>OX422222.1:118115233-118715233 GCA_949130495.1 Sambucus nigra | reverse complement strand
CGCAGCACTTCCCCAATGACCGCAGTTCGGTGTACATTTATCCTCTCTACAAAGAGTTGAACAATAGCTAAGATACGTTCTTGGGTTCCAAAATAATTCACTAAAGATTAGGATGTTTTCTAAATTGAAAAAATAAGAGATTGAACTCTCAAAAGGTTGGAGAATAAAGTAAAACACTTAAAATCGTATTCTGTTTAAAACCAATGTTTGTCCACATGAAATTCAGTAGTCTGACACCCTTTAAATACCAAAAATCAAGGCGGTGACGTGTCAGAAAATAAGTCTTCTCATTCAAATGACATAAGTTGTCATTTTAACGAGATCATTATCTCGTTCGAACGACCTATCAAACGAGGCCATGATTGTAGATAATTTTGATACGAACGTGTGGCCACCAGTTTCGTATTTTTTTTATTTGTTATGAATTAGTTATGATTTTTCTACGTAAAGGTGCCTGAGAATAGAAACTTAAGATATAATGAATTCAAAAATATTTGATAAAAACATTTAAAGCTCCAACACTTGGAAAATATTTTATGAAAAACAATCCCAATACTCTAAGTGAATTATTAAGGTACTCTAAAACATAACCTTTCTAAAGTTAACTTGCGGAGACTGTTTGTTGAAGAACCTTGATTATTCAGATCCGTCTTGATGTGAATGTGGTCTAGATCTTCTTCGATGATGTAGCCGTATACGACATATAAATTGATAACGAACAAAAATGTCCTTACAATCACCTTAGAGTCATATAAAAAACTGTCTAAGTTCTTTGCAGTAGAGAATGAGGTTCAACGCAATTAAGTGTTCCTTTGGGGTATAGTTGGGAAAGTTTGTTTAATACTAGGGGATTCAAAGAGGGATTATGGTGAACCCCAATCATATCGAAGAAATGAGAAAGGTGCAACCTCCAATCACCGTGGGCGAGTTACACAAGAAGATTGGCCTACACGCGACACAGATTTATATCAATATTTTTAAAGATGTGTCGACATTTATTTCATATATTGAGGAAAGAAAGGAAGGAGATATCCAATAATGAATGTACCCAGAGAGTAGAAGTAATAAAGAAGTATTTGAGTCAACCTCCACTACTTATAATCCCTGACAAGGAGGCGCCCTTGTACTTGTACCTGGAAGTGTCCAATCACGTAGTTAGCTCGACTTTAATTTATATGAAGAACGAGAGTCAAGATCCCATGTGTTATTTGGGACAAACCCTGCTTGACATAGAGAAAAAATATATATATATCGCTATAAAATCTTACATACGCGTTGTCAATAGCCTCTTACAAGTTAAAACATTACATTGAGGTGCGCCCGATCATTGTTTGACCTCTTTCCCTCTGAAAGAAGTGCTTGGAAAGGCCGTCCTATCTGTATGGATGTCCGAGTGGCCAGTGGAGTTAGGGAGTTTTAAGATTTTGCTCCATCCTAAAACATCAATCAATGGAAAAATCTTAGTTGATTGGATTATTGAATTTTCTAGCGACGAAGAATCAGTCAAGGTCAACAACAAAAATGCAGGGAATGTTCATCTATCGGTTGAAGAATGGGACATATGGACCATTTACATTAATATAACCTCCAATTTTAAGGGGGCATAAGTGGGAATTGTAGAAGTATCCCAAGAGAAAGTTATGCTTCAACAAGCAATGTGGTTGGGATTTGAATCCTCTAATAATTAAGCAAAGTATGAAGCATTAATCAGCTACTTAAAGAAACCACTCTCCTTGGATGCCCATCACATTACCATATTTTTTTACTCGATTTAAGTATCAAGTTAAATATCATAAGACTACAACATTGGGGATAGGCACATGTCACCATACCTTGAAGAGGCACAACACCTTGGCACTCATTTTAAACATGTACAAATATAATAATTTCCAAGAGTGAACCATGATAATGTTGATGACTTAGGCATGCTCACTTTATCTATGAAGGGAGATCTAAAATGAACAATTTATGTGGAATACCTTGATTATCCAAAAATTAATATGGGAAGTCAATCGAGCAAGTTATGTTCTATGACATTGCCCCATGTTGGATGGATCTAAAAGTGTGTTATCCAAAAGAGGATGTATTGCCTGACAATAAGAAATAGGCTCAACACATATTGGTAAAATCTTCTCAATTTCATTTGTGATCGAATGATAAGCTTTATCAGTGTTCTTTGTTAGGACTATATTTGAAATATGTTCACCCAAACGATATCGACCAAACCATATATGTATTATATGAGAGGAAATATGGAAGCCAGATAGGTCCAGATCATTCACATTTAGGTCTATAATAGATGGATACTAGTGGTCGTATAGGCAATAGGATGCAATTTTGGATGTTCAAAAGTGCAAGAAATGCTAACTCTTCTCACCTTCAGTGCATCATCTTGCCAGTGACCCTAAATCCCACACAAGTCCTTGGACTTTAGCACAATGGGGGTCAGAAATTGTTGGTCAACTATCCCTTGTGTCTAGTATTGGAAAATAACTTTTATTCAGAAGATATTACTTCCTTAAATGGGCGAATGGAGAGCCACTAGTAAACAACCAAGATATCGACATGAGTAGATTCCTCTGGAGCAACCCCTTCCAAAGTTTTCGCAATGAGCTTATGATTAAACACTACTACTGTTTAGTGTCTTACCTCCAGAGTAATGTAAAAGCCGAAGCGTCCAACTAGATATTCCTCGATAAGATACGGAAGAGGTGGAAAAAGAGAAAGGTTTATTCGTTAACCACATACCCTATATTCTCTAGACATATTGAACTACACCTAGGAGATCAATTGGGGGAATAAACCTTTTCCTTAGCTTATAGGATGAAGCCTTTATTCCATTGGAAAAAGGTCTTTTGATCATGAAGTCCTCCCCAGTTGACCAAGATCTCAAAAACAGAGTGATTAGAGTAGAGCTTGACCTAGAAGAAAAAAAAAGAGTTAACCTTTCTTGAATAAAAAGTATAACAGGGGGTTAAGGCTAGAAACTTCAAGTTCGAGGACTACATGCTAAGGAATATTGTGAGCAACATAAGGAATCCCTCAAAAGAAAAACACGAGCTTATTTAGGAAGGTCCATTCAAAGTTATTAGAGACGACTTGAAGGGAGCCGACTACTTAGAAATAATGGAGGGAATGGAAGTTTGTCGAGATTAAAAGATAGCCAACCTCAAGAAGTTTTATGTTTGAGATTGAATTTTTTTAGTGTCAAATGATTATGAGACATTTTTTTAGATTAACCTATCGACTACGAACCATCTATAATTAAAATGAATTCATATGAACTAACTGACTAGTCGACCAAGGACCAACTTGCCGTAAAATGTTTTGATGATTAATAAAACATATAATAATTTTTCACAGTCGAAGAAATGCCTGCGTGGAAACCCTAGGAACCTATGACCCACTAGATCAAACAAACCCTAGTTAGGAAACGACCCTCTAAATATGGACATTTTTTCTTTTCTAGGTTTAGTCATAGAGGTTGATATGATGACATCACCGAAAAGGTAAGACCATGGACAACACAATAGATAGGAAAGAAAAATGTAATAAATTTCATGAACACCAAGGATGTTTAAAAGGAAAATAACTTACATTAAATAAGTGAATATAAATTGACATGTTTCATGACCACAATGATTCATTCTCTACAGGTCCAACTCTAATCGGCATAACATCCAACATATATACCAAATAGTTTCAGCTATGTTCCTAATTCTCGTTGGACCTCGTGAAGACATCATGTTGACCAAGTCTCGAGGTCGATAAACCCCATCATCTCTATCAAGACTGTAGTTTAACTGATACTTCTTTATTAACCGAATAAGAATTTTATCTGTTGGGATCCACAAAGTACCAAGATGGTATTGAGGATTCTGATAATCAGGGCAACCAGGATCATACTAGTACCATATTGTGTAATCCTTTGGCACCTTGGCAACTTCTAAGTTATTCAACCAATTACTCATTACCCCAAAACTGGCCTTTGGTAAGAGTATTGTATCCTAAAAAAATAATTAGTAATGGTCATTTCCCTTTATAAAAAAGGCATGGGTAAGGAAATTAGTAACATATATTTAGCATTACTAATAATGGATTTAGTGATGTTATTTTACTGTTACTAATAATGGATTTACCAATGGCATTTTAGCATTACTAATTCTAATTTAGTAACGAATTTGTCAGTTACTATTTTACCATAATACGCATGTTTTGTAATGATTTGTTTAATTTTCTAGCCGTAAAAGTCCATTTGTAATATTTATAAAGATTAAAAAAAATCAATATTTGATATCCCTCTTTAACATGTCTTGAATTTAATCCAATTCGATTATGCTTACCACACTATTCAAATCCCCATAACATATACAAAAGTAGTCCACGTAAACAAGGTGACTATATTAAACATTTACATTTTATATATGACCCAACTCTTTATTTACAAAAGAAACGTAAATACCAAGAGCAAGCGATATGTATAGTAACACATTGGAATAAAATCTCTATTTAAAAATAAATGAGAAAAAAAATCAAAATCTATAAAACACGTTTGAGCAACGGTGAAACCATTATCAACACATTTTGTTTGGTTAATAACCTACCCAATAAGTGCGTTTATCAGAGAAGTGTCCATCGCGTTGTTAAATTTTATTTTTTTTCCTTTTGGTTGCAATTTCTAGTTATAATGAAGATGAGTTGGCGTCAATCTATACCACTAGTTTTGGGGATCAAAACAAAGAGAATAGCCTATTTTTATACATCCCGGATAAACATTCAATATATACTGAGATTTGTAGACTAGTGATTTAAAACACTAGGGAAATAATACATACACTGATATGAAAACAACACATGAATCCAACTAATATAAAATTTCCTACCAATTAATATCAGATTACCTTCCAACTCATGTGAAACAAATATGAGGAAACTAAATGATATAATAAGAAGTTTTAAGTACTAATGTCATTGAAATAATCTGATATATCTGATGATACCAAATATGGTAGGTCACAGTGACAATGAGCTCAAATAAGCATAACAATGGCAACAAACAAGAAATATAAGGGTAAGAGAGAATAAGATGAGGCAAAGAGGGTTTGAGCACCAAAATTAGGTGGTTCAACAAAATTATTACCTACGTCCACTATGAAGTGTCTGTAATCCACTAAAATAAGGCTCTAATGACTTGAATATACAAACTCTCTCTCTCTCTCTCTCTTTCTTGCAGTGAATTTGATAGAGTTTTTATTGAGTTTCTAATTTGTGTCCCCTTTACAATAGGTAAAAGATAGGTATTTATAGTGCCTAAGGGGTGTAATGCACCACTTAAGCATGATTTTGGTGTGTGATGATAAGGGCTTCCAACAAGATGATGATAGTTGTCCATAACACATGTAACTAATGATGATGAAATATCCCCTCACCTGAGGGGATAATACGGTTATAACATAATTGCCCACATGGGACACATCACCTTAGAACCTTCTACTACTCATACGATATGGTTGTCTACAGAGGTCTCAGCCTGGCTGAGTACAAGGTTGATGATGTAGTGCCTGACTTCATGCTAGAAACTGACGAGTATGGTCTCGGTCGAGGAGCCCTAGCTGAGGCGGACTAAATAGTTCTTATCCCGACGTCGGTTGGGATAGTGGATGAGAGATGACCTTGTTGATGAAATTCTTCACCGATGTCTCGACTTATTGGATTTTGAGGTTACGAGGTCGTCCCTGATCAGGACGAGTCTTGGAAATGACCTATGAGTTCCTTTTTAAAGATCGGTTACTAGAGATAGAGGCTCTTGTCCCCAGACGAGGTCATACTTGGTCATATCAATTACCCCTAGACCTCAGTCATCTATGTGAAAACATTGATAAGGGATACGAGTCTGTCTTGTACTCTGATGAGACATTTATGATGTATCGATTGGATACCACTTGAGGCATAATAGAGTGACACTTGTCATAGTTAGGTTGAGTAACGTCTAAATGATGATGTACAATGGAAAATTCCCTTAATCATTTCCTTAATATTTATACTCTAAAACTTTCTCTCTATCCTCTTTATGTCAGAAAAGCTCCAGCTTATTCCACTCTATCTAGCTTTCCTAATTTTCTGTAACTGCGTAGCCTCTTTCTCCGATAACTAGCTCTTCATGTAACTATTCTTACCTTCTTCTTCTGTTTCTTTTCGTTAAAATATTTTTGTTAGGCCGTGTGTAGATTTTTCACTGAATTTTGAATTTTTTGTCGAGGATTTGAGTGTGTTTGTCCTTATTTAGGCCCTCCTTAGGGTTCTCTTAGGTGGATGGTAATGGTTGGGACTTGATTGGAGGGGCCTTTAATGGTTTTCCTACCTTTTAGGCCATTTCAGTGACCTCCGATCATCCTCTTCGACCAACTTCAAGGCTATGTTCTTGAAGTTCTTTCTTGAAAACATTTCAACTTCCTGTTTGATCTTTGGTCAACTGAAGTCAAAGTTGTGAGTTATTTGTTCTTTTGCCAATTTTTGCCCAAGTCGAGTCTCGTCCTTTGATGTTAAAATGTCTGTATAGCTTAGTCGAGGAGTTTTCCAGTCTCAGAGAGAAATGCTTTGAACAAATTATAAGGATAGAGTCTGAGGAAGATGAGAATGTTAAGGCTGAGGCCTTTTTGATTCGTCCAATCTATCCATCTCCCCTAGCTATCATATAACCCCAAGTTACTGAACATTGCAATCCATTATTTGAGTCATCCTCATCATCTAACGACCCTATGTCTCCCTATCAACTAGTCGAGACTGTTGATTTATGTGAGGAAGACATGGACTATGGTTCATCCCAAGCTAAAAGTTCTGATATGGACGAGGCTTCTTCACGTGTCTCATTTTCCAAAAAAGCCGAGACGTAGAATCAATCTAACTCTGTTCAGATACTTGAACCTAATTTGTAAATTCCTTCTCCCTTTGACGCAATTACTCTCTCAGTTGCAACTGGAGCCAAATTTGCACAAAATTTCCCTAGTGGTGACCCAAATAATCCTTAGGCCTAGGTTTCATAAAGAAGTAGTGAGGAGAGTAAGGTTGATTTGTCTGTTTCTGAGGAATATAAGAGTACTATATCGACAGTTAACCTCTTAGTCTTGAGGCATCTATACAAAATAGATTCCTATATTTCTATGAGAAACCCTCTTAAGGAGGAGAGAGCCTTTCATAGCCAATAGGGTGAAGTCTGTGTCTATGAGTAGATGTATAAGCTCGGCTTTCGCCTACCCATTCAACCTACAATCTTAACCATTTTGGATCATCTAAAACATGGCCCCTCCCAGATTTATACGAATGCCTAAAGAGTTATCCTTGTCTATATTTTCATTTGGAAGACAGCCTATCAAACTAACCTTCCAGTTAACATATTTCTTACCTGTTACACACCTTCATGCCCCAAAACCCAGCCTAGTTATGACCACCTCATAACTAGGAAGTCCAAAAAGAAGATTTTATTGGTCACCCAAACTTTAAACCACACTTGGAAATCCCGTTACTTTTTTTATCTCTAGGGCTTAGGAGTTTGGTCCAAACTAAGCCTATGGGACTTTTGAACCTAGGAGCCCTCTGAAGTGGGGCAAAGTATTTACGTCAAAAAAACTCGATCTTGGGTAGAACCCTGAGGCCTTTAAAAAGGTTGAAATGTTTTTTAGACAAGGTGATATAGGTCATCTCGTGAAGTTTGAGGATCTAATGACTCCGTATTATTTATCTCAGACAACTGTGGGAGATGGACCCCTTGTCGAGCTATGTAAGTAATTAAATTTGCTAACTATTGTCTTGTACTTCACATTTTCCAATAATTGACCTCTGAGGTTTAATTTTTATTGGTCATCCTGAAGGCGTATCAGACGAGCTTTGGAACATGGTGGCCCCCAACTTGAGCAAAGTTTCCAACAGGCATGGCAAAAGAACTAAACCCCATGATGGACAGACAAAAAAGTTAACTGTCGGTGGCCCTAGCCAAGATGACAATACTAGGAAGAAATGGAAAGGCCGAGTTGATGACACCACAACCACTCATCCCCCAAACCAAAATCATCATACTCAAGCCATTCCAATCTTATCCGACGACGCACTGGTTACTCGGCTATCACCGATGAAAATTACTGATGAGAGCATCATCGGCCATGGTAAACAGGCCGTATATCATTTCAGCTTGGTTATCTCTGAGTCCAACAAAAATTTCTCAAGTCAATGGAAATCTCTCGGATGATTGAATTTTCCCTTCACAGGGTTGCTTAGGTACTTTTCAAAAACTTTTTTATTGTATTCTCTTCCATACTTATATCTCGTACTAACTTGTCTCCCCATTATTTTACAAGGCATAGTATCTCTTCTTCATATGCGAGATTGGATTAGTAATAATCTTCATTTAATTCAAAAAGGGAGGGAGGATGTCACCGTAGAGAACAATTTGAGAAATGATCTATAGAATGGAAAGACGGCTTTGCAAGAGGCCACAAATAAAGTCTCAACTCTGAAGAGTGATCATGAAAAAACTCTGAAGTCCTTGGCCGATAGCAAGCGGTCCAAGATTAATGTTGCAATAGAGGCTGCCTTGGACATGGCTAAAGCGAAAGCTATAAACAAGTTCAAGGAGTCTGAAGAGTTTGGAGATTATGCTTTTGAGTACCTGGAGAAGGGCATCAGGACAGCTCGCCGATGGTTTATCATCAAACATGATGAGACTGGTGATTTATCCCTGATGACTTCCCAAGCCTTGATTTCAGTGACCTATGTCTCAAAACTGCCTTAGCCGATGTTGAGAACCTTGTCGACCCTGTGGAGACCAACCCCCTTAAAGTCACAAAAACCAACGAAAACATGACCGATTTGGGACTCAATGATGATGGGATCGAGACCATAAATATTGGGGTTGATGGGGAAATTCAGGAAGGTGGCACCCCGATTTGTGATGATGGCAGCCTATAACTTTAATCTCGTGTAGTTTTGTAATTTTTTATGCACTGCTGTAATCTCATTTTTATTGATGAATGAAATTTTTCTTTCCGTTAATGTTATGCTTGCTCCGACCTTTTAATTAATAGAAATATTTGAATTGACATAAGTCTTGTCTCTTCTTTCACCAACTTAATGATGTCTAATGAATATGAATTATAATTTGACTCCGCCAAATAATGGTGTTTAGTCATAAGTCCACTCTCATCGTTTTGAGAGTGTATGGAGGGTGTTGTGTCATCCAGGCACTGTCGTCTTGATCGAGAGAGCATAATAACCAAATTAATGATGTGTTGTAAATTAACCATAACTAAGTGATTTTTCAATTTGAATCCACCAAATTATGGTGTTTAATCATAAGTCCACTCTCATCATTTTGAGCGTGTATGGAGAGTGACGTCTAGTCCATGCACTGTCGTCTTTGTTGAGAGAGCATAACCACCAAATTAATGGTGTAGTAAATGAAACAAAATTACTCATTTTTTAATTTGAATCCACCAAATTATGGTGTTTAATCATAAGTCCCCTCTCGCTATTTTTAGAGTGTATGGAGAGTGTCGTCTTCTCCATGCACTGTCGTCTTGGGAAAGAGGGCATAACCACCAAATTGATGATGTTTAGTAAATGAACCACAAATAAGTGTTTTTTAAATTTGAATCCACCAAATTATGGTGTTAATCATAAGTCCCCTCTCGTCATTTTGAGAGTGTAAGGAGAGTGTCGTCTCATCCATCCATTATCGTCTCGGCCGAGAGAGCATAACCACCAAATTAATGATGTTTAGTAAATGAACCACAACGAAGTGGTTTTTAAATTTGAATCTACCAAATTATGGTTTTTAATCATAAGTCCCCTTTCGTCATTTTGAGACTGTATGGATAGTGTCGTCTCGTCCATGCACTGTCGCCTCGGCGAAGAGAGCATAATCACTAAATTAATGATGTTTAGTAATAAAATACCCTTGATGTTATTATCAGTCCATGGATGAGGTCATCCCCATTTGGCATGTCGTATCACCGAGGGAAACTTAAGGCTACTTCACCATGAATGATATTTTATAGCTTGATACAAGCAACAATAAATATTCAAAAACATTTACAAAGTATGAGAGAACGCGCTTGACCTTTTTATTAAATTTCTTTCATATTTCATTCATCATGTGATCCTCATATACATGTAATACGATCGAAGGAAAATAAATAAGCAAAACTAAAATATTACTGGTAATAATTTTTGAGGTGGCCGACATTCCATGGGTTGGAGAATGGCTCTCCTTCCAGATTTTCCAATTGATACGTCCCTGGTACAACCTCTTCAACCACTCGGATGAAGCTTGTTAGTCTTCTACAATGTCTTCTTCAACACCAGGTCTCCTACCTTCAGTGGGCATGCCTTTACTCTCTTATTGTAGAACTTCATTGTCATTTATTGGTAGGTAGCTTGTCTAACCTCAACATCTTCTATCCTTTCTTCTACAAGGTCCAAATCAAGTCTTCATTCAAAAACATTTTCTTTCGGGCCATAGGTCTAAACTCTGTGGGTAGGGAGACCTACCCCCATTGGCACTATTTCTTTTGAACCATAAGCTAATGTAAATGGAGTCTCCCCAGTAGGATTCCTCATCATCTTTCTATAAGACGAGATAACAACATATACTTCTTCAACCCACCTACCTTTGGCATCTTCCAACCTCTTCTTGATTCCATTAAGGATCATCTTGTTTGCTACTTTTGTCTGCCCATTGACCTAGGGTCAGTAACGAGCAAAGAAGAACGGCTTGATGCTGGCTCCTTCAAAATATTTCTCTAGGGAGACATTTTTAAACTGTGTTCCATTATCAGAAAATTAAAGTATTGGGTAGATCGTACCAACAGATGATATTTTTTCAAATGAACCAAAAGGCTTTCTTTTCTTTGATTGTAATCATTGTCTCGAACTTTACCCACTTTGAAAAGTAATCGATTCCCACAATCAAGTAATGATAGTTGTTCAGAGATCTTGGTAGTTGTGACAACCCGAATATAATTTTGATAAATTATATTTAAATCATGTTTATATTATGTGATATGAATAATGTATTATTAGTATATCTAATATTAAGTGCTTATGTTTAGTCTAATCCTACTTTCATAAATCATGAAATGTCGAGTTATGTACGAACACAAGATTTGGTTATTTTCGATAGAAATGTTCCTCTTTAAGACTCGTTTTGACCATTGTAACATTATAATTGACTTGAGGTGAAAACTGCATAGTTGTATACATTTGAGTTAGGGTCGTAACACAACAAACGGTGCATCAAACGGATGCTCGAGGAAGAAGTTAGGTCGAAATTACGAGAAGGGATAAATATGTCAATTCCCTTAAGTGGTAAATTGTCTTTTATTAAACCAAATGGTTTAATTTGATTGGTTGGCTTGGGAGGAAGCCTTGGCCGACCATATACCCTTGAAATATCCTTATCCTTCAGCCAAAACCAGCCATGAAAGGGTTTTAAGCTTAGGGAAAGAGAAAGTATAAGTTAAGGAAAAAAGTAAGGAGAAAAAGTGTAGAAAAATCCGTAGAAATTACGTAAAAAGCCCTGAAGGTAATCCTAATTGTAATTCTTGTTATTTATCTTACATTACTGCTTTATATGATACAAATCATCATAAGTTTATGAAAGTTTCAGCCCTTTATATATATGTATGGTTAGATGCAAGCTTGTGTTAAGTTGAGTGTAGAAACCCTTAAAATTGCTTTGTGTTGAAACCCCTTGTATTCAAATCTATATATCTCTTTGTGTGATTACTGGAATTGATAAATTCCAATTTGAAATGAAATTAGACTCATATATTCATATAATATATGAAAATTAGAATTTATCTCCTTTTGGTTAGGCCGTAATGTTGATTTCCAGTTGGTACATAGTTGCTGTTTGTATACTTGATTTCGGTATGCCCTGAGTTTGGTCAAGAATTTGAGATAGAAAATGAAGTCCAAATATTATGAAACTTTAATTCTGTACTATTAAGTATGTCTACTGAAATTTTGTTGAAAATCATGGAAAGTTATGATGTATAAAAATTATGAAAATTCTGGGAATTCGAAGGATCAATAGAGGAGCTTGTAGGGCAGATTTCTTGTGTTGTAGAGAAATGGTCATAACTTGCCCTAGGAAGCTTGAAAAATTACACCGTCACTTGTACTGGATAATATATTCATATATTTTTTCATATTAATAAGGTTGGACCCCTGAATTTATACAATTTAGAATATAGGATGGTTAAGTATGTATGACAATAATTTCAGGCCATATTGGATACCCCTTGAATTAATGTTTGTATTTCATCCTTACGAAGGGTACTTTGAGTAAAAGTTTCATGTGTATATACATTGACAAGTATAATTTCATATTTACTTGACGTTGGTTATAAATTACTTATAAGGTATTTCTTACGGTTGAATCTCCGTAACCTTATCAACATGTATATCATTGTTTTGCCTTTACCTATGTTTTATGGAATGTGACTTAATTAGAATTATATTGCTAATGTATAGTCATGGAAAGTTACATAATTATGTTAGGATAATATTTATGATTGAGGTTCAGTACTGATCTAGTTGGATTGACAGGTGTAAGGTCTAATAAACCCAGTTCAGCTCCACCAGAAGGAAACCTGGATACGTAGTTGACAACCCAAGGTGAGTGTACTCACTGGAATGATGTATTTATATACTGTTACAAATGTGATCATAATGTTATGAATATAAAATTGTTCATTTCGGTTTACCAAAATGAGGGGTTACTCCTCGACCAGGAATGGAGGAGATTTGTCTATTAATGATAAGGGGTTACTCCTCGACCAGGAATGGGGGAGGATTGTCTATTTAGACAGGATATGTGAATCATGATTCGGAAAAGTTGGTCACTCATTATGAATGAGCCGGATAAGTTAATACATCATTATATGGACATGATTTATTGCATTTAAATTCATGCAATAGTATAGTAGTGATACATTCACTGGACTATTTTGCTCATGATTCCTATGTTATCATTTTTCAGGAAACGCGATGTCATTGCCAAATCTAGGAGGTCGGGTTGGGTTAGCTAGGAATGGGAGAAACAATGATTTTGTGTAAATGTAAATGATGTAATTAAGTTAACTTATCCTTTAAGAAAGTTTTATGGGCATGACTACTTTGATGTTGTAAAAAGGTTTTCAGTTATATGGATTTACAATGATGACTCTGAAATCAAAACTCGTGTTTATGGTTTTGTTAGATTAATTATGGTTTGACTCACTTTGACTTCCAGACTTAATTATAAGTAATTGGGTTGGGGTGTGTCAGCTTTTGGTATCAGAGCCTAGGTTTTAGAGGTTCTGAAGTGAGAAGAGTCTAGATTTGGCGGTGAATGTCAGAAATATATTTTAGTTGATACTAACGATCATGTTAGGAAAGATATGTATATCTGCATGTTGTTATATTTTTGATACATTTCAGATATAAGAGAATGGAACGAGGGAATGTTAATGAGAGAATAGAAGATGAGGCTTCAAATATGGCAGCGGAAGGAGAGGTTGAACAACCTGTTCATGGATATATAGAACCTGACCCGGAACAATTGACAGACATGCAAAAATTGGCACGTGCTATGACTTTAATGGCAGAGCAGCAAGCTAGATTTATGGCTCAGATGGAAGCACAATAGGCCAGGCAACTGGAGGCACAAGCATTGGCCAGGGCTCAGGAGGTTATCCACCGGGAAGAAAGGAGTACTTCACATGAGAAATTTATTAAAATGAATCCCCCCCCCCATTTGAAGGAGCAGTTGATCCAGCAGAGGCAGAAGTCTGGGTTAAAGAGATTGAAATTATTTTTAGGGTAATGAGAATGCCTGACAATCAACGAGTGACCTTGGCGACGTATATGCTAAGAGGAGAAGCTAAGTACTGGTGGGATGCCACAAAGCATTTGTTTATTACTCCAGGAGGTGGGAATGTGATCTCATGGGATGCTTTTGTTAAAGCCTTGTATGATAAGTATTTTCCTCCGATGTATCAAAAATAAAAGGAGAAAGAATATTTCCTGTTGAATCAGGGGAGTATGACAGTTAGAGAATACGAAGCTAAACTTATAGCTTTATCTCGATTTGCTTCGAGGTTTATACGGAATGAGGAAGATATGTGCAGTCGATTTCTCGATGGGCTTGAGTTAGTCATTAAATCACGGTTGTCGGCTTTAGAGACTGTTAATTATTCAACCTTGGTAAACAAATCCATGTTGGTAGAAAGGGACGTGAATGAAGCTAGAGGGAATCGAGAATGAGGTGTAAAGAGAAGCAGATTTGATCCAAATTATCAAAAGAGTAGTGGTACAGAATATTCGAGGTTTGGAGGGCAGAAATTCTAACAGGGTAGAGGTGGAAGTAGTTTGCAAAGGGGTGAGGCTAGTAGTGGAAGAGGCTCAGGAGCTTCCGCGCAAGGAGATTCAAACGTTTGTTTATTTTGTGGTACATCAGGCCATATAAAAAGAAATTGCCCAAAGTTACAGAGTATAGAATGTTTCAACTGTCATCAGAACGGCCATCTGAGAAAGAATTGCCCTATGCTATCAAGAGTAGTTTCAGTCAGTAGTGTGGGGCCTCATAAAGGATCCTCTCCAGGAAGTGCCACTAGGGGAAGAGGTATAGGACAAGCAAGTGGATCGAAGGAAGGAGGAAGAGTGTTTACAATGACGCTGCAAGATGCCCATGCTACACCTGAAGTGGTTACAGGTAAACTCTGTATTGCGAACAAAGATTTATATGCACTCATTGATCCTGGATCTACGCATTCATTTGTGGCATTAGATATTGTTTCATATTTGGGTAGACCATGTTCATTTCTCAATTGTGCCTTATATATTTCTACCCCAATGGAAAGTTTGATTCTGGTTGAGCATGTTTATAAAGATTGTATCTTACGAATGGGGGAACGAGATTTCTATGTTGATTTGATACCGTTGGCCATTCGAGATTTTGATATTATATTGGGGATGGATTGGTTATCATCATACCATGATTCCATTGATTGTTTTCGCAAAGAAGTTACATTTCATTTGCCTGGTGAACCCGAGTTCCAATTTATAGGAGAAAGGAATGTTGTCCCTAATTGTCTTATCTCAGCAATTAAGTGCAGAAAGTTATTGAGTAAGGGTTGTACAGGGTATTTAGCGTATGTGGTTGATGTTAGTAAGGAAGCACTTAAAGTTGAAGATATACCAGTGGTTAGAGAGTTTTCTGAAGTCTTCCCAGAGGAATTGCCAGGATTGCGACCCGATAGGGAAGTAGAGTTTTCTATTGAATTAATTCCAGGTACTGGTCCAATTTCTCTTTCTCCATATAGAAATGGAACCAGCGGAGTTGCAAGAATTAAAAGTGCAATTACAAGATCTGATAAGCAAAGGTTTCATTCGGCCTAGTGTTTCGCCATGGGGAGCACCAGTGTTATTGGTGAAAAAGAAAGATGGGACAATGCGATTATGTATTGATTATCGGCAATTGAATAAGGTGACCATTAGAAATAAGTACCCTCTACCTCGTATCGATGACTTGTTTGACCAATTACAGGGGGCCACTGTATTTTTGAAGATTGATTTGAGATCGGGTTACCACCAACTGAAAGTGAAGGATTGTGATATTTCCAAAACAGCTTTTCGGACTCGATATGGGCACTATGAGTTTTTGGTGATGCCTTTTGGATTGACTAATGCTCCGGTAGTTTTTATGGATTTGATGAACCGGGTATTCCACCCTTTCATTGATTCATTTGTGATAGTATTCATAGATGATGTGTGGATTTACTCGCGTAGCATTGACGAACATGAGAAACATTTGAGACTCGTATTGCAGATTTTGAGAGAGAAGAAATTATTTGCTAAATTCAGCAAGTGTGAGTTTTGGTTTAATGAAATTGTGTTTTTAGGGCACGTTGTCTCAAGAGATGGGATATATGTTGATCCAAGGAAGGTGGAAGCAATTGTTGAATGGGAGAGTCCTAAGAATGTCATAGAAATTAGGAGTTTCCTAGGATTGGCAGGTTACTATCACAGATTCATTAAGGAATTTTCAGCAATAGCATTACCATTGACAAAGTTGACCCGTAAAGAAGTGAAGTTTGTGTGGGATGAAGAATGCGAAAGGAGTTTTAAAGAATTAAAGAAGCGGTTGGTTTCAGCCCCTATACTTGCTATTCCATGTGGGAATGAGTCTTTTGTGATCTATACAGACGCTTCATTTCAGGGGTTAGGATGTGTTCTTATGCAGAATGGGAAGTTAATAGCATATGCTTCCAGACAATTAAAGACGCATGAACGAAACTACCCTACACACGATCTAGAGCTCGAAGCCATTGTTTTTGCTTTAAAGTTGTAGAGACATTACTTGTATGGAGAAACTTGTGAGATATTTACAGATCATCAAAGTTTGAAATACTTGTTCACACAGAAAGAACTGAATTTGAGACAGAGGCGTTGGATAGAGCTGATTAAAGACTATGACTGTACCATTCATCATCACCCTGGGAAGGCCAATGTAGTAGCAGATGCTTTGAGTCGAAAATTATCAGGGATTCTTGGTTGCATACGGTGTGCTCGTGTTGGAAATATTCTTGACTTGGCATTGATGGGGATTGAATTGAAGTTTTCAAAAAGTGGAGGATTATTAGCACATGTCACAGTGAGACCTTTATTGGCCGAACGCATACGAAATTTGCAGACCAGTGATCCATTCCTTGAGAAGAAGAAACAAGAAGTTCGGGATGGTAGAGAGAGTGACTTTGAGATTAAGAATGATGAATCGTTGTGTTATAAAAATAGAATTTGTGTACTAAATGACCCACCCTTAAAGAAGGATATATTAGAAGAGGCACATAGTTCTATTTACTCTATGCATCCGGGAGCTACCAAAATGTACAGAGATTTGAAGGAGTATTATTGGTGGAACAATATGAAGAGTGAGTTTGCAGAATTCGTAGCTAAATGTTTAGTATGCCAGCAAGTAAAAGCAGAGCATCAGAAGCCGACGGGATTATTGCAGTCTTTGACTATTCCGGAATGGAAGTGGGAGCATATAACGATGGATTTTGTTACGGGATTACCACTGTCACCAAAGGGGCATGATTATATTTGGGTGATTGTAGACCGATTGACGAAGTCAGCTCATTTTCTTCCAGTTAAGACCACCTACACTGTTGACAAGTATGCACGTATATATGTTGATGAGATTATCCGTTTACATGGGGCACCAGTGTCAATTGTATCAGATAGAGATCCAATGTTCACTTCTAAGTTTTGGCCTCGTTTACAGAATGCCATGGGCACAAGTTTGAAGTTCAGCACTGCATTTCATCCACAAACCGATGGGCAATCTGAAAGGACAATTCAAATATTAGAAGACATGTTACGGGCTTGTGTATTTGACTTCAAAGGTAGTTGGGATGATCATTTTCCATTGATGGAATTTTCGTATAATAATAGTTATCAGTCCACCATTGGTATGGCTCCTTATGAAGCTTTAAATGGGAGGAGATGTAGGACGCCTTTGTGTTGGGATGAAGTAGGTGAAAGAAAAATTTTGGGTCCGGAATTGATAGATATGACAACTGAAAAGATCAAAATGATTCGAGAACGGATAAAGATAGCGCAAAGTAGGCAAAAATTTTATGCAGATAAGAGGAAGCATCCATTGGAATTTGAGAAGGGAGATTTTGTATTCCTGCGTATTTCACCGTGGAAAGGCGTTATGAGATTTGGCAAAAAGGGGAAACTAAGTCCAAGATACATTGGACCATATGAAGTGTTGGAAAGAATTGGGCCCTTGGCTTATAGACTAGCATTACCTCCAGATTTATCCCGTTTACATGATGTGTTTCATGTATCGATGCTTCGTAAGTATTTGGCGGATCCATCTCATCAGTTGAAAACTCAACCAATTGAACTGATGGAAGACTTGTTGTACATCGAGGAACCATTGGAAATCATTGATCATAAAGAGCAGGTATTGAGGAATAAAGTTATTCACTTAGTTAAAGTTATGTGGATGAGCCATGGAGTTAAAGAAGCAACTTGGGAAACGGAGGATAGCATGAAGAAACAGTATCCCCATTTGTTTGGTAAGTGACCTTTATATTAAATTTCGGGGACGAAATTTTCTAAGGGGGGGAAGTTGTGACATCCCGAATATAATTTTGATAAATTATATTTGAATCATGTTTATATTATGTGATATGAATAATGTATTATTAGTAAATCTAATATTAAGTGCTTATGTTTAGTCTAATCCTACTTTCATAAATCATGAAATGTCGAGTTATGTACGAACACAAGATTTGGTTATTTTCGATAGAAATGTTCCTGTTTAAGACTAGTTTTGACCATTGTAACATTATAATTGACTTGACGTGAAAACTACATAGTTGTATACGTGTGAGTTAGGGTCTTAACACAACAAACGGTGCATCAGACGGATGCTCGAGGAAGAAGTTAGGTCAAAATTACGAGAAGGGGTAAATATGTCAATTCCCTTATGTGGTCAATTGTCTTTTATTAAACCAAATGGTTTAATTTGATTGGTTGGCTTGGGAGGCAGGCTTGGCCGACCTTATACCCTTGAAATATCCTTATACTTCAGCCAAAACCAGCAATGAAATGGTTTTAAGCTTAGGGAAAGAGAAAGTAGAAGTTAAGGAAGAAAAGTAAGGAGAAAAAGTGTAGAAAAATCCGTAGAAATTAGGTAAAAAGCCCTGAAGGTAATCCTAATTGTAATTCTTGTTATTTATGTTATATTAATGATTTATATGATATAAATCATCATAAGTTTACTAAAGTTTCAGCCCTTTATATATATATGTATGGTTAGATGCAAGCTTATGTTAAGTTGAGTGTAGAAACCCTTAAAATTGCTTTGTGTTGAAACCCCTTGTATTCAAATCTGCATATCTCTTTGTGTGATTACTGGAATTGAGAAATTCCATTTGGAAATGAAATTAGACTCATATATACATATAATATCTGAAAATTAGAATTTATCTCCTTGTGGTTAGGCCGTAATGATGATTTCAAGTTGGTACATAGTTGCTGTTTGTATACTTGATTTCCGTATGCCCTGAGTTTGGTCAAGATTTTGAGATAGAAAATGAAGTCCAAATATTATGAAACTTTAATTCTGTACTATTAAGTATGTCTACTGAATGTTTGTTGAAAATCATGGAAAGTTATGATGTATAAAAATTATGAAAATTCTGGGAATTCGAAGGATCAATAGAGGAGCTTGTAGGGCAGATTTCTTGTGTTGTAGAGAAATGGTCATAACTTGCCCTAGGAAGCTTGAAAAATTACACCGTCACTTGTACTGGATAATATATTCATATATATTTTCATATTGATAAGGTTGGACCCCTGCATTTATACAATTTAGAATATAGGATGGTTAAGTATGTATGACAATAATTTCAGGCCATATTGGATACCCCTTGAATGAATGTTTGTATTTCGTCCTTACGAAGGGTACTTTGAGTACATGTTTCATGTGTATATACATTGACAAGTATAATTTCATATTTACTTGACTTTGGTTATAAATTACTTATAAGGTATTTCTTACGGTTGAATGTCCGTAACCTTATCAACATGTATATCATTGTTTTGCCTTTACCTATGTTTTATGGAATGTGACTTAATTGGAATTATATTGTTGATGTATAGTCATGGAAAGTTACATAATTATGTTAGGATAATATTTATGATTGAGGTTCAGTACTGATCTAGTTGGATTGATAGGTGTAAGGTCTAATAAACCCAGTTCAGCTCCACCAGAAGGAAACCTGGATACGTAGTTGACAACCCAAGGTGAGTGTACTCACTGGAATGATGTATTTGTATACTGTTACAAATCTGATCATAATGTTATGAATATAAAATTGTTCATTTCGGTTAACCGAAATGAGGGGTTACTCCTCGACCAGGAATGGGGGAGATTTGTCTATTAATGACAAGGGGTTACTCCTCGACCAGGAATGGGGGAGGATTGTCTATTTAGACAGGATATGTGAATCATGATTCGGAAAAGTTGGTCACTCATTATGAATGATCCGGATAAGTTAATACATAATTATATGGACATGATTTATTGCATTTAAATTCATGCAATAGTATAGTAGTGATACATTCACTGGGCTATTTTGCTCATGATTCCTATGTTCACATTTTTCAGGAAACGCGATGTCACTGCCAAATGTAGGAGGTCGGGTTGGGTTAGCCAGGAATGGGAGAAATAATGATTTTGTGTAAATGTAAATGATGTAATTAAGTTAACTTATCCTTTAAGAAAGTTTTATGGGCATGACTACTTTGATGTTGTAAGAAGGTTTTCAGTTATATGGATTTACAATGATGACTCTGAAATCAAAACTTGTGTTTATGGTTTGGTTAGATTAATTATGGTTTGACTCACTTTGACTTCCAGACTTAATTATAAGTAATTGGTTTGGGGTGTGTCAGTAGTGGTCCAACCAGGTCAATCCCCCAAATCGCAAAAGGCTAAGGATATGTAATGGAGGTAAGAGTATGATGAGGGAGTATGATGAGGTTGATGGCATATGGTGGCAAACCTCTCGCATTTATCGCATTTCTTGACCTATATAGCTGCATCTTTGGCTAACGTCGGCCACTAATAATCCTATGTAAGGATCATCTTAGCAAGATCGTCCTCCAATGTGGCTGGAACATAACCCTTCATGCACATATTTTAAAATATACTCTACCTCAGATGGATGGACACATCCAAGGAGACGAAGCAATATCCCTTTCTGTATAAGATGTCTCCAATAAGGGAGAACTTGGAATCTTTATACCTCAATTTATTTTTCTCGGCCTTAGACTCAAGTAGCTCCCCATCTCTAATGTAGCAGACGATATGATCCATCCAGGAATCTCCCATACTCATATTAAAAAAAATTCCATGGTATTTCTTCTCCCTCAATAATCGGTCGATGGAGAATCTCTATCGGGACCATTCTTCTAATTTCAATTCTAGTGGCTTAGGCCAATATTTCCAGAGCATCGGGTCGACCATTATCCAACCAAGGTATCCTCTTTAATTTTACTTCAGTGAAATGCTTCAACGATGTTTTAACCCTTCTTAGGTACCTTGACATTGTGTCATATTCAGCCTCATATGCCATTAAAATTTGATTTTCAGCCAACCTGGAATCACTATGAATCAGAAGTTATCCAACATTCAGTATCCGGTCAAGGAAGAGACATGCTAGGAGAGACTCCTACTCAGATTCTTTATTGGAAGGTTTGAAGTCGAATATCAATGCATACTCAATATCCATCCCATCTAGAGCCGACACTACCAATCCTTCCCCGCTTCAATTCTCACATGAAGAACAATAAATAAATAGGCTCCACATAATACCATTTTGTGAAAAACTACCCTCTTCCAGGGATCCATTCTTGAAAACATACCTTTCCTCATCATTCTCAAACATTTTTTTTATCATTTAACTCGTCTTGTATTCAAAATATGTTGCATAAACATCTTTAATGTTGGCCTCGTCCCGAGTAGAATCAGCCACAATGTTATCTAAGGCTTGCCCCTTAATAGCCATTGTCTATTTACTCTCCCAATTATATTTCCCAAGCCATTAGTCTTCCTAATATCTCAGTCTTATGAATGAGCTGTCTGAGGGGGGAGTCTGAGAGTACCACCATGGTATGTACCTGGAAATAGGTCTTCATCTTCCTCAAGGTATGGATCAGTGCATAAGATAACTTTTCCATCTCGGGGTACCTATGCTCGGCTCCTTGGAGTGCCTTACTATTAAATACACTGGTTTTGTGGCTCCATCCTCTTCTCTTGCAATAGCTACACTGATGGGAAACTCTAACACTACTAGATGAAGATATAGTTTCTCCCCTTAGACTGGTTTAGATAATAAGAGTGGAGAGCCGAGAGAAGACTTAAAATCCTTAAAAGCTCTATAACACTTATCGTTCCATACAAAAAAATTCTTAATACTTTAGAGAAATGAAGGCATTTATCGGTGGATCTAGATATAAACATGTTTAATGCTTTCACTCTTACAATCACTATCTGCACATCCTTTATTGTCGTAGGAGTCTCCATCTCCAACAAGGACTTAATATTCTACGGGTTAGCTTCGATTACCCTCTGATTCACAATGAATCCTAAAATATTTTTTGCTCAAACATAGAACACACACTTGGTGGGTTGAGTTTCATTTGGTACTTATCCATCGTGTTAAAGTTGCGCTCAAGGTCGGCCACATGAGTGTCGGCCTTGAGTATTTTGTCAATATATCGTCACTGTACACTTCCATTGTCTTCCCGATATAGTCTTCAAACATTTTATTAACTAGCGTCTGATATGTTGCCCCATCATTCTTTAACCTAAAGGGAATAACCTTGTAGCAATAGGTACCCTTATCAGTAATAAAGATTATCATTTCTTCATTAGTCGGGTCCATGAATATCTGGTTGTAGCCTGGGAAGGCATCCATGAAGCTCATTAGCATTTACCTCTCATCAATTCTAGGCAAGGGTAAGCTGTATTTAGGGCATGATTTGTTCAGATCCGTGAAGTCAACACACATCCTCCATTTTCCATCGGCATTGGGGACAATGACAGTGTTTTCCAACCAGTCGAGATAGATGACCTCTCGAATGTAGTGGCACTCCCTAATTTCTTGAATTCCTCCCGGATAACATCATACTTCTCTTGCGAGTAGATTCTCCTTCTTTGTCATGTTGTCTTAGCATCATTGGCCACATTAAGTTTATGACATAAAAATTCTAGGTCAATACCGGGCATATGCCCCGCCACTTACTTAATAACTTAAGTAGCTCTTTCTTAACCGCCTTCTATTCGTCTTTGCCAATTTGGATCTTTTTTTGGCTCATCCTCATAGAGGATGATGGATTCTACCTCCTCATTGGCCTCACCCTTTTTGATTTTTTTTCTCGTCTCTAGGATCCAGAGTATCAATGTTATAGGTTATAGTGGCATTTTTATATGCCCCCTTTCCTCGGCTTAGTTTAAGTATCATTCACGTGTCGCAACCTGATCCCCCTTAACTTCCTCTACCCCATATGGGATCGAGAATTTAATCATCTAGTGGACCATTGAGGGCACGGCCTCAAACTCCTTGAGGGCTATCCTTTAAAGAGTGATGTTATAAGACGAGTAGACATTTTTGTCCATTATGAAGAAGCTAATTTTCTTTGTAAGGAATTTTGGCCCAGTGTTCCCCACTTACACCTCCATCTCATATATTCCTAATGGCTGCACTTTTTCTCCATTGAAGACGATGAGTGGTTAGTGGTATGGGATCAACCTCTTCTTACTCAGACCCAAACCTTTGTAGCCATCCCAGAACATGACATCAGCTGAGCTGCCTCCGTCGACAAGAATCCTTGGAACCTTATAGCCATGAACAAGAGTGGTTATAACCAAGGGGTCATCATGTGTAGCTATAATTCACTTAAAGTCTAATCTTAATAATCCAACTATCAATATATCCATCTAAACCTTGGTCTTATTACCGTTCACAGGCTCTAGTGCAGTTGAGTTCATAGTTTTTAGCTTTGGAGGGAGAGCTTTGGCAAGCTCTGTTACATGTACTTTCCTATCAACGACCTATTTTCCTCATCCAGTGAGTCCCTTGCAGATCATCTTGATCCCATGAGAGATCACATTGAGCCTACCCTTTGGATTAGCAAACCTAAGGGGGAGTTCAAGTTAGTCTTCATCACAGTCGTCTGACTCATCATTCTCTCGTCTTGCTGGACCATCAGGCTTACACATTCCATCTCTTTTCCTCCCCTGCGTGTCGTCTAAGCCACCCCTTGAGGCACTTTGTTCTACATATTTCCTCAACTTTCCAACCTTCAGCATCTTCTCTATTTCATCCTTCAGAGAGAAACATTTGTCGGTCAGGTGCCAATGGTCTTGGTGGAATTCACACCACAAAATTTTGTTCCTCTTCTGAGGGGGAGCTTTAAATTTTTTGAGACACCTCAGGGATCGATCATTCTTGATCTCATTAAATATATGCTCGCAGTTGAACATGAGGGGAGTGTAAACTTATCATCTACTGACCTCTTCTTTCCATCCTTACTCTTTTTTTTGAACTTGCCCCCACTGCTTATCCCTTTTTCATTCTCAAACTTCACTTCCATAACTTCTTCGGAAGTCATAACCTTACCGACCATTGCCAATATCTTGGCTATGGACTTCGGTGGGACCACAGCAAGCTTTCAGAGTAATTTCCCCTTCTGTAGACCTCCTATTAGTGTTGTCATCACAATGCTTTCTTTATAGTTCTCCACTTCAAACTTTTCCTTATTAAACCTCGTAATGTATTCCCTGAGACTCTGGTTCTTCCCTTGCTTGATGTACAGAAGGTGAGTGGTATTGTTTTAGGGCCTCACCCTAAATGGAAAATTGTGTATGAATCTCTCTGCAAGTTTTTTGAAATTCTCAATTGAACTCTTTAGGAGTGGATTGAACCATACATGAGCTTCTCTGGTCAAAGTTCTTGAAAAAGCAGGACACCTCATCTAATTTGAGACTGAGTAAATGTTTGCAGATGACTGGTACATCTCGACGTGGTGAACTGAATTAGTGCTCCCATCATACTTGGGAGTGATGATTGGTGTCTTAAACCTGGTCGGCGTTAGAAAATTGACAATCCAAGCCACAAAGGGAGAGCCTTATGAATATCCCCTCTGTAAGGGATCTTGACTTTTAAGTATGTCTCCAATCTTTACTTCCAACCTCTGTATTGAGTCATTACAGTGTCTCTCGGTCGCTGCTATAATATCGGCCTGGACGATTATAGAACCTTCCACCTCGGCCGACCGAACCAAAGGTTTCCTTTCCATGGGCCTCTGCCGGTTGTTCAATTCTCCTAGCCCCTCATCTCGATCGCATTGGGGCCAACACCATTCTCATTCTCTTCTCGAGAACAAATATTATCCTTGACCTGGACAGTCGATCTCTAAGATCACCCACTGGGACCTTTCAATGGCTGACCCTCTCCTCAACTGGTCAAAAGCTGAGCCACCTGGTTGATTTTCATGATAAGGCTTCTTGTTATGTCCTCGGCTAGCTTGGATGGGGCTTATAGTTTTTATTGAAACCTCATATGGCTCCCATTATTCAGCCTGAGTATCCTTAGTCTTATAGTCATCATACCTATCCTACGGGCATTGTTGAACTTGCCTCCCCAAGCGTAAGGGCCTAGGGTCACTAATGTCTCTCCATCGTTAAAGAGGTGGTAACTCCTTGCGTGGTGCCTGGGGTGGTCCCCTGCGTGTGGATGTTGCTCCATGGCTACCAGAGTAATATTCTCCACCATTATTCCCGTGGGTCTCACCAATAAATTTTGGCTAAAGGCGGCTAGTGTTTCCTGCATCGCATGTTGACTGGCCACCAATGACTTCAACGTCACTGCCACCTTCTCCATCTCTAACTGAGGAGGCACTTGACTGGAGCTAGGATGGTCAACTCGTGGTGGAAATTTTGATGCCATGTTTCACCTCTGATGAATGAGTTGTAAAGTGGAGAGTAAAATCTTAGAAGCTTAAGAAGAGATCTTTCAATGGTGAAATAGCTTCACAAGAGGGCATGACTGGTTAAACACCAGAGACTCCAATGAGTATAAGCTAGAGAGGGGAAGAGATGATATTTCTCATTCCCACAGATGGTGCTAGAATAATGTTACCAAAAATGGTACCACCATGTCACAATGATAATGAATGGGTATAATAAGGCCAACGAACAAGAAATATAACAGTAAGAAGGAATAAGATGAGGCAAAGAGGGATTGAGAACCATAATTAAGTGTTTCAGCCAAATTCTGGACTAAATCAACTATGAAGTGTGTGTAATTCACTAAAATAAGGCTCTACTGGCCTTAATATACAAACACTCAAGATCTCTCTCTCTCATGCAGTGAATTTGATAGAGTCTCCATAGGGTTACTGATTTGTGTCCCCTTTAGAAGAGGTATAAGACTAGTATTTATGGTACCTAAGGGGTGTAATACACCCCTAAGCATGTAGTAGGTGTGTAATGATGAAAGATTGCAATAAGATAATGGCAGTTGTCCACAACACATGTAACTAATGATGATACAATATCCCCTCATGTGAAGGAATAATATGGTTATAATAGAATTTTCCACGTGGGACATGTCACCTTGTAACCTTCTACTATTCTTACGATTTAGTGTCGTCTATAGAGGTATCGACCTGGCGGAGTACGAGGTTATTGATGCAGTACATGAATTCACGCTGGAAACTAACGAGTATTATCTCAACCGAGGAGCCCCAGGTCGAGGAGGACATCATCTGGGATAGTGGACAAGAGATGACCCTATTGATGAAATGTTTCCCTGAGGTCTCGTCTTATTGGATGCCGAGGTAATGAGTACGCGACTCATCCTAATTTTGATGAGTCTTGGAAACGAACTGTGAGGTCCTTCATGAATCTCAGCTGTTGGAGATAGAGGCTCTTATCCCAAGATGAGGTCATACTTTGTCATATCAATATCCATTATGTCCCTAAAGGTAATCTGAAACCAGTTAATAATCTGATAAGAAACAAACCGATAATCTGATGTGAAACCAACTACTAATGTGATATGAAACCATGTATGAAACCATCAAATATGAAACCAAATGCAATAAGCACTTGATAATTTTATATATCAAATTAACCAACTCATGTATCAATTACTATATTCCTACCAACATATGAAACCAACTAATATAATTTAAAATAGTCAACATATTAGTTAGTTATTGAATATATTAGTAAGTTATTGAATTTTTTTGCCTCTAATCTTTCAAACACTTTGATGGTCGCGAGTTATGAGGTCATGTATGAATCATGGTTTACATATCCACAAAGCTCTCCACAGATGAATTGGAAAAATATTTTGACATCAGCATAAATAACATGCAATAAATAATCACAGAAAACATACACACATTTCCCTATGAATTCTCTTTTATTAATAGTCCTCTTTTATTACATGGAAAAGTGATGCATAAATCCAAAATCACTTCTTAACAATCTATGAACAATAAATAGTTCTTACAGACATTTCCCCTTCATCTTTAGACCATAATAAAAATGAAATAATAATGGAACTGGTATCAAAATTATCATAAACCCACTCATTTTTTATGAATGACTATGTGTGAGGAAAACACATTATAAGCAAATAAAGAAAATTCAGTGTAACAACCTACCCAATTAATAAAAAACTATACCAGGTTGTGAATCATATAAAAAGTAACTGCTTACAATTGTTTTCTTTAAATTAGTATGTGATTGAATCCAATAGTCCATTATAATATGCTACACTAATTTTTCTAATGAAACGTACTTAATTTCCAAATCTTAAACTATACCTATATCACTACAAAATTTCATTTTTAAGATTTACATAAAAACATATCATATAGCTAAAAAGTCATTTTGGTGAGGTTGAATTTGATGATTCTTAATGAATTTTAACAATGGATATATAAACTATATCAGACACTAGTTTCTTCAATGAAACATACCTATTTTTTTATCTTTGATCTTTTTTAACTTACACATTCATTCTTTTATGATTTCATGAACTTATATTCAAAAGAAACTTCATAATCATTGAAGAATACATAACAAACCTCATTTTTGGTATTTTCTTTGAAATAATGATTGATATTAGTGAAACATGATGTTGTAAATTTATTATCATGCCATTGACATAGGTTTACCCTAGTATACATATCTATATGAAACTTATGGGTTCCCATTTGATTCAATTCATGAGAGTAGCTGACCAAGCCAGATGGGCCAACACGCTACCTCACCCAAATCATGCATTAAAATATACTCAAAGTATTTTAGATACATAAAAACACTTATGGATAAAGTCAAATCAAATACCAACAATATAGGAGGAGATATTTAGGTATTCCTTGGTTTATACACATATTATTCTGAAATTCTTGTACAACTCAAACTATATGATAACACACCTATTAATTGTACATCCTCAGTAGGGGAAAGGGTATTATAAAATGAGAGTTTGAGAGAAACTCAATAAAAATAGTAACTTCTTCGTGGATCAGGCAAGTTGTCGAACAACGTATATCATAGTGATATTTTATGTACTCGCAATTGGCGCCGTCTATCGAAAGAGACTTTTATTCTTGTGAAAATATTCATTAACAGAAAACCTGCAATGCCTTACTATAAGAGCAACATTCTTAAAGCTAGCGATGTCTAAGAAGACCCAGTTCCTCCTAAGGACAGGTCTGAGATTTGCTAGCATACAAACCCAAGGTTCCGCCAGGATAGTCATACTTCTGAAGAAACACTGGGCCCACCTAGGTCTATGAATATGTCGAGGTTAATGGATGCTTATGAATCTAAGCTTCATGAATAAGACAAGGTTGTACACCTCCATGTAGAAGAAAATACTCACCTAACAGGGGCGACTTGAAAGATTGGAGAGAGATCTCCAAAGGACTACTGTAACGCATCATAATAGGACTATTAGTACTCATGTGAGAAACCCTCACAACCAAGGTAGGAGATCCAGGCATGACTAGGAGCAAACTGAACGTGTCAGGTCAGAGCATAGATGATCAGATTGTGGATGGACAAAAAGACGCCACATAAGCAATGATCGACAAAATGAAGACATAATGATTCTGGTCTGTAGGGAGATGGAATAACATCCAGCCTACCATGGAGTCACTTACGCTAGAGAGCTAGCCACGAGATCTCTCAAAACTCAAACAAAATTCCTTTATTGAAAGGCAATCGAAAAGGAGGATCCCCCGAAGAAGTTCACTATCCTTAAGTTCAAGATATATGACGGGAAAACAGATCCCATGGATCATGTTAAGGAATACTGAATAGTAATGAGCTTATGGAGGCATAATGACTCATTAATGTGCTAGATTTTCCCTTATAACCTACACGATGTAGCACATAAGTGGTTTTAGAGTCTGCCTCATAGGTCAATCGGGAACTTTTGCATCTCCGGTAGAGGCCTTCACTGCTCGCTTCATAATCAGCATCTCATATACCAAGAAGATGCATGCACGGATTACGATGAAAAAGAAGGCACGGGAGAACCTCCAAGATAATGCCAAAAGGTATTAGGAATTTTTTAATGAGATCAAGGATTGATCAAAGAAAGTTGTTATGGAATCCTTCAAAATTGGTCTGCTGACTACCTCTTTATTGCACCAGTCCCAAACTAAAAAAAAGCCAGCATCATTGACAATCTTATGGAACATATTGAGAAGTACACCAAGGTGGAAGATGTGGTTCATTCTAATGCTGGGTAAATGGTCGAGCAAATTCGAACAAGGTACCAAAGAAGAGTGATAATAAACAGGAGGGAAACAAGAATAAGGGAAAGAATGGCTCCAAAAATGGAAAGGTGGATCCCTCCAAGGTGTTCCAAGCTATTAACAGAGTCTTTAAAGAACCCATTTACAAAATTCTGAGAAAAATCAAAGATGATCCATTTATGAAATGGCCCAAAAAGATGGATGGTGACCCAGCTAGAAGAAATAATGCGCTGAGATGGGTATTCCATAAGGAGGGCGGTCGCATAATCAAGAATTGCAAGGATCTAAACTTACACTTTGAGGAGTTGGTCAAAAAAGGGCATACCAATGATTACATGGATAAAAAAGATGACAAGGTCGCAGCTAATGGAGACCAGAAGCCAGATAGCATCCTCGACGAGGATACATGACATGAATTTACAGTTATCCACAGGGCATCAAACCTCAAGAAGATCCAATAGACCATCTTTCAAATGGAACTCAAGAAGGTGACTACCATTATGGAGGCTTTATGATCAACCCCGCCAAAACCAAGGCTGGTAATTGTTGCTGACCAGAGGACGTCGACTAAACCAAGGATATCATGTTTACCGAGGAAGACTTGGTCGGGTAAGAATCCCACATCGTGATGCACTTATGATCACACTCAAAATAGCCAATTGGGATGGTGATAAGTTGCTCATAGATCAGGGGAGTTTTCTAGAAATGACGTAACTAGAATTGTTCCATAAGAAAGAGTTGAACACCACCAGCCTTAAAGAGGCCACAGTACCATTGGTTGGCTTTCCAGGAAGGATCATGATGATGTTCAAAAAAATAATTCTCCCAGTCAGAGCAAGAAATATCTCAAAGACTCATTTAGCTCTTAGTGGTGGACATTGAGTCCCGGTATAATTCCATTTTGGAAATAGGTTGGCTCCATTCCTTAGAGGTCGTACCATCCATGTACCACCAGAAATTGAATTATGTTACTGATTGGGGAATAGTTAAAATTCGTGGAGATCAGGCCACATGCAGGAAGTGCTTTATTGCACCAATCCTCTAGAAGAAAGAAAAAAATAATAAGATAGATTACGTTCAGAAGAAGGCCCAGGAGGGGGTTGTGCCCTAAAAATAGCAATTATGGTACGGTCGACTAGGGGTAGAGGAAACTAGAGTCCACCAAACTGATAGGGTCATTGAAAACCTGGAAGAAGTTAAATCCGATAATAACTTAACAGAAAGGAAATTTCTAATCAAAAGCACCCTTGACGATTAAGAGAATAGATACTTGATTGTGTTCCTCAAAAGCAATTTTGATATTTTCTCTTGGGAATCTTAGGATTTTCTAGGGATTGATCCTAATGTAGGTTTTCATCCCCTTCATGTTAATCCGACCTTCAATTTGATCACTCAAAAGGCTCACCGAACAACCCCTGAGAAGGATAAAGATGTGGAAAACAAAGTTAGGAAACTGCTGGATGTAGGATCCATTTGGGAAGTACAGTTTCCTAAATAGTTGTCCAACCCTATAGTAGTGCAAAAGAGCAACAAAAGTTGGAGGGTTTGTAACATTTCTTTCCAAAAGCATAGCTTCCCATTTCCCAAAAAAGTTTAGTTGTTGACTCTACAACAACACATGAAAGGATGAGCTTCCTTGATGACTACTCTGGCTATCACTAGATCCCTTTATACGGACCCGACAAGGATAAAAAACTCCTTTTATAACCCCCGTCGAGTTTTATATTTACAAGGTCATTTCGTTTGACTTGACAAACACATGGGAAAATTATCAAAGATTGGTCACCAAGATGTTTAAGAAACAGATAGGAGATATGATGGAGGTCTACATCAATGATATGCTCATCAAAATCAAGAACAAAAATGACTACCTCACGGACTTAGCCAAGACTTTTTATATCCTTTGGAAATATTGAATGAATCTTCACACAAGTAAGTGTTCATTCGGTGTAGAGTCAAGAAAGTTCTTGGGTTATATAGTCACTAAAAGTGGAATTGAGGTCAATGTGAATCAAATCGATGATATCACAAGAGTCTAAACTCCTTAGATGTTGAGAGATGTTCAAAAGCTTACCGTTATTCTCGTGACACTTAGTCGCTTCATCTCTAAGTCTTTGCAATGTTTCCAACCATTCTTTCTGCTTCTAAAGATGGATAAGGTCCCCAGATGGAACGACGATTGCTCGAGAGATCTTAAAGAGATCAATTCCTACCTTAGCAAGCCACCACTGTTAGTAATTCGAAATGATTGAGACCCAGTATACATTTACCTAACAGTATCAGACCACACTGTGAGCTTTGCCCTGGTATGTGAAAAAGAAGGAAAAAAATACCCGATTTATTAGCCTACGCATTGGTAATCGCCTCAAGCAAGTTGAAGGATTACTTTGAGGCCCATTCAATAATCGTAATCAATTCCTACTCCTTCAAATCCGTTCTGCAAAAATCCAACCTTTGTAAACGACTCTCAAAGTGGCCGGTAGAACTGGAGAGATTCAATATACACTTCCATCCCAGAATGGTGATTAAGGGACATATCTTTAAAGACTTTATTAATTAATTTATAGTAGATTAATCAATAGACCAATTGGACACTAAGTAGTCAAAAACATAGATATCATAGTCTAGGGACTGGACCTCCTATGCTGATGGAGCCTCCAACTCCAAGGGGATAGAAGTAGGGATTGTTCTTATCTCCATGGAAAACATTGTTATTGAGAAAGGAATCTGATTGATATATAAGGCTTCTAATAACAAAGCTAAGTATGAAGCATTGATCGTCAATTTGTAAAAATCCAAATTGTTGGGGGGTAAACTACCCCCACATATTCGACGATTCCAAACTGGTCTCAAAGCAGGTAAGCGGGGACTTCAATGCCAATGATGATTAAGTGGAGTCATACCTATCCATAGTAAGAAGAATCATGGAAAATTTCATGAAGGATGAAATTCAACAGTTCCTGAGGGGGCAGAAAAACCATGCTGATGCCTTGGCAGCTTTAAGTAAGCAGTCGACTCTGATCTAATGAGAACTATCCAGATAAAGTTCCTTGTACATTCAAGAATTGACCAAACATTCATATATGAGAAGGTCCTCATCATAATAAATGACCCCATTTCAATGGGTCCCATTGTAAATTACTTAAGGAGTGACACACTTCCTGATGACAAGAGGTCAGCCCATTAAGTAAGGGACAACGTTCCTCACTTTTATATCTCCCCAAAAAGAAAGGTCTAAAAGAAGTCCTTCACACGTCCCTACCTCCAATGCGTCCACCCACATGATATAGAGAAATTCCTTAGAGAACTTCATGGTGGTATCTGTAGGCCTTGGCTTTTCGACCAATAAGGGAGGGTTAGTTGTGGCCTTATATGCCTAAAGACACAACTACTTACGTTCGCAAGTGGAAAAAACTTCAAAACCATTCTCCCATGATCCACCAGCCTGCCAGTGACCTGAAAGCACTGACAAGCCAATGGACATTTCACATAATGGGGATTAGATATAGTGGGACCACTACCTACTCCATTTGGAAATCGAACGTATTTTTTGGTAGTCACAAATTACTTCATGAAAAAGGTAGAGGTAAAACCACTAGTGATTATTTAAGACTTGGATATGACCAGTTTTATCTTAAAAAACATCATAACACACTTTGGGGTACCAAGGACTATCATCGCTGATAACGAAATGCAATTTGAAAGTGGTTTATTTTAAGGCTTCTGTGATAAACATGGTATCAAGCACCACTTCATTTTTGTGGCATATCACCAAAGCAATGGACAAGCACATGTATCTGATAAAACCATGCTTATTGGACAACAAAAATGGTTAGAAAGGGAAAAGGGCTCATGTGTGGATGAGCTCCCTCACGTCCCGTGGGCTTGTCGCACTACCCAGAGGAGACCAACCAAGTAGACACCATACGTGCTCCATTATAGGATGAAGGATATTATCCTAATTAAATTAGGTCTCCCCATCATGAGAAGCACTTTGGTTGACCAAGGCCTTAATGATGACATGACACACGCTAAAATTGACTTGGTAGATAAGCGAAGAGAGCAATCCATGGTCAAGTTAGCTTCTTATCAATAGTAACTGGTCAGGCAATACAGCAAGAAAGTCAAACTGAGGAAGTTTCTTATGGGAGATCGTATCCTAAGAAGATTCCTCGGCAGCACCGTAAAACCATTAGATGGTAAACTGGGACAAAACTAGGGAGGACCGTTTAGAGTAATCAGAATTTACCTTCAAGGAGCATATCAATTGGATACACTAGAAGGAAGGGAGATACCAAGGGCATATAACACAATCGATCTCAATAAGTTTTACTTTTAAATCTTCTTTATCTTTACTAGGACTCTTAGTTTAAAAAGATATTTATTTTCAAACTTATGTTGCTCATCAGACAATATTTAATGAATAAAGGCCGATTGACCCCTTCACTTTTATATTTTTCATTGAATCTTATTTTGTTTTTATTACATTTGATTAATACACACCTTTTCCAAACTATAACTCCTTCATTCATGGCTAAACTCCTGAGATTATGGCAAGTTGTTCAACTTGTTTTTAATCTGGGAACTTAACATGCTAAACAAGGTTTTTAACGACTATAACAAGTCGATAGACGCATTTCAATTACTACATCACGAAGGTCATTATTACAAACATAAGGGACCTCATGGGTTCCCCTGAAAACCATAAAAGTCCTACATAGAATCCTTAGGAAACAAAGCCAACTTAGGATGGTTGTCAACTTTGTTAGTCGCTAAAAACCTGCTCGAGCAGATGACCCAGCTACCAGGTGCATTCTCACCATTATCATACTTAGGCCTAAGGAAGTGTGATAACACAACCTAAAAGGTAAAGTCGATGGAACGACATTTCTAAGGCATGTTGGACTGGGAGAATGTTTAAACATAAAACAACATATGGCTTACTCTATCTTTTAATACCATTTATTCAGCTGAAAAGCTCCTAATGATAAAAACAAAAACAAAAAAATGGTCAATTAAGTGTTATGTAGTGAACCAATATTGTTTGGTCAGTAGAGTATGTATGTTTAGTCACCATAGGCTCAAAACATCATAAATGGATAAATTACTCTTTTCATGAAATAAAATGAGGAGTTACATTTACACCAACACCAAAAACAATAAAAATTCATGACATCCAGGGTAACGAGCAACGTAGTATGCAAATGTGCTCTTCAAACATCATCCGAATAGGGGACGAAATCCTCTTCAGCATCTTCTAAATGATGTTCCAAAAGATTAAGAAGAATAACATCTATTGGGATCCAGTGGTCATCACCCGAAAAGAGATTGTGGTGATAGGCAAGGGAGTCGATCGGATATTAATACAACAAGTTAGACTCCTTAGTCATTTTTAATTCCATAAGGGCACTAACACACCCCAAGCAAAGGCAAGATCCTCTGCCGACTTCACCTTTGATGGGGCATTAGTCCAACCTTGATCATAGGCATCTTCCCAGACCTATCGAGGACCTCTTTGGAATAAGTACATCATCCTTGTCACGTCTCTTTGAAGTCCAACAGCAATCACATATTCTCATCGAACGTCCATTTGATCTCAGTGACCTCTCTTTGCAGAGCTTGGGTCCCAGCCCGTATTACCCCCATAGACGACAAAAGACATCCTCATAGCACTATAGAAGACTCTGATTGGGTATTCTCGTTCAGTCGAGCAATTTCTTTTCTCAGGTCATCGTTTTTCTTATGGATCAACTCGCTCACTTGATTCACCTCATTGACATCCAAAGTTTGGACTTTAAATAATTTACCTCTTTTTGAACTGAGTCCCCAATCGCCTCCATCCATTGAAGATTTTCTTTTAACTTAGTGACCAACACAAATTAGTGCTTGTATTGCTAATTTCTCACCCTCAAGGATTTATAAATCTTCACGAAGGCCTTGTAGTCCTTCAAGTTGATGTGTGGCCCAAGGATCTGCCCCAATTGGGAGTTAGCAAGAATGCACTGATCTAAGTCATCAAACTACAAAGAACACCCATGATATTACAAGTAAAAAATCAGCAAACGGAGTACAAGAGAACGCTTACTCGAAAAAAGATTCATTTTCATTAATCAAAAGGGGGGCCAAGGGATAGTACATACAAGTTTCTAAAAATAACCCTACTTTACAAATGACAAAGCATTATACGGAAGAAAGAAACATTCTTAGTCTATGGGCCTTGATCTTTCACCTGCTTAACCTCAACAATGTCCTTGCCCTTGTTAATAGTGGGTTGCCTACTAGCATCATCACCAGCACCGACCTCAACAACCTAAAAAGAAGTATGCCTTAAATTGAAAAAATGATAATTGTCACCTTCTTCCTCTTCTTCATATGGATCAAGTCCATGGGAGTGAAGACTAAAGAGTTCGGATTCGACAAAGATTCCAACTGCCTTCAGGGCTTGGTCCTTACCCTTTTTGAAGGCAACCTTGCAACCATAGGCGAGCTACCCCTCTGTATCATTATATGCTTCATTAAAGCCTTCACAATAGATGGCATCCTTATCCTGAGAAAAATCATCCTCCAACTTATTGATCTTTCTCATCAAGCTCGGATTCTCCTCAATAAGCTTACCCTTTTTAGTAACCACCTTTTTTTGGGACTAGTCGAGATCAACAATAAACTTGGATAACTTCCCATTCACCTGTTCCCATGCCTAGCAAGCTTGAAAAAAGGCCTTGTTCTAATCCTTTAAAGCATTTCTCAAATCCTACTCCTTCCTGTACTTGTCAGCATGGTCGTCCAAGAGAGTCGTAAAATTAGATAATAGCTACACATAAAAAATTAAATAATAGTGATAGCATGAAGAAAGATAAAATAAATGAAAAAAAATAATTCGAGCACAATGGATTACTAGGGTGATCCCCTTAACAGTATTTAGGGCGAGCTGGGATGACCCTAACCTCTAAGAGAGATCGTAGTTAACAATGAGCACTATCCTTTTTAGTAAGTTAGAGGAGAGGTAGGGGCATCACCCATACTAGCCCCTCAGCAACTGGGACAAGATTCGGCCTTCTTTTAGCTTCCCCCCATCTTTTTCACTTTTTTTCTCCTCTTCCCTCTCTCCCTCTCTCCATCTCTTTCTTCTCCTCTTCTGCCTCCTTCCTCTTCTCCTTATCCGTTTCCTTCTCTTTCCATTTGTGCAGTAGGCTAGAACCACTCGTCCTTGGGTACCTAGTATCAGATTATTTTAGGGACTTAAACTGATCAGATAAGATGGCTTGATCATCCTCATCATCATGGAGCTTCAACTTCCTTCTCTTTAGAAAAAGGGATATATCTTCTTCTTCATCTTCTTCCTCCTCCTCTTATTCTTCTTCCTATTCCTCCTATTCAGAACTTTTTTCCTCCTCCTTTATCACATTGCGATCAGAAGGATCGACTTTATGATCTTTTAAATTTTGGACTTTATCAATCAGATGAGCAATAAAGTTAGTGATTATGTTCTTGTACTCCAACAGAAAGGTTGCCGACCTCGAATGCTCACCATTTTCTAACCTTCCTTAATGCTCCAAGATTTCACAAGCTCATTAACATCAACCTCACTAATATCAGGATCTTAAATTTTGGCACGACCTTGAAGAATAAGGGAGGAAGAACATCAGTTAATGGGATATGGACAAAAAAGAAAGAAATTAACAGACAAGAATAAAAAAAGAATAAGTGATCTACTTTAGCCCCTCCATAATAAAAAATCGCAAGGCCTCGTTTCCTTTCGCCCTTAATAGTAAGAGGGCATTGTCAATTCCTAGAGATGAAACCATGTTCCTAATAATCCTTATGGGAATTCAAAATATTTACTACTAGAACCCTCACAGACTTTCTAGTTTTCAAGTATAATAGACATTCCTTAGTTCATGACCACACCTAGCAATAACATATCTCATCAAGGACTAATTTTGCTCCATAGAGGGTATTTCTTTTACGGAGCCCATTAACTATTTTCCAAACATTTTGGACACACTGAACGGGAATGATTTCAAAATATCTAAAGAAACTAAGGAATACGTCGTTTAGGGGAAATGTTAAACCCCCATGAGTTATCAGGAGGGTGTGAATACCGTGTCCCCTTCAATATCACGTACATCCCGTGGAAGATGGGCACATTCTATGATCACCCAGTCAAGGATATTGTACTTACATCTAAATACGTATAGTTACTTATTATCTAGCATTTCCATCATTACATGAACAAGGAAGAAAAACCCTAGCTTTACGAAATATGTTCCAATGAAATGTTTAGAGAAGGGAAGAGAAAGACCTTCAAGAATCAATGAAGCTATGGAAAAGAAAAGGAACTCTAATTTTTGAATCATAAAACAATAAGGGAAGATTAGAGATGAAATATATGCAAGGACGACCATTATCATTGAACTGACGGTTAAGTTTGCATATAAACTGGTTTCATAAATCTCAAATGATGAGTCATACTTCCCTAAGAAGATTTCACCACTTTAGTTTCTCCTAAAGGAGTAGTGTACCCCTTCAACTCTCATAAAATCACGAGTGTGCCCCGTCGATTCTCATTACTATTTTAGGCCTTAGGCGTTAGACCTATTTAAAATCTATGGGCCCAATACTATCAGCCCAAATATTTTGGGGGAATTTTAGGAGCCCGTTTGATATAATTCACGAAAGTAACTGACTAGCCCAGATGGATCAACGAACTGTCCGGCCCAAATCATGAATTAAAATATACTTGAAGTATTTTAAATCCATAAAATCACTTACGAATAGAGTCAAATCAAATACCAACAATCTCAGAGGAGATATTCAAGTATTCCTTGGATTATCCATGTATTATTATAAGTTCCTAGTATAACTTAAGATCCATGATGACACACCTATAAATTATACACTTTGACCCGGGGAAAAGGGATTATAACTTGAGACTTCGAGAGACACTTGAAAAAAATAATAACCTCTCCGTGGATGTAGGCAAGTTGTCGAACCACGTATATCGTAGTGCTTTGCTCTTTACTTATACCTTTATGACTATTTTTGTGGATATTTTTATTGTGATATTTTCCGTACTCACAAAACTTAATCAACATATTGTAGCTAACACAATCAAGTTTCTTCATGAGTTAAATTATGCATAGTTTTAACCAATATGACTTAGTATGGACCAACAACAAAACATATTACTTTGTGCATAAAAAAATGTGAATCAAATATATCCTAGTGTAACATAATCACAAATTTAACATCCTATAACTACAACAACATTTTGTTAGTCACAAATTTGATTGTCCCGTATAACAACATTAAATGGAAATCTCCACAAAAGAAGAGTTAACAAGAAAATTGCAAGATGCCATATGATGTCGAAGATATTTTAAGATCTATGTTTTTGTACTTTTTTCTTTGAACCATTTTTCCACATTTTTTATTATGTGCCCCATTCATTAGGTAACCATTCAAATATTTCTTTTGATTTCACACTAGTCTGCCATATAATAAATGGATAAAACATATGGATAAGAGAGAAGCAAAGCAAAAAAGACTGGTCAAACTTATAGCAACCTACATAGAGAAAGAAAAAGGATATTTAAACTGCATACTCAATGTGTTATGCTATAAATCCCATAAGGAGAAATGAACTTTAGAACTGAATAATTCCAATGTATAGAAATTCTAAAGATGATGATACATTAATTTACTATAAATGCAATAGAATATGTGAAATCAAACATGTACTATACACATGACAAAGCTATTCACAAGAATTATTTCAGGTTGTTTGTACTGGATATGTTGTTCTGTTAGTTTCAATAAAAACTGAAACAGGAAGGCCCTTCTTAGGTTTCAAGAGTCCCATATCGGTCAAACATGATTAAGGAAGCAATAATCACGATAGATGGTTACATAAATAGCACCAAATCATGGTTAAAAAGAGATAGTCTTAGATTAATATTATGCAAGGAAACTCACCTCTATAATATAACAGAAATAACAAAACCTCATAACATGGAGTGATATGGGAAAATTTTCCAGTACTCTCTTGCCTATATACACAACCAAATCAAAGTGGAGATACAATTTACGAGTTCAATTCAACTCTACGTAACACTCTTAAATTGGACTCCTGGCGTGAGAATGAGCATTCTCCATTAACCCCATTCCCATATACACTATCGAATAAACATAGAGACCAAATTTCTTAGTTCACTTCAAATATCTATGGTTGTGTCAAATTGGAGCAAAATGACAATGCCAACCATATGATAAAATCAAAGTTATCATGGTAAATGTTACATTTCAAATTCACTTTAAATGTAATAGTTTGATTTTGATATAAAGGTGTTTGTAATAAACTGATGATTATAATAAGTAGTAAAGATAGAGATAAATCTACTTATAAAAATAAATTTAATGTCACATGGCCTTAGAATCGTGGGTAGCTTGATATATCCAAGCATGGTATTTCTAAGTATAATTTCAGAGATAATGTTAACGAGGGTCTAACAACCAAATCACATAGGATGTCCTCTCTTCAGCATGAATAAATAACTCACCATTATTCTCACACCATAAATCTTTTCTTACAACCTCACATAACCAAAATTGAGAAGGATATCAAGTGATATGTCGATTTTCTCGTTAAGTCATTCTAGAAATGTGGTTGTACTTAGTGAGAAAAAATGCACTAGCAATACAAGAGTATCAAAAGCATTGTAAGATTCGATTGTTGGATTTATGTACGCATGATGTACTATAGTAAATAAGAACCACTGCTACAACAATATAGGCCCATTCCTAACCTGACCATGTATATGAATATTATGGTAAACTTTATTGGTCTCCTTGTACATTATATGGATTGTGTAATTTGAAGGTGTAGGAAGATTAGGATTTTCTCTATTTTACATTCGCTACACACTTATTTGTATGACATGTGAAACATAATATTTTACTAAGGAATAAGATTTTTCTCAAGTCAACAAGTTTCACGAAAATTGAGTGATATACTAATATCACTAAAACCAGGTATCATCATTAATTTAATAGTTTCACTCCGAAAAATAACTCTACCAAAACAATTATGTCTAAAAAAATGCATTCTAGTAACATAATTGTCATTTTTATAACTACAACATATGGGAAACTCCAAATAAATGTTAAAACGAAATTTTAACACTTTTCTTGTCATAAACAAAACATAGTTAATCACAAAAAATATGAATAAATTGAGTAGTAGAGTACCAACAACTTTCCAAGGAGCTGCGTCAACTTTAATGTTGTTGCCCACCTTAGTATCATTTCTTGATGACGCAAATATTTCTTTAAGGGGAAACTGAATTGAAAGATGTATCAGTTTATTACAATCATGCCCAATTCCTCCAAACAAATCATCCTCAATCCAAACAAAATCAAACTAAAACAAAATCAATTTAAACTTATCTTCTAGTTATAGAGAAGTATAAGAATCAAACTAAGACTAAAGTTGCACTCATATCTTTTTATTATAGTCATCCTCAATACAAATAACAAACCAAACCATAATTTGTTATATCATATGAGTTTATTACTACCATCCTCAATCCAAACAACAACTCAACCCACAAATAGATTTTTATTTTTGCATAAATAGTATCAATCAATTTAACACTAGCAATTTAATAAATCGAATTAAATGGATCTCACTCTATAAATCTATTATCGAAGAAATTGTTAATCAATTAAACAAAAAATCGATAACATAAAACAAATTCATGGGACCAAAACAAACTTCTAAAGCACAACTATATCCGATCAAAACCCACTTCTAAAACTCAACATTCTTTCTAAAAATGTATTACAAAAACCATATTATATGCCACTAAAAATCATTTTGAATATCAACAATCTAGAAAGTGAAAAAAGTAGGGATTGGTATAGAGTCATACCGAGTGGGTAGAGTAGTGTCGTTATGAGGAGGGATTCTCAACAATACAGAGAGAAATGAGATAAAAGATAACTTTTGGGGTTTTTCATAAAGGAGTCGGCGAATGAAGAGTTCATTTGGGAGGGAAAATAACGCGGGTCTCTTTTTTTTTGCTCACTTTCTAGTTTTACTTTTAACAATGTGAAATAAAATTAGAAACACATATATTAGATTATTAATGATAAATTAGTGTCAGAGATAAGAGTCATTAAATATCGTCTATAATCAATAAATTAGTCCACTACTAAAATCCAATATTGGTGTAGTGACTCAAAGTATTATCCAGGCTTAGAAGAGCCTAATCGTAGCCATAGATACACAATTAGCAAGGTTGATTGTGGAATTGGAATCTGAGATGATCAAGATTCTTTGACTCACTCTTAATGGTTACCTATTTATCATGCAAAGACTTCTTAATCTTTTCCATCTCCTTCCCTAGTCAATGACTCTCCTTTTCATGAGATGAAGACAAACTTTAGATGGTTGTATCCTTGTTATGCAAGGAATTTTGTACCATATTTATATATTCTCTAAGATGACCATTCTTTTTCTCAAGAAGAAGGATCCCTCTCAATGTTCCTTGCTCTTTAGAGGTCGTCTTGCGGGATGAAAGTCTTCCTCGCATGCAAAGACTCAATATTTGGCAGCTTCTAGTTAAATCCACTTTCTTCAATAATATCAGCAAAATCCTTGTAAAATTATCCCTCAGACCAGTTAATGCTTAATTATGACTCTCTTCGGTGGCGTAAATCATGTCATGATACACTATATTATTCGCCACATCTCGATGGATAATATCTCGTCAAGATAATCAATGTCATCATAACTGGAAACAAGAAGTCACCCATGTATTTTCGAAAGTCGTGCTAAGTAGTGATAAGCATTGAAAGTCTTGTATCAAAATAGAAAAGGCGAAGACTAATGGTCAACCATTTAATCATGACAAATGAACGAGTGCATAGAACATCACGTGATAAATGAATAGGTAAAGATGAAACAAACATTAAATTTCATTAAAACATAATCAATGGGGAAACCCCTACATAAAAAATTGAATTTATAAAAGTACAACATTTCTTGATTCTAAGGTGCCTTATCTCCTACCTTCTCCTTCCAAGTATCTTGAATAAGGCCAATATATTCTACCTGGATAAGCCTATCCTTAACCGTTTTGATGTACTAGTAAGTTCTAACCTGTTTGAGAACTTAATGGATCCATAACTTTCTTTCTCTTTCTCATCGTCTTGATTACTGATAATGTTAGCCATCTCAACACCAGTATCAACAGCGTCAAGACTAGAAGGTTGATCACCGATGAGCCCATTATCATCATCATCATCATCATCATCATCATCATCACCATCATCATCATCATCCTCATCGACTAAAATGGTGCATATTCTTTGTGCTCAAGTAACATCTCAGATTCATTAGTAATGTCATCTTAAGTAAGAGCTTTGTCCTAATCACAAGTGTAGGCATCGTCCTTAGTATATGCAATTCCAGTTAGGGACATCTTAGCTTTAGCGTTGGCTTCATCATTCTTGGTCTTGGCACCCTCGACCTTAATTTTTTATTTCTCGGCATCCTTTTTATCCTTTTTGGCAGCAGTGATAAGGGATGTGGACTCGTTGATTTTCTTTTTAATTTTTTCATTGGTTTCCTTTTAAGCTTGAACCTTTTCGTAAAATCTCTCCGTCTCAGTGATCATAGCCTGACCGATCGATCGAAAAGATTATAAAGACCTAGTGTCCTTGCCTAAGGATGACTCTATATCATGAGGGTACTTCCTCAACAAAATATTTATCTCCAACATCTTATCATAGTCGACCAATAATTGCAAGGACTAAGAAGAATAAAATATCTTTAGTTTGAATATATGGGATGATTAAAGGAAGAACAAAAAATGTTCATAATGTATTTACAAGAGCGAGATTATTGATGGCACATTCAACCAAATGACCATGAACGAGGCCATCCGTAGAAGATCTATTAATACGAAGGCATGTTGACCCAATCTCACCACGTGTTAGGTTGTGAAAAGTAGCAACATAACATGAAACCACTTTTCCTTATCATCATGATTTTCCCCATAACTATGAGTGGGGGAGAAGTTTTTACTTATTCAAATTCTTAGAGGGATGATCTATGTCCTTGGCAGGGGAATCCCCAAAAACCAAGGCGTTAAACAAGCCCCCAACATCATCTTTTCTAATCGTTGTTTGAGCTGGAGCTTAAATCTTATTTAATGGTTGAGGAGGATGAGACTCTTGAATCGAGTTGGTTGCAATAAATTTCATTACATTTTTATCATTGCCCATCACGAAAGTGTAGTGGAGGGAATACATGAAATGTCTAAGGATCCAAAAATGGAATAGGTTTCTTCCTCGATTGAAGATTAATAAGTTGTAGCCTACGGATCATTCAAATCCACTAGAATGACTGGAGTATGATCAATTGGCCTCACTACAAAGGAGTTAGTTTAACTATTATAGCCAAGTAGGAATTCATCCAACCTATGATGGTCACCAGCTCCAATACTTTGTTGTATTGACCAAACTTTCTTGAGATAAAAAAAGTTCACCTCCTGATTGCGAGGAAGTCTCTTCTTACTTTTATCTGCCAATAAATAAGAAAAGATCAATCACAATCAATCGAATAAAAAAAAACATAGTATAAAATGCAATTGTGACCGAACATATTCCTCGTCGCTCTTGAGAGAATCTGGGCCCCTAATATTTTTCACCCTTAGAGAAGGGGGTCTTTTCTTAGTTCTTCACAATAAAATTGTGATCCCAATAAGCTATGTTTCAATCGAGAGAGTTCACTACCAGGGCCTTATTTTCCACCCTCGTATTTAAGTAATACATATTTTCATTGGTGCAGTCCCATTGATAATGGTACATGATTTATTTATACCAAATAATGGTCACATAAAACTCATTAATGCGGTAAACCCCATTAATGATCCTCTATATATTTGGAGTGACATAGGCCGGGACCACATCGAAATGCTCACAAAATAAATAAAAATATTAATTTGGGGTAAACGTTACCCCACACTCATCTATGAAGATCTACGGCCTCTAATTTCCCTTCAACAAAATTTAGAGCTCACATTGTCCATCCACTAGTAATACTGTGGCTCGTTGAGGAATATAGTCAAGTTTGAACTTTTTTACGATATTTTCTTTGATGACGTACACCATTTTTAGGAGTGATGGAAACTCAATGAAAGAACTAAGGAAAGAAATGGTGACATGCAAGAAAATGAAAGAGATGAAGTTATAATTCTTACAATGAAATATTAGTACTGAAAATCCTTTCTCCGAATGCGCACGTTTTGAAATGAAGAGGAAAGATAGGGAAATGTTATTTTTGTGGTGGGAAATGACTTCACAGTTCCCAAAGATGATATTACAAGATTACACATAAGAAAGTCGAAGAGACGTGTGACGTCTACTTAAGCGACTACTCCATTTACCCAAAAGATAAGTAAAGTCACCAGATTTATAAGCATCTCCCTAGGGCACTCAACAGACAAAAAGATCTTTAAATATCTAGGGCATTTAGGGAATTGCTCCATGAACAACACACATATTTTCAACCTCTGACCAGTGAATAAATCATTTGATTTAATAAAAATGTGAAAGCATAAACAACCGAGTAGAAGAGCAAAGCCCATTATCCTCGAAAGAACCCCTCAACGTTGGGAGAAATTATAGGGTTAACAATGGCACAAGCCTATTCTCAACCACATGCACCCCAGTCACATGCACCTATGATTAACGGAGACATATAGTCAATAAAGAACTATTCAAGGATATCCCTTGTAACTACTAGTCATTATTATAGATAAGTATGAACTCTCAAATATAGCTATTAATGGTACTTAAGAGTCTTTTAAGTTGCCTTATAAATGTAAATGCACCCCACATGAATGCGGCATTCATTATTTTAATGTCGAGAAGTAATAAAACTCTGTCGACCTGAGTTATTGAGTAATAGAGAAGAAACCCTAGCACCATGTGGATGTAGGCGCATTACCGATACACATACGTCTTGCCTTATGTTGTGATTTCTTTCTTCTTACTATTGTTATCATTGTTTGTCTTGTGTGCAACAAATATCATTACTCGTAGGAAATTATCACCTACAACCATATTCTTATATACTTCTTTATGATTTTAAACATGAAAATGCAAATAAGGTTATTTAATATTACTAAAAAGTATAAGCCAAATAAATTTAAATTATTCATAAGGGGGTTTGTGTTTAAGTTTATTGTGCCAAAGAGTCCATCGATGTCTGCAGCATCGAGAATATTACATGTAAAATTCCAATTATTATCAAATTAACCACTAATATATTAAATATTGTATTCAAGAAGTGACTAGTCAGAAAAATTATGTTATAGTCATTGTAACAAAATTGGCTTAGAACTAGTAATAATTTATTCGCGTCATGTGGAGTGTGATGAAACTTAATGTGTAATTTAATTTATTGATTCTTATCAATCATTTCTAGGTATAATAATTAGATGACATATACATTTCAATAAGAGACTCTACAACAATTGATGACTTGGGGTAAAGCCCCATATTTATTTCAATGTTTTGTACTAAGAAATTAGTTTATTAATGCACTAATACATGACCATTAGGGGCGTGCCTTCAACTTCAAATGATTTCCAAGAAATGTGTATGCACATGTTAGCGAGTATGCAATTAAATTTACTAAGAATTAGTCCCATAAATATGTCAGCATGTACAATGACTCAATTGGTGTTTAAATTATATTCCATGCACTTTGTTATATTCTAACACTAGTAGACAACCTGCTCGATGAACAGGCGCTTATCAGTAGTAATTGTAAACAAATTACTATAAATATGACTTGCATGAATAATTTTATTTATTGTACCTCTAGATTTAAGGAATGCCTCAATAGCACATGTCAAAAATATTTAACAATAACTTTAAAGAATTAAAAAAATATTCTAATATGTTGAAAAATATATATACAAAATAACATTACAAATATGTCCTAACAAACCTAATGTATAAACCCAACATATAAGAAAATAGAATGTGCTTCTAAGAATGTTGGCATCCAACTAAATACAAAAATAATTGAAAAAAAGTTATATTTTTCAAAGAATAAAATTGGAACTTAGCATGTCCTTTTTTAGTCATTATCATACACGAAAAAATAGAAAAATAAAAAGTCAAAGATTCCAATACAGCTATAAATACATCATTACCAATTGACATTAAGTTATCCAGTGTTCGGTGAATCATAGAACTACACCAACAAATTTATCCCTACAATATATTTTATCATAAAATATGATATGATTCTATGGGAAATGCCAGAAACATTTTGTATGCAAAACCACTGGATAAAATTATTCAAGTGAATAATCTTAATACAAAAGGAACATCGACAAAAAAATAAGTAAAACATAAAAGAAATAAAAAAAGGGATGATAAGTGATCATTGATGTGGAATAAATGAGAGAATAAGTAGTGGGTAAATATATACATGAACCTTGTATAATCGTAGAAAAATATGCATAGGAAATTTCCCTTTAATAACAAAAGAAGATGGAACAAGGTATATAACTTTTATTGTTATTTTGTTAAATAACGTGGTACAAGGAAGGAATTCCTTAGATAAAAGAAAATAAGGAAAAAATAGAAGGAAGTCATTTTATGAACTTATATATATTACGAATTTTTAAATAACGTGTGAGATCAATTTGGTGGGTTCATAATGTATAATTACTTTAGATTAACATTTTCCTCTTTGATATACTCTTTTACATTTTAGTAAAATGTTTTCAGACAATTAGAATGTTTTTTAGAAAATTTTATTGAGTGAATGTTGGGTGTTTGCATAAATTATGAAAAAGGTAAAATGGGATGTAAAAGAGTATAACCAAATGGGATGCAAGAGGGTATATCCCAATGGATTTTTTTAAATGTTGTTTACATCCCACAACAAAAATCATATAGATATGATAGATTAATTTTGTCATTTTCTTACACATCTTTATTAAAAGCAAAAGCATAAAGAAAAAATAATAATATGAAAGTGCAATAGCATATACTCTATATATGTATATATGGGTAGTGTTGTACAACAAATTTGAAAAACCACATCGTAAATACTTGCAATGAAGAAATTCGTATGTTAGCGAATTCATATCTGGTGTATGATATAGAGGAGAAAAAAATTGGTTGTCTAACATTTCATATTGAAATACAATATTTCAAATTGAAAAAGTAAAAAAAATAATAATTGTAACACGCGCGATGCGAGAGTGTAGTATAATTTAATGTTTATAGTTTAATCAAAACATTTAAAGTAATAAAAAAAATACTAAAACATTTAGGGTACTTATTATTGATCTCATGTTTACAACATTTAAGTTAGGTTCACTATCTACAAAAGTAGCTAATTTTCATATTCAAATTTTATCGTCGTTAAAACATAACCCCATTTCATTTTATTTTATTAGACATAAAACATAGTCTCATTATATATCTTGTTGTTACACTACGTGAAATATAAAGAAAACAATATAAGTATTACCCTACTAAGAAGTAAAAATATAAGTATTATTATTCCAAACCATGGTAAATAACATTCTAAGAATTCTATATTAAATAAATAAAACACTCCCATAAACGATATAATTCTAATAAACAAGCGAATAAATTAAGCATATATATATCACCAATGTGATTCAATTTACCAGCTAGCCTAGTACATTCTAACCAGTATAGTATCTCAACATTGGGGTCACTCTCAACCCAAAAATTCAAAATTGTGATTCAGAGGGTACCTCTAGGTATCCTTCCATGGACTCTGGCAACTATGCCAAGTTGGATGAGAGATGAAATGTTTGTGGCCACAGACTACAGTGACAATTAATAACACATCTAATAAGTTTCAATGAGAGAAATAAGTCAGTGCCATTGTCGTGCGTGAATTTTAGTAACTTGTCAGGTTTCATATGTTGGTTTTTTACCATAAAAATATTTGGTTAGAATCCACCCCTGTATAAATTGAAATTAACGAGGATTATAAATAAATTTCTACAAAAAATTTGTTACGTTCTTTAATGAAAAATGCCAAGTAACATTTAGATTTCATGTTAACTAGGTTATTAATGACTTTTGATATTTTCAAAAAACTGAGATGCATTACTTCAATGGCTGAACCTAAATTTGAAAACCCCAATGCAGAGCTCCCAAATACTTTAGCAATATAATATTACAGATGTAGAGAATTATCAAAATTCAAACGAACAAATTTGATTCTCGTAGCCTATATCAAAAAAAAAAAAAATTTAACCATTGAAACACATATATATAGTAGAAAAATAAAATCACACACCTTTATAACCCAACTCGATTTCTAACTAAAGAGATATTGGGAACCTATCAACACTACAGTGCTCCAATGCATATCATAATTTATGTAGAGTCTCCACACAATATACTATCAACTGTTTATAAAAATACAAACTTCATAAGTTGTGTCTTTTATAAGGATCAATGAAAGAATTTATGAAGAGTTTCTATAGAAAATGAGGAAATAATAATGAAGTGGGTGAAAAGATAAGGAAGGAAAATATGAGATTTTGCGGAAATGGGGTCTATGGGGGTTAATGCCATATGGATTAGCTAATCTTCTTGAATAATAAAATGGCATTCTTCCATTTTGGAATTATAATTAGCATGCAAGTTACAAAATGCTCAAGCGTGTATATTTTTTTCCTACCAGACTTCGGTATGCGTGTGTGCGTGCATGCGTGTGTGTCGCCAAACACAAATTTAATGTGCATGCATTTGAGTAGGGACCTTAAAGTCAACATTTACTTACAAGACAATATTTTCAATTGAAAATTTGATAAATTAAGATAAGAATTAATAAACATTTCTCGACTAAATTAGAACAAAAATATAAAGAATGATAATGGTCAAATACTAGATTTATTGAGTAACTGCAAAACTGTCGTAGTGTCCGACTCCTGTTCTCGCTATTTTCATACAAAATAATACATAAAATGAAATTTTCATCTTAAAATAAATGCCACTATAATTTCAAGATTAGACATTATAATTTTGGAATGAATTTTTTTCACCACTCCTAACTCCATTATTTATTTTCGTTAATTACAAATGGCGCCAATTTCATGATAATTAGTCACGTTATAATTCAAAGTTTCATGGTTCGGTAAATATTGTTCAACAAAAATACAGGAATTTGGAATAGAAGAGTACATAATTAGCAAAATATGTAACTAAAATCACGTATCCCCTTTTCATGCCTGGGAAAAGATCTAATACCCTTCCCAAATGTTTCATTTAAATTCGATATAAATTTTGTTGAAGTGGGGCTTGATGATAATTGTTGCAATTATGGGTAAATATTGGAATTGGGAGAAAAGGATAAGAAAGGATGGTTCGAACGAAACGGTAGGTTGTTCGAATGAGATTTGGATATGTTAGAAACAGGGGTTCGAATGAGCTTCGAACGAGATCATACTGTATAACTTTCAAGGTTCATTTGAAGGTCGTTAGAAGCCATGGATCGAATGAGATTCCCTTGCATTCGAACGAGTCTCAATGTTATTTGAATGTCACATTCAAAAAATTAGTGTAACAGATTGCCCTTGTGCGCTGTCAAACTCTGAACCCTTAATTTGATGAGCTGTCGAGCTCTGGTGAGCCCAGATTGAGCAATACGAAAATTTTAAGCATTTGAGGTTTTTTTGTAAGGATTTATTTGACTCGTTTGGGGATTGAAGAAATAAGAAGAGGGTAAAGAGAGAGGGGTAGAGTAGTCTTCCACCATTATTGGCTTCTCTCCACCATCCCACCATCATTTTACCACCATAACCATCAAATGCTTACAATATTCCACCATATTTTTTCCTATAACAACCATTTCCACTATTGTTGAGTGGAGCTACGAATTTGTGGAGATTTATTGGGGGCTATTGAAGACGGAGAAAGAAGTTCCCATGGAGTTTTAGGACATTTTTATTGGGGCTTTTCTTGGAAGCTAAAATGGTGAAGACATCGAGGATGCATTTGGTTACCGCTTGAGTCCACCTTTGGAGGTCGGGATTGCTACTCCTACACCAAATTCTCTACAACGATTTGAAGTCTTTGAGGTGGAAAAATTTATCCTTAGTATTTAAGACTCTATTTGCATTACTAGTAGTCTTGTTGTTAGATTACATGAGTAGAATGCACAATAATAAATTATGCTTCCCAGTAGATTATGGAATAAAAATGTTGAAAAATGATATTTTGTCGAAAATAAAAGATGAGTTCATATTCCAAAAGCTTTGAAATATTAAAATTAATATTTTTATGAAAATAGTGTATTTTCTAGAAACCTAATATTGGACATTTTAGGAAATATAATATTGGAAAATGATGTTTGTTTTCTAAAATATTTGGTAGAATACTATTCCAAAGTTTCATGCAAAAAATGAAGATTTGATGAAAAATGAATATTTATTCTGTTTTAAAAAGTAAATGTCCTTTTGGTATTGAAAATGCATTTTTGAAGAGTATTATAAATTTCTAGAATGAAAATTTATTATACCCATCTAATAGGATTTTATTATTTAAAACTCATCTTCTCATGCATATAAACTTGTAGCATTTGGTTAATAATCATATAAACAAGTTTAAAGAAAGTTAATTGGGTTTTAACATGAAATGAAAAAATAAGAAAATTGAGCCCTTAAAATTAAAATGTTTGCAATGGGTGTTGGAATGTGTTGAAAGTGTAAGGTTATAATACTACAAGTGTTAATAAAGAAATGGTATTTTTGTTAGAGGTATTATTATATGTTTAATGATTCTTGAAAATATAAATGTTGAATGTTTCCAACTAAGAATAATATTACTCAAAGGTTAAAAAGGTATTAAGGTTTTAAAAATAATTAAGAAGTTAGTGTCGGTAACTTAATAGTGTGTTAGGAAAATTAACACTTCTGAAATGGAGTAAAAGATGAGTTTGAAAACAAATGGATAAAATTGTAATTTTATGTAAAACGGAACATTTTTATGAAATAAAAATGTTGGAAAGGGTATTACACATGATAGTGCCAATGAACATGATTTTTAAAATAAAATCAAGGTTAAAATGTAAGGGACATGAAACAATGATTTTTAAGTGAAACACAAATTATGGTGTAACCCTGGGTTTTGGCGTCGACGGGATAAAAAGGAAAGGTGGAACAATGAGGAGATTTAAAATTTTTTAAAACATATTAAAAAGGAACTCAGATGACACCAAAATATTAAGGAAGGCCTAAATTTGTGGTGTGAAAGACCCAAAATCACTGTCCAAAGCATATGGTGGCGTCGCCGATGGTGTGGAGCCCATTAAAGTACGTGGTTATTGAAAGATTTCGAGCAAAAAATAAAGGAATAAAGAACATGTCACCAAATGGGCTGTGTGGTGAAAATGTGATAAGACAACCTAACTTGAATGAATTAATAATTCTCCAGTCAAGGTAAAATGGATGTATAAATGTGAAATTCATTAATATCCATTAGGCCAAGAAAAAGGGTAAAGTAAATGAATAAAATGGTTGTCAAGAAACCTAAGAGGTTTAACCTATAATTAACATGATGGTGTGTTGTGAAAGGTTTTTAAAGGCTAAATGAGTATTTTCTAACATGGTGTTTGCATTCATTGAAATGGTTCAAATAAAAGGGTAAAGTAATTAATGGATTTTCTTTAAGTAAAACCAAGTGGAGTGTTTCAAATATTTAACCGTGTTTGTTAAAAAAGGAAATGAATGTCAAGTGAGAAAAGGGAAGTCTTTTATAAGATTAAGGTGAATTAATCTTCATAAATAAGGTTTTCAAAAGTAAAACTATTTCATGCATTAAGTGGATGTATATGTATGTATATATATGTATACAAGGTAGTTGCATGTGCATGTAAGCGTAACGTGTTCAAGTCTTCTTTCTGTTGTTTGATTCTATATTGCATTTTGTATATTTCTCACTGAGAATTTGGCTCACTCCCTCATTTTGTTAAGAAAGGTTAGGTATGGTTTCGTATTTTGATAGTGTAATATAGGTAAGTACTATCTTTATATTATGTTATAAACTCTAAATGCTTAGACTCGGGGGTACTCCCCCATGGGTCCTTCACGTAGTTTGATTTGAAATTGGAATTCCATTCTAAGAAAGTGAAACGTTAATTAAAGATAAAACTTAAGTAGTAAGATTATATAGTTTGTTCATTGCACTTCACACCTAATGCTCGGGCTGCACCGGGTTGACTGTGGGTACCCCTATATTCATTTCGGGGCATCTACATGGTATTAGGACTCTAGGTTCAATGTTCCTTTTGGGTGTGACATGGTGAGGTCGGTAGTGGATCTTTCGACGTCGGTATCGGTTTGGACATTATAGTTCATGTCCTCGATGGTGAAGTGAAAAATGTTATCATGAAAGTTTAATTATTTTTCATGGGGCAGGAGACCAAACTAGTTATTTTTAATCGCTGCACATTTTTGCTTAAGATATGTAAGTAAGTTACGAGTGTTCGTGTATGGCAGTAATGGCAACACCACAGGTTTTCAGTGTCAGGTAATTGTGTGTCAATCCATGAGGATATGAGAAACCAATTGAGTTGTAGAAAATGATGGATGACACCTATTGAGTTAGAGATATTAATTGGGTAAAGTAAACTGTGGAGATTAGGCAGCTACTGCATCACATCTAAATAGTGTTAAATTGTGATAGGAATGTGTTTAGTTCTCTAACTAAGTACTTCAGGTAGTTATGTGAATTCGAACCTTGGGATAGTATTGCGTCGTAAGGCAAATGATGATTTAGTGGCCATAATGAGATGCGTTGATCAACACTTGGGATGTGTACTCGGTATAGGTCGATAAGATAGTATTGTTACAAGTAAGAGCTCTGGTGAGTTTTGATTGAAAGTTTTACATCGTATGGTATGATGAGAGTTATGGGCAAATTACGATGAGTATATTATGTATACAATAATGATAGTTATGGAGACTTAGGGTAAAAACTTAATAGTCTTCTATGATAGGGTTTTAGAAAATATAATGTGACTTCAAGGAATAGTATCTTTAGTGATGTTGGTGATGCAGACCTAGAGGTTTATAGGTGGTAGGCAACAACATGTATCCTACAAAAACCCTCAGCAGTGTTAGTTGTGGTTTGGTACGTGGATTATGGTTACAACTATTTGAAAGAAAGATAAATGATTATCTAAGTGTAAAGGCTTGTTAGATCTGCCGAAGTGATGCCAAGGTGAGAGGTAATCTTAGTGTGAGGGTGGTTTAAGGGTATACTGGAGTGTCAGCAGGACTAATAATGTGTTGCATTATTATGGATAGAAATCGACTATTATGGCGTCTTGAAGTGTTTGATGGTTAGGGTGAGACATGTGTAGAAGCTCATAGACCAGTGTCCTTATGAGCACTTAATAATCATGATGAGGGTCTTGAATCATTAGTGGAGACCTATGATTAAGGTATGGATGATGAAGTATTGATGAGTCTTGAGGACTTCTATATAGAACATGTTTAGGATATTTAGAAAACCAGTTAGGTGCGGTATGAATAAGCATTAGTTTCCTTATAATGACTCAAGGGAGGGTCAGGTTGTGATTTTAGGTTGCTGGTCAAGGTTTAGAAGATTGATATAGTCTATGTTGATGTAAAAAATTAGATCACTCTAATTATTCAGTCATAGATAAATAAATGAGACAAAGAATTTTAAAGTGGTTCAGCGTTATAAGAATGGCCTACGTCCACTGTTGCTTTATTGCTGAGTGTTTGGGAATTCTCGATTACAAGTTATCTCAAGAAATTTCGGTCTCGGGCCTTTTTACAATGAGGATTGTATAATGTATTTATAGCCCTGAGGCTGTAATGTGAAAGGGTAATACATTTAATGCCCTCTTTGTGTGCGCGTCCAAATGATAAGCATTTAATGAGCAGTTAAACTGTTGGTATCCTGCTTCGAGGTGCAGCTCGGACCGCCATGAGTAGCTCGGACCACCTAATCTTCTCGGTATATAAGATTTCCTCGGAGAGGCATTGTTCCTCGGAGCTTGTGAGTTCCTCGGGGAACTAGTCTTCCTCGTTGTAGTCTTGTTCCTCGGAGCGAGTGGGTTCCTCAAAAATGTTTGTTGTTGCCATGTAGATAGCCATGTATCTTCATATGATTGGTCCATGTCAGCAGATTAATTTTGGTATCAACAGAAGCCCCCAATGTTTCATAGTTCGAAATTTCAGGAGTATGGAACATTCTTTCTTGGAATATGGTAGCTTTAAATAGTTTTCCTGATTTTTAGGAGTGTTTCCCTTGTATTTATTTCTCCTTCCCAATTCGTAGAATCATGCTTTTTTGGACTTTTTTGCGTGCTTTGATTCCCGCATTACTTTTCGTCTTCTTAGTCGCTGTTGTCCGCTTCGATTCCCGTGCCACTTTTCCTCTTTTTAGCCGTTGTTGTCCGCTTTGATTCCCGCGCTACTTTTCATCTTTTTAGCCGCCGGTAAAGCAATCATCCTTTTTTGTAATCATTACTTCACCATTTCCCAAGGCAAGGTATTTAAACTTCACAGACGCTCCCATCGTCTTCTACCTTTCAAATTTTTATCTTCGAGTTTTACGTCGTCTCTTCCTACTCTCTTGTGCGTTCATCTCTTCCGTCGTTCGTTGTCAACAACTCTACTCTTTTTCTATAAGATCTTCTTCTTTCTTCTTCATTTCTTTTATTCATCATCATGGTTTACTATATTAATCTCTTGAAAAGTTTCGCTCTGATTTTTCCATTTCCTCTTGGATCGTCTTGGAAGAGCTTTCTGAGCCTTCTGATTATTTCAATTTGGCTGAGGGACATTGGTTCCCTAGCCTTTTTATTGCTGAGTGTGGATTTTCTTTTCCACCAAATCCCTTGTGTCTGGAATTTTGTCTTTATTTTGACGTCGTTCCTGCGAGAATAGCCCCCAACACATGGAGAATAGTTAATGGGGTGCATAAATTAAATCAAGTCCATGGAACTCGCATAGAAATTCCCGAAATCACGTACTGCTATAGATGGGCAGTTAATGATAATATTTTTTATTTAAAAACTAGATTTTTAAATAGAGCCTTAGTAGTCAATCTCCCTGATGCTAATAGGGACTATTTTGAACATGGGGTTGTCATAAAAAATGGCAACACCCTCCATTAGCTGGAGATGAGGTTTACCAAGGTCCCAGATGCCCTCCTTATGGCAACGGGATAGGTTATTTTTATTTTATTTTATTTTGAAATCATGTTTCTTTTGTGTTTGATAAAATGTGCCACTGATACCAATGTTTATTTATTTGCAGTTGATAACAAAAGAAAGTGCCCAAAGGAAGGAGATGTTAATGTAAGACATCTGAAACTTATCTAGAGTCTGCATCAGAGTGTTGCCGATGAGCACATTAGGTCGGCCTCGTATCTGCTCCAGTACAAGAGCTACACCACTTCCTTCACTGCTCGTCCAGTGATAACTGAATCAGAGTCAGTTCCTGCTTCCACAAGCTCATCACCTGAATCCCATATTCCTTTAAGTGAAAGGATGAAGAAAAGAAGACCTCTTTCCCTGTTTGAGAAGACTGCCTCCGGTTCTGGGGAGGTAAAAAAGGAGTAGGATTGATGTCCCAAAGGAGGGGACGAAGAAGATTGATGCAGCTCCTCCCGTTGCTCCTGTTAAAGTTGCCGAGAAGCCCGCAGTGGCTCCGAGAAGGTCTGCTGCTCCTGGAGAGGTGATTGTGATATCACCGACCAAGGGTTCTTCCTTGGTTGAATCGGTACCTGTTCCGCCGAGGAGGCTGAAGAAGAGCTCCTCGGTCCACTTGGCTGATATCATTGCTCAGCCCCTAGTTACTGGAACTGGGGTTCCAACTTTCATTCCCCCGAGCTCTGCCATGAGCTCGATAAAGTCTTCGATCATTACTGAGGTACAAGGTACTGAAGAGAACCTTACTCGAGACATGGTCACTTCACTAGCTGCTCGTCATCTTGCTTCTGTAAGTCTGTTTACTTTGAATTTTTCATATTTCCTTTGTTATTTATGTTTCTAACTTGCTTTCCTTTTCTGTTCACAGTTGACGAGCTGCTTCAATATAATCCTGAAGAAGGATGAAGCGATTAAGGCTTCTTGCTCCTCGTCCAGTGTGGAGGGAGCTCTAGAAGAAGCTATCAAGTCTCAAGCAGATTCTCGCCAGAAATATGTTGATGACAAAGCTGTCTGGGAGAAGAAGCTTGCCTCCACCGAGGAGGATAAAGCTCGAGTTGTTGAAGCCTCCAAAGAGTTGGAGAATAAAAAGAATGCTTTGGAGAAGGTAAATAAAGAGCTCGCAGAGAAGCTCAAAACTGCTGGAGAGCTTGAAGATAAGCTCAGGGTTGCTGAGGAAAGGTTGGGCCAGCTTCAAGAAGTAGGTTGGCAAAAGGAGGAAGCAAAAAATAAATTAGAGGCTGCTGAGAACCTGCTGTCGGAGAAACTTTCCTTGGAGAAGCTGAAGAGGAAAGCTGCTATGAAGAAGTCCTTCAGTTCTGGCTGGGAGAAGGGGTGGAACAAGTGGTTGGCCGCCATGGTGTCGCAAGTGGACTATGGCGGTCTTAAATATTTTAGGGATGGATGGGTTGCCGCCCTTCAGGAGATGAAGGTCAACGAGTATTCCGAGCTCTTCCAGAGACATATCCCTGGTCCCCCTCCAACTCCCGAAGAATTAGAAGAGGACGAAGCTACCTCTAAAGAATCTTCGATGGTGATGGGAGATCATTCCCTAGCCATCCAGCCTGCTGATGGGGAAAATCAAGAAATCATTTCTTCCTTCGAGCAAGTGCCTATTCTCCCCGAGCAGCTATCTGTTCCCTCCGAGCAACCTACCTCTTCATCCCAGCCTCCCGAGAAGGTTTTGGGAGATAAGGAAAAGGTTTAGTGTTGTTCGGGTTTCTCTTTATTTTGTTTCTCTTTTTCAAATGTAACTCAGAAGATGTAACTATGAATTATGATCTAATAAAATTTGAACTTTTTGCATACTGTTGTCTATCTTTCATTCATACTCTGCTTATTCTTCTTATTGATGATTGCTCTTCTTTCTCTGCTAGTTTCTGGCCAGGATGGAATTGCTATCTGCTCATGACACAAAGTTTCTACAACAATGTAATGAGTACTTTAAGGCTGGTCACACAGACTTAAGTGCTGCACAAGTTGCAGACATCCTTGGTCATGATGCTTCAGAACAGGCAGTTGAAGCATATTAGTACCTGAAGTGTCTACTTGACCGAGCAGTGGCCAATAATGTGGCTTACTATGACATGATCGAGGATCTCCAGTGTACCCTCGAAGACCTTCAGAATCAATACAAGGAATCAACTGCCTTGTTGCATGAGGGGTACGAAAAGAAGTACAAGTTGATCATGGCTGACAAGGGCTACGAGAAGCTTTTTGCTGGGTATGATCTGAGGAAGAGAACTTTGAAGGGTGAGATAGAGGAATGCAGACAGATTACCAAGTTGCTGGAGCAAGAGAACAATAACTTGCAAAAAGAGCTATCACAATTGAAGTCTGCAGCCTCCACTTCTAGTGCCTTGATCCCAGTGACCGACGAGGGATTCTCGTTCTTAGAGGTTGAGAATGCCAAGTTGAGGGACGAGTTGGAGACTTTGAAGATTTCAGGCACCTCTACATCTTCTCATGGTCGAGCAAGAGCAGCTCGGGTTCTTGTCGAGGAACAGAGAACTCAATCTGCATTAGAGAACCAGGCTTTCCAAATAATGGCGAAGAACCAGGCTTTGTCCTATATGTCAAAGAAGATTAGGGACCTGGAAAAACTGCTCTCTGCACAGAAGTCAGTCTTGGAGAATAAGGAGCTTTTTATCAAGAATCTCCATGAGCAGCTAGAAAGGCTAACATATCAAGTCCACAAACAGCCCAGGGAGTTCTGGATGGTTGGATACAACGAAGCACTATTCCACTTGGACGATCGTATCTAGAATGCCAACAATGAGGGCTATAAGCAAGGCTGGCTGAATGCCTTAGGTGTGCTGAAGCTCGAACAAGGTCATTATCTGTGGGACTACCATGATCCCGGGTTGCTCGACTTGCCTGTGCCACCATACAATTTGGACATGGATTGGATCCCTGCTCGGGCCATTCCTCGGAGCTTAATTTCAAAGTATCTCGGTGACTACAATTTACATTCTCAAATCGAGGTATCTCGTCCCGAGCATCTTTTAGATCGCCCATCCGTGATGAATGTCAGGATGTTGAAGGACCTCAACTTCATCAATTCTCCTCTGTCTTTAAATGATCCGCCTGCTGGCGAGAAACCTGTGTGAAAAGCAGAGGGGAAGAGACCAGTAGAATAGGAATTTTTGATGTAATAGTTAGTATACATGTCAATGTAACTGTAATTTCATTATCAATGTAATTTATTTTGAATTCAATGAAAGACTTTCATTTTTGTTTGCAAATCTTGATTGCTATTGTCTTGTATTTAACAAACACTTTATATTTATGCATATCTGTTAAAAAAAATAACAATATTGTGTTGTTTGTCGACCAACTCAATAACAATTAAAAAGTTACAAGAATCAATACTGTTGCTCTATCACTTAATAATAAAGTAATGAGTATAAAAATTTTGTTTAAAATGTTTCCAACCAACCAAGGTTGTTAGATTCTCCATGTCGACCAACTACAGTTAGTGGGTTTTTATCCCCGACCAGCTATAGTTAGTCTTTTTCAAATAATTTTACCTATAAAATGTTTTCGACCAACCAAGATCGGTAAATTTTGCTTGTCGACTAACTACAGATGGTGGGTTTTTATCTCCGACCAGCCATAGTTAGTAGACTTTTATCTTAAATGTTTCCGACCAACCAAGGTCAGTAAATTTTCTTTGTCGACCAACTACAGTTGGTGGGTTTTTATCCCCGACCAGTCATAGTTAGCAACTTTTGCACTTTCTTGAATAACCTTACCTCCCGACCAACATAAGTTGTCATTTGCGAGAATATTTTGTTTCCTAGCCAAACAGGTTGGCATTTTTAGGAATATTTCGTTTCCTAGCCAAACAGGTTGGCATTTTTGGGAATATTTCGTTTCCTAGCCAAACAGGTTGGCATTTTTAGGAATATTTTGTTTCCTAACCAACCGAAGTTGGCATTTTTAGGAATATTTTGTTTCCTAACCAACCGAGGTTGGCGTTTTTAGGAATATTTTGTTTCCTAACCAACCGAAGTTGGCATTTTTATATTTTGCTGCTGAGTAGTCTGAGTTTTGCCGAGTTTTGTCGAGTAGTGTGTAGCACTAGTATTCCCCGAAAAATTCTCAATAAAAGGAGAGACTTTAGCAGAATATCTTCATTTTATTCATACTGATGGAACTGTGTTACATATACATCACTGATAATACTTGCGTAGGTGCTCTGCGTTCCATGCATTCATGAACTCCTCCCCCTCTAGAGTTGCTATTCGATAAGTTCTTGGTCGAACAACTTCTGTAACTCGGTATGGTCCATGCCAGTTTGCTTCCAGCTTATTGTGCTTTTGAATTACTTTCTTTAGCACATAGTCTCCTTCTTTCAAGTCGCACTTCTTCACCCTTTTGTTGTAGAACAAAGTTGTTCGCTGCTGGTAAGCAGCATTTCTAATGGCTTCTTCTTCTCTAACTTCCTCGAGCATGTCAAAATCCAGTCTTCTCATTAAGTCGCTGACAGGGGAATTGGAATTCAGTACCCTGTGTGTTGGAAGGCCCAACTCGGCAGGTATGATAGCTTCACTTCCAAATGCCAGCATGTATGGTGATTCTCCAGTTGCTAGTCGAGGAGTAGTTCGGTAAGCCCAAAGTACTGATTGTAACTCGTTGATCCAGTTCGATTTTGCATTATCCAATCTTTTCTTCAATCCATTTAGCAGCGTCCTGTTTGTCACATCAGTTTGTCCATTGCTTTGAGGATGGCCTGGAGCTGAGTGGACCTTCAAAATATTTGATTGATGACAATAGGCGACAAACTCCTCGTTATCAAATTGTGTTCCATGGTTTGTGATGAAGGCATGAGGTAGACCATATCGACAAATGATGTTCTTCCAAACAAATTGGTACACCTTCTCGTACGTCATGTCAATGAGTGGCTCAGCTTCTACCCATTTAGTAAAATAATCCACTGCGACGACGAGGTACTTGAACCTTCCTCGGGTCGTTGGCAGTGGCCCAACCAAGTCAATTCCCCACATAGCAAATGTCCAAGGGGAAGTTATGGGTGTCAATAATTCTTATGGAATTATTCGGATGGAGGAAAAGCGCTAGCACTTGTCGCATTTCTTGGCGTAGGTTATACAATCAGCCCTCATCGTCGGCTAGTAGTATCCTTACGTCATTACACTTTGTAAAAGCGTTCGACCTGCTACATGTGCTCCACAAGACCCTTCGTGGATCTCTTCAATTAATTCTTTCACCTCGGAGGGGTGTACACATCTCTGCAAACCTGCCATAATTCCTCGTCTATATAAAACACCATTAGTTAATACATACCGAGCAACTTTAAACTTTATTTTTTTGGCAGCGAGCTTGTCAATTGGCAATTCTCCCTTCTCGATATACGCCCTAATGGAATCCATCCAAGATAGTCCTTAATCAAGGGTGATAAAGTTCATCGTCAGATCTTCATCTATGCTCCGACCAGCTAACACTTCAACTGGGATTGCTCGTCGTAGCTCGGTGCGAGTAGCTGATGCTAGTCGAGCTAGGGCATCTGCTCTCGCATTCTCCATTCTTGGTATTCTGACCAGCTGAATAGCGGCAAATTCTGACACCAGCTTCTTTGCCTTTGCATCATATCTGATCATTAATTCTCCTCTAACTGCATATACTCCAATTATTTAGTTTATGATCAATTGAGAATCACTGAAAACAATGACCTGTTGCGCCTCCATAATTTTTGCTAAACCAAGTCCTGCAATCATGGCCTCATATTCAGCCTCATTGTTGGAAGCTTTGAATTGGAAACGAAAGGCGTATTCCATATCGACCTCATCCGGAGTGCCCAAAACTATCCCCGTGCCGCATCCTGCAGTGCAAGATGAGCCATCTACATATACTCTCCATATAGGTAGCTCGTCTTCAAATTTCTGATCAGTTAGAGTTCCTCGGTGAAATATTTGTTCCTTCCTTTCTTCCTCGGATTTTTCTTGCTCTTCGTCGATCATTTCTTCTTGCCCTTATACCAACCGGAGATGGTTTGAGCCCGAAGTCAATGATCTTGTAACATCCACTTGCCCTTTTACCAACGGGAGTTGGTCTGAGCTAGTGTTTGTTGATCCTATAACATCCACAAGTTGATCATCGAGCAACTTTCGTTTCTCATCCGGAGTCCTCACAACTATCTTTACGTCACATCCTGTAATATCCACACGCCCTTTTACTAATCGGAATTGATCTGAGCTTGTGTTTGTTGATCCTGTAACATCCACAGGTTGATCAGGGAGTAACTTTTGTTCCTCGAAGCTATCAGGATAGGTGAACTCCGCTATAAAATCTGCTACAGCCTGCCCTTTAAGCGATGATCAGGGTTCATAGACTATATCATATTCACCGAGCTCTATGGTCCAGTACATCAATCTTCCTGATTTTTCTGGCTTATGCAGGGCTTGCCTCAATGGCATATTAGTATATACTACTATGGTATGAGCCTGGAAACATGGCCTCATTCTCCTACTCGCCTCAATCAGCGCCAGTGCCAATTTCTACAGCCTTGGATATCTAATCTCTGCTCCTCGGAAGGCCTTACTTGTGTAGTAAATTGGCTTTTGTACTCCATTCTCCACTCTGATCAACGCCGAGCTAACCACATTCTCGGACACTGCAAGGTACAAGTACATTTTTTCTCCCATCACTGGCCTGGACAACAATGGAGGTGTTCCCAAGTATCTCTTCAAATCTTGAAAAGCCTTCTCACATTCATCATTCCACTCAAAAGTATTTCTGAGTGTCTTGAAGAAGGGGAGACATCTATCAGTTGCTCGTGACACAAATCTGTTGAGTGCCGCTACTCATCCTGTGAGACTCTGTACTTCCTTCTTCGTCGTTGGAGATCGCCGCCCTAATAGAGCTTTGATCTTTTCAGGATTTGCTTCAATGCCTCGCTGATTGACAATGTACCCGAGAAACATGCCTTCTCGTACTCCAAAGATGCACTTCGTCGGGTTCAGCTTCATTTGATATTTATCTAATTGATCAAAAGTCGGACTTAAGTCAACTAGATGATCGGCAGCTTTCTTGCTTTTCGTCAGCATATCGTCAACATAGACTTCCATGTTGTCACTGATTTTTTCAGCAAAGACCTTGTTCATCGGCCTCTGATATGTCGCACCTGCATTTTTCAAACCAAAAGGCATAACATTATAACAATAAGTTCCTCGAGGGGTAATGAAAGAAGTACTTTCCCTGTCTTCAGGTTTCATTTTGATTTGATTGTAGCCAGAATAAGCATCCATGAATCTCAGCAACTCGTGTCCCGAGGTAGCATCCACCAGTTGATCAATTTGGGGTAATGGAAAATGATCCTTTGGACATTCTTTGTTGAGGTCGGTGAAGTCCACACACATCCTCCACTTGTTATTCTTCTTCTTTACCATTACCACATTGGCTAACCAATCTGGATATTTAATATCTTCAATGAAACAAGCTTTCTGGAGCTTCTCAACTTCCTCCTGTATAGCTTGATTCTTCTCGGGACCGAATACTCTTCTTCTCTGCTTCACAGGCTTGATCTCCTTATTCACATTGAGCTCGTGACATAAGAAGTTTGGTTCTATCCCAGGCATATCTTCATGACTCCATGCAAAAGTTTGTCTTCTGCTTCTAAGGAAAATTATCAATTCCTGTTTTAATGAGGCTTCCAACGACGAACCTAGTTGAGTAGTTTGCTCAGGGTGCTCGTCGTCCAGAATGATGTTTTCAGTAGCTTCCACCACTTGACCCTTCACGAGTTGCGACTCATCTCGAGGATCCAATGTTTCAATTTCTGCACCTTCATCCACTTGATAGGTAGTAGTCTTTTTCTTTGATTCTTCCAATTCTTCTTGCTTGGCGGATGAATAATAACATTCTCGAGCTACTTTCTGATCACCTATCACAACTCCTACTCCAAAGTTTGTTTGAAATTTTAGGCACTGATTCACTATAGATGGTACAGCCTCGAACTTCTTCAATCCTACTCTTCCCATGATGATATTGTACGATGACTGGACATTCTTATCCATCACGAAGAAATGTATTCTTTCTGTCCGACAAGCAGGCCACGTACCAATGAATATATCCAACTTGATCGTCCCAAGTGGAAATACTTTCTCTCCAGCAAAACCAATGAGGGTTCTGTGGTAAGGCTCTAGTTGAGATAGCTTTAGATTTAAACTATCAAAGCATGAGTAGAACATGATGTCTGCCGAGCTACCATTGTCGACCAGTACTCTTGAAATCATGACTTCCTTCATTCTCATTTTGATCACCAGCGGGTCATCATGAGGATATAAAACACCTGCAAGGTCATTTTTTGAAAAACCGATAACCAATTTCTCCTTGTTCACCTTTCTCAGGCGATCTTCCTCAGCTATATTTATTCGCTGAATGTACGAGAAACCTTGAGCCTCACCGAAGTAAGCTTTTCTTTCTGCAGTAAGGTCTCCTCCTCCTGCATCCCCTCCTATAATAACATTACAATCAAATGACCCAAATCGTATGGAAAATACCTCTCGTTCTGGCTGCCTTGGCTTCTTGGGAAGGTCGGGGTCATCCTCTGGATCAACTTCATGGTTTCTCTTCTTGTTATCCTCTGCTCGACGAGGATAACTAGACCTCTCTCTAGTTCGGTCGTTGTTTCTTCTTTCTCCTCCCCGATCAACATACTTTGCTAGCTTTCCTCGTCGGATGAGTGTTTCAATCTCATTCTGAAGAGCTATGCAATTTTTCTTCATATGGCCATGATCCTTGTGGAATTCGCAATATTTTTCCCTATTCCTCGTGTCAGGGTCTGCCTTCATTTTCTTTGGCCAGTTTAACTCCTCGCTGTTCTTAATTTCTTCTAGGACGTGGTTTATATTTACCTTCAAAGGTGTGTAATTATCAAATTTCCTCAAGACCTCCCATGACGACCTATTTTTTGATTATTTGTCACCACCATTGTTCTTATGTTCCTTCTTCTTAGCTTTATCACCTTCCACCTTGGTTTCTTTGGCGTCCATATTCTTCTTCGCAGACATGGCCTCCTCGGCATTCATAATCTTGAACGCTTTTCCCATCTGATCCAACATGGTTCGAGGTGGATCTTTGGGCAAAGTGTAGTACAACTTATTTGGCAGTAGTCCACTCATCAAAGCGGTAATCGCTGTCTTCTCCTCAGGATCAATGACTTCGAGTTTCTCGTTATTAAAACGAGTTATATAATCTATGGTACTCTCACCAGCTTTTTGTCCAACACTTAACAAATGAGCTACTCGGTTCACTGGCTTAGCTCCAAAGAAGAAATTCCCAATGAATAGCTCGGCCAGTTGAAGAAAAGTTGAAATCTTACCCCGAGGAAGACTATTATACCATATTTGAGCAGATCCGGTATGTGTTCCCGAGAATGCTCTGCATCTCATCTCATCTGGGACAGCATAGATGTCGGTTGTAGCTTGGTATTGTTCTATATGAAGGACAGGGTCAATCTTCCCATCATACTTGGGAGTCACAATAGGTGCTTTGAACTTTGATGGTGTTGGAAAATCAACAATGTCCTGGACAAAAGGCGTTCCTCGAACAAAGGTTCGTTGTAGAGGGTTCTTGGCCTTAGCCATTTCCCCTAATCTATCCTCCAGCCTCTGAATAGATCCTTTCCATGCATCATTTCCTTCCTCGGGCCTATTAGTTCGAGCAACTGATCGCGTTGAAGTGGCTTCCTGGGATTTATCTTGACGAGCAACTGGTCGGTCATAGGATTTATCTTGACGAGCAGCTGGTCACGACTGAGCAGATCCTTCCCTTAAATCTGATGGTCGTCGAAAGCTCCTCGACGCTGAATTAAGAGGAATTTTGTTCCTCCTAGGGCCTAATCGGTCGAAAGGAGAAACCCTACTTAATCTTTCCAATGCGCTGGTCCTATTGGGGAGAGGGTGACACGTTGTTCAGTATTCGTGGCTCGCACCGACGAAGTTCACCCAGGTTGATAAGAGAAATCATAAGATTCCTCATTGCGATGTGAGTTAGTACGCCTAGTATGCGAAGAAGGCGCACGGATATTTCTTTGAATGCTTCGTGGTCCGGAATGGGCTGATGCACCGCCATGGAGGGTTTGGATGAGTTGTCGCATTATTTCTTGCATGACGGTCTGGCCTTGAGCCAAATTTGCCATTATTCCAGTCAGATTTGGAATAATTGGTGGAGCAGATGGATTTGGAGGGGTTCCAGCGTTTCGATTGCTGGATTCAGGAATATCCGCCATTGGTAATGGATTATTTTTTATGAAAAACGATATTATCAGTCGTTTCCCACAGACGGCGCCAATCTGTTGATGTAAAAAAATAGATCACTCTAATTATTCAATCACAGATAAATAAATGAGACAAAGAATTTTAAAGTGGTTCAGCCTTATAAGAATGGCCTACGTCCACTGTTGCTTTATTACTGAGTGTTTGGGAATTCTCGATTACAAGTTATCTCAAGAAATTCCGGTCTCGGGCCTTTTTACAATGAGGATTGTACAATGTATTTATAGCCCTGAGGCTGTAATGTGAAAGGGTAATACATTAAATGATGTACATATGAAAGGGTAATACATTTAATGCCCTCTTTGCGTGCGCGTCCAAATGTTAAGCATTTAATGAGCAGTTAAACTGTTGGTATCCTGCTTCGAGGTGCAGCTCGGACCGCCATGAGTAGCTCGAACCGCCTAAGCTTCTGGGTATATAAGAGTTCCTCGGAGAGGCATTGTTCCTCGGAGCTTGTGAGTTCCTCGGGGAACTAGTCTTCCTCGTTGTAGTCTTGTTCCTCGGAGCGAGTGGGTTCCTCGGAAATGTTTGTTCTTGCCATGTAGATAGCCATGTATCTTCATATGATTGGTCCATGTCAGCAGATTAATTTTGGTATCAACAGTCTACTTGGAAGGTGAAATTTCTTGAATCGGCACAGATTTGTGTTATCCTCCAAGGAGGAGTTATAAGCTTGTGTCCTTTATGGATTATAGTGCTCAGACGTCATTTCCCCCTTCGTGATTCTTGATGAGACTACTTATCTATTATGGAATACTCCTATCTAATGAAAATGGTATCTTCTACCGGATTATTATCGGTATATAAGCCATCAACCAAATTTGTGGGAAGAGCCTAAGTCGTGAGGAGATTAGGTATTTCTATGACTTGAGGTCATCCCCAAGCTCAGGACTCTACCTCTTCTAGGCAATAAAAAATCCCCACAATTTGGTTACCTATTTGCCTCGATCATAAAATAATACTGGAAGGAATATCCTTATCATCCATGGGCATCTACATGGTGAAAATTACGACGGTCTCAGAGTTTTTTCCACAAATAGGGAAACTAGTAGGTCGTCTTGTTGCTTTTGTTTTTTCAAAGTACTTGAACGACTTTTGTTGGCTGACCAAATTTTTTTGCAGATTAGTTTCTAAATATGAATTTATTCGACTATCAAGTTAACCATAAAGATTTATTGAATGTTTGGAGGCATCAAACTCCATAGGTTGTTCGTTTGTATTGGAGGGTGACTCATATCATGCTTGGCTACAATTTGAATATTAAGTCCATTAAAAATTTAACATTCGTTCTTGTATTTTGGTAGCTGATTATTTTTTGGTCGATGATGACTCCATTCCAGTTTCTACCTCCTTACTATTGAGATCGTCAGTGAGGAGTTTTTGGGATCTTCTTCCCCACACATCAGATCAACCTAATCTAATTCCAACCAGGAAGAGGAAGAGGATATTGACTCGTTCTTTGATAATCTCGACGCACTCTTTTCTTATGATGCCATCATCTATGATCATCCTAGGGAGGAGTATGAAGCAGATGCAAACCTTTATGCAAAAGATTTTTCATTCCCTCTGGTCGTTATTGATCGGGAAAACATGGCTAGTAGTAGAGAAAAAAATCGGTCTCGGATCTACGAAAGGCAAACCTATAAAATATATAACAAGTAATAGTGAAGCCAAAGAAAGTGTTGTTGATAAGAAGATGAAGTTGGTCTTTCTAGGGGAAAAAGGAGACCAGGAACTAGAATGTCAGTGTTACGAGGCCGAATGGGTGAAGAAAATGAGGACAAATAAAAACTAGGCAGGGGATTTACCTACCATAACTACCATTCCCATATGAATTATGATGATGAATGAACCTCAACAATAATAAGTGGAACGGTCAAAGATCCCTCCCCCAAAGGGAAATGGGCTCGCCCTTGGGAGTTGTCTATTCGCAAAGGAAAATCACCAGTAACTGAAGTCGATTCGCACCACAAGGATTTGGAGGTAGCATTCCTGATTGCATAAAATGAGTTCAGCATGATGAACATCAAATTATCCTCATTTTAATGCAAGGCCTTTCAAAATATTATCGTCCATAGGAATAAATGTACAATAAAGTGGGCTAGGGAGAATGATCTAGAAAAATCATAAAATAAAATATATGAGGCGGTCGTTCATGAGGTTTCCTCATAACTATACTACTATGAGTCAGTAGCTCTCACAAGGTTTGGATAGTTGACCTCTGAAGGGAGAATATTTGTGAATAAGATCTTGGTTATGCCGAACATCCACCTTTGGAGACCCCTTTTTCCAGCCCTTCAGTTGTTAATCCTCCAACCCAGATTGCCTCCGTTCAGTCTTCCTTTCCCACCATTTATGTTCAAAGGTATACTACTTCTAATCCATCTACTCATGATATTAGGGTCCCCATTGATTAATCCAACCTACCTCGACGATCATCAGCCTGCCCCGAACCCTTAATTTTTCATTTTAGATAATTTTAATTTTGATTGTAGGCCTATGACCATTTTTAGTTTTAATGAAAAATTGTGTTCTCATTTTATTTGATCTTTTGTGACACACTAGTTAAATTTTTTAGCACATCTAGGCCATTTCCTATTCTAATCAGTATAATATAATTTGTGCTTTTGAGATCATATTTGTTTTGTGCCCAATGTTGTTTGTCTTTCTAAGATTTCTTTGTTCTTAGGAGAGAGATACATAGTTCTTTGGTAGTTTAAACTAATTGGCCTATGTCACTTAGATTTGGTCCCTCGTCATCTCAGTTCTACGTTAAACTTGGGCTACGTGTTCAATTTTACGCTTATTTCAGGTCGATCATCATAATTCATTGATATATCGGATCAACCATAAGTAAAGAATGTGCCTAATTTAGGTTGATCTATATTAGATCATACCACTTCTCAAGTGGATTTTTCTTCCAAACATGGGTGACCAACTCATACTTTTGTTTTACCACGCAATTCTTACATGAATTTTTCCTTTTCCAGGCGGATCTACTTTCGATCATACCACTTTTCAAGTGGGTTTTTTCCTTTTTCTAGGCCAATCTAAGTTAGATCATACCACTTTACAAGTATGTTTTGGGTCCAAACATAAGAGATCAACTCAACTTAGGTCTGAGTTGTACCACACAATTCTTATGTAGGTTTTTACTTCTTCTAGGTTGATATAGTTTAGATCATACCACTTCTCAAGTGGATTTTTACCATTTCTAGGACAATCTAAGTTAGATCATACAATATTACAAGTTGATTTTGGTGCCACATGTAGGTGATTAACTCACGTATGGGTTGTACAATGCAATTTTTACCTACTTTTTTGCCTTTTCTAGGCTGACCTACTTTAGATCATATCACTCCTCAAGTAGATTTTTGGCTTTTCTAGGCGCATCTAAGTAGATCATAATAGTTTAGAAGTGAGTTTTAGTGCCAAACATAGGCGGTCAACTCATGTATGAGTTGTACCACACAATTCTTAATTGAGTTTTTTCCCCTTCTAGGCGACCGACTTTTCTTATCTGTCGTACCACTGCTTGAGTGGGTTTAAATAAAAAGATAGTTTAAGACAAAAATTTTAAATAATCTTAACAACTAATTTTTGATCGTTTTATTATGGATTAAGATTGATGAAAATTTCTAACTTCATAGCTATTATTAAAACTTCCTAAGGTTCATGGCATTCCATAACCTTGGGACCCCTTTTCAATCTAATAGGTAGCAACGTTTTCATGACCAAGTTGCCAACCTGGAATTCTTTAATATTGACCTTCTTGTCATGTTATTTCATAAACTGTTATTGGTAGTTGTCCAAATGTATCATAGCCTGTTCCCTTCTTTCTTACGCCAAATACAGATCTTCAACTGTTTGGTCGTGTGTGCCTCCTTACCATCTAGGGACAACTCACCAATCCTTATGTTGGATAAGATGGGATCCATCCAAGACAGGGATAAATCCACTTGGAGAATGTAGAGATCCTGATCTCATTCTTCGATGCTCTCCTGGTCTATTTATTCAACTTTAATTGTCCTTTTCATCATGATATCGAGGGCGGAAGCTAGAGTGACAAGAGCATATGCATGGCTATTATCATTCCTCGAAAGAAGATCCATGAAAAAAGACTCGAACTGTTGAAAAATACCTCTTATCTTATTCCTATAAGCTACCATTTTGGAGTCCCTTTATTCGTATTCTTCATTAAGGTGGTTTGGAATAAGTCTAAAGTTACAATATGCAATAATATGGCAAGAACCCAGAATGATATCCCTTCAGATACCATGTACCATATCCTCATACTTTGCCTCATTATTTGATCCTTTGGATCTTAATATAGTAACTTTATTAATAAGACTACCTCGCGGTGTCACAAAGACTATAATAATTCATAGACCCCTTGCATTCGATGTTCCATCCATGAAGAGCTTCCAAAATAATTAATTCTCACCAAATTCCAATGATTCCAGGATGGTATTTGACTTTTCATCCTCAGCTCTTGGTTATATTGAAAATTCTAGTTCAATGTCTGCCAAGACTTGAGCCTTGATTAATGTCCTAGGCTCATACTTAATGTCAAAAAGAGCCACCTGAGGGACCACTTGGTCAGTCTATTTGAGAGATCAACCTTCTAGAGTATATATTTTAAAGGATAAGTTATGAGGATGATAATGGTGTAAGCATCAAAGTAGTGCATCAGTTTCCTAGTTATGGTCACGATACCAGAACTAACTTCATCAAGGAGAGTATGGATAATGTAGTAAACCACACTTTTCTCCTTATCATTTAAACAAACTAGTGTAATGCCATTTGTGTTCTTTTAGACATCCAAGTATAAGTAAAATATTTCTCGTCTCTCGGGTTTGAAAAAAAGGGAGGAGATCCCAAGTACTGTCAAATTCTTTATAAATCTTAATCTCACTCCCCTGTTCAGTTGGTGGGGCTTGAATTCTTTAATTCATTGAAGAATGTTCGACACTTATCTATGGATCTTAAAATAAAGAGATTCAGAGTAGATAGTACAATGATGACTTGGATGACCCAAACGGTATTTGGCTTTCTGATATCTTACAAAGCCTTGATCAAATATGGATTCTCCTCAATACCTATCAGCCTTGATCAAATATGGATTCTTCTCAATACCTATCTGGGTTAACGAATACCGAAGAAAATTAATCGAACTGACTCCAAAGATGTATTTTGTTTTATTAAGCTTCATACAGTATTCTTTGAGAATTTTGAAGGTCCTCATGATAGTAGAGTCTATCTTCTTTTTAAACATTTTGTTCATGAGCCGCTGATAGGTTTCTCCTATGTTTTTCAAACTAAAAGGCATTAACTTTAAGTAGTAAATCCCTAAGGTTGTGATGAAAGAGGCCTTTTCCTGATCTGTGTTGAACAATGATATTTGGTGGTAGACTGAGGAGGCATCCATGAATCTCATGCGTTGATGTCCAATCGTGTAATCTACGTGTTCATCTATCTATAATAGCGGAAAGTTATTTTTTAGGCAGTTCCCGTTGAGGTCGATGAACTCTATGCATACTCCCCACTGATGCTCTTCTTCTGGAAAATAATAGTGTTAAAAATCCAATCTAAGAATTGGGCTTCTCGGATGGGGCCGGCCTAAAGTAGGTTATCAATCTCTATTTCCAAAGCTTTTATCTTCACTACTGCTAACTTTATGAGTTTCATCTTGATCATATTAATATTTGAATTTAAATGTAGTCAATGATAAGTGATCTCCAGGTTTATTCGCGAAAGGTCTTATGGTTTCCATGGAAAGACAGCTGCGTTGGTTTTAAGGAAATCAGCCAGCTGATCTGTTTCATCCTTAGATAGTTCTGATTTGATAAGGAAAGTTCTTTTTGGCTATGATGAATCCAGAAGAATGTAAACGAGTTCCCCAATCACGCATTTTAAAGGATCCAACTGACTTTCTTCCACACCTATCTGGGATCCCTTTGGTTTATACTTAGGTTGATCCCGCTCTGAATCGTCGTCATCCTCATTTTCATTGGATCGATTATGTCTTAATTTGATGGCCCAGAAAAAATAACTGTGAGTTTCTTCTTGATCTTACCTAATGTCCACCACCCCCTAGTCACTCAAGAACTTGAGCTTTTAGTAAAGGGGAGATAGGATAACTCTCATCTCATGAAGCCATCCTCTGTCCATTATGGCATTGTAGGGTGACTCCAACTAGATAACATGGAACATGACATCCTTATTAGTTGAACCAACCTTGATTCTTATCTTAATATTACCTAGACATGCTTTAATATCTCCAATAAAACCAATCAGCGGACCTATATCAGCATCAATGTCCTTGATGTTTAAGTCGATATTATAGAGCACTGCAGGTACATGATATTCGAAGAGATCCCTTAATCCACCAGTATTCTTCTCACATAAATGTATAAAATTTGAAGAGTGAGGACAATGGCATCCGTTTGTAGTAGATTCAGGTCGATAAGAATGTCACCAATGAATTCAATATCTCGATCAATGTTAAGGCCTCTTTTTTCCATCTTAAAAATATAGGTTTGGATAATTCCACTTGGATCGCCTGTTGAACATTCGAAGCTATTTGCACTGTCCCTCCAAGTGTTGATGCTGAAGATCATCCTAAGGATTCATCTTGGTTTAGAGCTTACAAAGTAATGGAGAAGATAATTGATATAAGTAAATCAGTAAAAATTATGAGAGAAAATAGAGGAACATATGTGTTTAAGTGGTTCAGCCTTGGCCTACATTGTAACAACCCCTATTTTTTACATAAAGGATGGCCAGACATAATGCGCCATTCATTCTACTTGTCTAACAATTCGTACAATTCTTAGCATCGAGCTGAAAAATGAAATTTTAGTTTAAAACCCCCACGCATAATAAATAAACTGAACCGTCCATAAGTCCCAACTCACATAAATAATAAAACATTTGTCTAACATGATTGGGATTAAACTGACTGAAATAACTAAGTCTTGGGCTTATTCATAGACAATCTCTAAGATATAACCAACTAGAATGAAAGGATTAGTAACCTAAGCTAGAATCAAATAGCTAAATCCTCAAAGAAAGTGAAACTGCTAGTTTGATCCTCTATCAGCCCTACTATTCTTGTCTTGGATGGAAAATAATTTTGAAAAACTAGGTAAACGACCTAAAGTTTGAAGAATTAACTTACGAAAATAATAGATCATAATGCAGTTAATTCACAATACATACCGTCCAACGTCCTTTACATGCACCAAGTATCTTACCTCTCATCGAAGTGTAATACTATACGTATTTTAAACCTGACCCCAAATATGTGATCTAGACTCTATGCTACCATAAAAATATCAAGGAAACTAAACATGTATATGACTATAACCCCAAAGACTAGGCCAACAATAGTACCCCCAATAGAAATACAATCGCAGTAAATTATGTATTTTACGTAGCATTATGTCCATTAACAGGAGTCTACTTCATTGCATTACATTGATTAGTTTCGTAATCAATTTATATATATATATATATATATATGTGTGTGTTTGTGTGTGTGTGTGTGTGTGTGTGTGTCACACGAAGGCATTTACCCATGGTGTACATCTCGTATCTTTGTGGGCAAGTCTGTAGGAATTCACTACCTGACGACATAAGAAAAACACAAACAAAATGGTGGGGTGATCAAAACGCAATAACACCACTAACTGGACCATACCCAACATGACTAATGGCTTCGTTCCAACAACATTCTCTTATCGTGAAGAGGACGCCCTTGAATGCATCAACAAATATAATGACATCCACTTACACCTAACACATTATAATCAATGTATATTATAAAATTTGTCGCTGAACACAACTCCAATCGACAGGCCTTCCACGAGAACGAGTATGTCCGCACAGTTAATAAATACATACATATAGCACAAAATATGTCTATGTAATTATCCCTATAAACTACCACAAGTTTGTTTCATAACTCTCGAAATACCGATCCTTGTATTGAATATTAACACGCTAGTGAGTTTTTAAAAATACCACTAATTGGATAATGACACAAATCCATAATTAAATCAGATTACCCACACTCGGATAACCTCTGATATAGTCTCATGGACTCATAAACATTCATCGAACATTTCCACGGTCTAAACCCAACCGAACCCTAGGAGCTGAATTAATTAGCCTCTGAAGCCGAATCGATTCGGTCGTGAAGCCGAATTAATTCACGTCACATAGTGAGCCTAGAATCTGTCAAATTTTTTATACGAACTTTCTTCCCATATTTCAATAAACATTTTTAAGGCCTTATACAACTCAATTCTAATAATCATGACTATATCACAATCAAGAAAATGTTTCCACGTCAATCTATAACTAATCTTCACATGATAGTCCCCAGTGATTCAATAATTCGATCATAAAATTCAGAACTTGTTTGACCTAAAAAGTTCATAATTGTCATCCAAGACTTCAAGAATAGTAAGCTCAATTTATAATTTAAACTCAGTAATAAAATTCAATCCTGTCACATGGATTTTAATAGTATTTTCTCCAAGTATACAATATAAATTTTGGATTTCTCACTAAGGTCTTAAAATTTCAACACATAATTAAATTCAATTAGTTCTGAACAGATCTAGACCCAAATCATTATATAATTCAATCCATAAACAAGTTTATAACCTGGAATTGTATGAGAGATATGCATACAAATTTAGAAACATATTATTAAAAGTCTTGCAATAAAATTCATGCCTGAAGAGATGATAGAAGCCTCTTCCTTTGAAATTTTCTTCCTCTCTTCCTCTCCAAGCTTGATAATCTCCCCTAGAGTGTGTAATGTTGCCAGCTTAATTTAAAATTGGAAGGAATACCAAATTAGGTTGGTTTATATTCTCATAAAATATCACTATCCCATGTCACCTCTTAAGACCTAATTTTGGGCCCCTAAATAAGATCTGAATGTCACTCGAAATGGTCCAAAATCTCTACTAAATAGCCCAGAATCTACTCAGACAATGTATACAATAAATCATACATGTTAGTTATACTAATCATGCAATAACAATAATTCATGTAACATACAAATTAATTATTCTTCCAATGCACACATTCAGTGTAATGGGATAAATTAATCATGCACAATCATATCCAAGGAATTTATACATGCATTTTATTTATTATAATCATACCAATTTAAATGACATAAAAATTAGGGGTTTTATATTCCCATCCTATTAACGGAATTCCGTCCTCAAAATTCTAAGTGTACCTGAGTCGAAGAGTCCCAAATACTTCTTTCTCATGTCATATCCCTCTCCTATGTCGAATCATCCTTGTTGTGGTGTGCTACCTTCATGTGCACTAAAGTAACTACCTTAGAATGAAGTCTACAATCCTTACGGTTCACAATGTCAACATGTCTATCCTACTAACTCATATCGGGCTGGGAATCTATCTAGTCAATATCTATGTGCTAATAAGATACCTTACCTCTAAATAATCTCCATAATGCTGACACTTAAAAAATGTTGCGGATACTCAGCAAGTGATCCGATAAGGCTAATTGATACGCTACTAATCTAATCTTCTCAATAATAGGTATCGGTCCCACATACCGAGAATCCATCTTCCATTTCTTCCCAAATTGTATCACCCCCTTCATGGAAAACACCCTGTGTAGCACTTGATTTACAACCTCAAAATCCAAGTGCCTCTAATTTTTATCAGCGTGATTTTTCTATCGATCCTGGGAAGTTCAAATCCTATACCTTGATCGTCTCCACCTTCTATGATGTGTCTAGGATGAACTCCGATTCAAAAATCTTGTTGTTCCCTACTTCTAACCAATATAGGATGAACAACAAGGCCTCCCATACAATGACTTAAAAGGTGCCATATTGATTGTAAACTCGTAGCTATTATTATAAGCAAACTCCACCTGTCGTAAGTACTGCTCCCAACTACACTTGAAGTACAAAATGCATATGCGTAACATATCCTCCAACATCTAATTCACCATCTCTATTTGACCATCCGTCATGAGTGATACGAGGTACTCACCCTCAACTCTGCCCCTAATTCTTGTTGAATGCTCCTCCAAAAGTGGGATACAAATGTATTGTCCCTATCCTATACAATATTGAGTGTTACACCATGTAACTTCACAATCTTTGCAAGGAATATCCTGGTGTACTATTTTGGAGTATAGTCTATCCAAATAGGCGAGAGGTTTGCCACTATTGTCAAATGGTAAACGATCTCCCAGATGGCATCGTGTCCGTGTTGTGATGAAGGTAGCCTCGTAATAAAATCCATGGGAATGTTCTCCTATTTTCACATCGGAATCTTGAGAGGCTACAGAATAGCTAATGGTCGTTGTTGGCCAACCTTCACCATTTGGCATGTGTCACACTTGGACATAAAAATTGTTATGTTCTTCTTTATGCTTGCCCGCCAATATCGGCTCCTCATGTCCTGGTACATTTTATCTTCAGCAATATGTACTAAAAAATGTGACTTATATGCCTCAGTCACAATTTTTTATCGTAATTCCTAACCTTTTCGAACTATTAACAGACCGTGGAACCTCAACCGCATCAGAACTAATCGAATAATGCTCTACCCCATGCCAATAACTTCCTAATATTCTCCTAGAAAAATGATCTCATGCTCGTGGCTTCACAACCCAAATGATGATTTCAGGTGTGATGGTAAGAACTTCCATAAAATTACATGATAACTCATCATCCATACGAATCGAACCCTACCTCACCTTCCACACCGCTAGTAGCTCAGCATTCGGCTTATGGCTCAAGGCATCTACCACTACATTTTCCCTGAATGGATGATACTAAGAATCAAACTTGTAGTCTTTCATAATATCTATCCATCAATGATATCTCGTGTTCAACTCCCTTAGTGTGAACAAGTACTGTAAACTTTTGTTGTCCATGAATAAAAAAATCTACCCCAAAAGATAATGCCTCTAAATGCGCAATGCAAACACTATGGTTGTTAACTCTTGATCATGGGTGAGGTAATTCCCTTACAAAGCTTAAGCTTTTAGGAAGCAGAAGCTATCGACATGTCCTCAAGCATAAATACACCTCCAAGCCCTAGTGAGGATGCATTAGTAAATACTTTATAGTCTATTACCCCACAAGGCAAGGTGACCATCGGAGCCGAAATCAACCTAACCATTACAAAACCCTACTGACATGCATCGTCCTTAAAAAAAATGTAACACCTATCCATGTCAATTTTTATAGATACTCGACTATCTTCAAGAACCTCAAAATGAATCAACGATAGTACCCTTCTAAACCTAGAAAACTATGCACCTCCGTAGGTGGAGTGGGTTATCGCCACTCCACCACCGCTATAACCTTTCTTGGATCCACTGATATACCTATCTCAGATACAACGTGGCCTATGAATTGAACCTCTCTCGACCTAAACTCCCCTTTCTTTAACTTGGCATAGAGTTGATGGTTCCACAATGTCTGTAAGACAATCCGCAAGCATTGTGCATATTCTCATCTACGGTTCAAAAATAAATTAATATGTCATTTATTAACATGATAAAACATTAATCAAGGAAGTCCATGAACACCATATTCATCAGGTCCGTGAACACTTTCAATGCATTGGTTAGACAAAAGGTCATAACTTTGAACTCTTAAGACCCATATCTCATAAAAAATGTTATCTTCGGAACATCCCGATCCCAAATCCTCAATTGATGGTACCCTGACATCAAATTAATCTTAGAAAAGTATGATGCACCCCTCAACTGGTCAAACACATCATCGATATGGGTCCATGATTATTTGTTTTGTATGGTGACCTTGTTCAATTCCCTACTATCGATACATAATCACAACGATCCATCCTTATTTTTTCATGACCAGGATGGGAGCACCCGAAGGTGAAGTACTCTTTCGAATAAATCTCTGACCCAGTAGTTGATAAATCTGATCCTCAAGATCTCTCATATCTAAAATATCCGTATAAAATAGTTCACGAGAAATGGGTCTCATACTCGAAATCATGTCAATCACAAACTCGATCTCCTTACTCGTTGCTAACCCTAGAATTTTCCTGAAAGACTTATGAAAACTCTGTCTGATCGGAATGGAATTTAAATAAAAAATGATAGCATCGGAAGTCTCCTCACATATATAGTATAAGTTCGTTCTCGATACTCCCTCCGGGTGCGACATAGCAACCAAATACATCTTTTCCCCGAAATTACAAAGACGATGCACCTCCCATAACAATCCACACAAGCCCTGCAAATATCTAACCAATCCATCCTTGGGATAACGATGTACTATGACATATCTAAAACAACTAGCTCTTCCATGAACCTAAGTCTCCAAATGTCTATACTTATACCTCATCACATGAAGCGTATGAGTGACCCTCTACCCACGGGTGAATTGATGTGAATTAATATGTCAAATGCTAAGTCTACAGCCCCTGATGACCAAGCAAAACTAGTACTAACAAATGAGTGTGATGCACCAACATAAAATTAAATGCACCTAATATGCCTTAAAATATGGAACACACTCTCCACTACCTGTGCTAATAATGTTACCTCTATAAGTGTGAACTGATACGCATGCCCATACTACAGCTGCTACTATTCCCCATGTTGGCCTTATTGGCCATAACCTTTTTTCCATTGGCCCTAATGGCCCCTCGGATTCTGTCCCTAGCCCTACTTATTTCGATCATCGAACCTTTATACTTATTGAACTTCTGTCTGGGATCCCATATACTTTTGTCCCCCTAATTATTGTTCCCACCAATTTTCCCCTCCTGGCTCGATGAATCTGAATTGGATATCTTCTCGCCCTTACTCTTCTAGAACGATTAGTGATCTTGACAGTGTAGTAAAGAGACATTCACCATCTGAGTATAGGTGGTAAAGGCCTAGTTTCCCAATAGGGATTTACTAATGTGCCTAACTGTCACTGACGTAAAACTCTCCATTTTCTTTTATTCGGTGTCTAGCTTATCTTTGGTGAATAGAAATAGTGCGGTATATTCCTCCTTATACTCTACTGCAGTATGACTCTCCTACTTCTGGTCTATGAATCGTCTTCTCATTTCTGTCTTCATGGCGGGTGGAAAATATTTCCACTCATACTTTACCCAAAACTCATCAAGGTTCATCTTGTCCTTTTCCCGTGGTGTGCTGAGAGACTCCCACCACTATAGGGTTATTCTTATTAATAAGAATAAGGCTAACAACTGCTTATGCACCATTTTTCACTCTACCATCCTCAAGTGTCTTTAAATATCTTTCTTCCACTGAATTTTCACTGAAATATATGTGCTCCTAGAAAACACTTGCGGGTAGCCCTTAGTGAAGGCCTCCCTGGGTCCCTTCTAAATAGATCCCTACGACTAAATAGGTAGCACCATTGGTTTTGGGGATAGTGGTGGTGGCTACTGCTATGACTGAAAGTGCTGTAGCATGGTAGCCATCGGTGTAAAGATTGCTAGAGTCACTAAAGTACCTATGTCTTCTAGTGTAGCCACGAGTGGAACTTGTGGTCGCTGTGTCATGCCGCAACTCCTGTGGAGCGCTATCCTTTACAACCGCATTTATAGCACGTCCTAGTCTACTGTGTCGAGTGTTTTCCATCTGAAATAAAGTAAGGTTCATATTAATAACAAATCATAAAGAGTAAAATGGTTCCTAAATATAAGGCTTTACATATCAAAGAATGCAATGTAAAACTTAATGAGTGAAACACAGATCCTAGGGATGCTAGAACTTGGATTATCTGATACCAACTATAACAATCCTTATTTTCCATGTAAGGGTTCGCCAAAATACGCTGAAGATGGGGATTATCTAACAATTCATAATATTATTAGCATTTAATCGACCTAATGAAATTTTAATATAAAACATCCACGCACAATTTGGAAACATGAAACAATAAACTGAATCGTGCAGAAGTCACAAGTCTTATAAATCATAAAACATTTGTCTAACATGAATTGAAATAAACTGAATCAAATAACTATGTCTTGATCTTATGCCCATACAATCTTTGAAATATAAAATATCGGAAAGAAAGGATGGATTAACAAACTATGTTATAATCAAACAACCAAATGCGTAAAGAAAATAAAACTGGAAGTCTGATCCTCTATCAAGCATGTTGCTCTTATCTAGGAAAACCTGGAAAATAATTTTGAAAATTTCGGTCAGACCTAAAGTTGCAATAATTAACATACAAAACCAAGAGTTAATAATGTAGTTAATTCATAATACATACCACCCATTAGCTCTAACATGGATAGTGTATATCACCCCTCATCTAAGTGTAACCCGAACCTAAACATGTGATCTAGTCTTTATGCCATCATAAAAATATCAAGTCAACTGGGTTACATATAATCAATAGGTAACTATCTACAGGTATAAAGCTAGAGTCCTAAAGACTAGTCCCACAATACTACCTCCACAGAAATATAATTGTAGATGATTATGTATTTTATGTATCATTGTGTCCATTAACACTTGTCCACTCCATTAGACAATATTGATTCGTTTTTACTTAATTTACACACACACACACACACACACACACACACACACACACACATATATATATATATATATATATATATATATATATATATATATATATATATATATATATATATAGACACACACACTCATATATATGATGCACGAAGGAATATACCTCTGGTGTCTTGCTTGTGCTTCCATCAGTAAGTCCAAATGAATTCACTACTTGATGGCTTAAGAAAAACACACAAAATAGTGGGGTGATCAATACTCAGTAACACCACTAAAGGGCCCATACCTAACCCAACTAATGGATCAAGTCCAACAACCTTCTCTAGTCATGAAGGGGACACCCATGAATGCATGATCAAATACAATGACATCCACTACACCTAGTACATTTTTACTGACGTATGGTACACAATCCGTCATCGAATGCAATCCTAACCAATAAGCCTTCCACAATCACGGGTATGTACACATAAGTAATAAATACAAACATACAGCACACAATATGTGTAGGTGATTATCCCCATAAACTACCACAACTTGGTTCATAACCATCAAAATACCAATCTTTGTCTTAAAAATTAACATCCTAGTTAATTTTTAAAATTTCCACTTACTATAAAATGACGCTAATCCATATTTAAGTTAGTTTGCCAAAACATGAACAACCTCCCATATAATCACGTGAACTTATAAAAATCCCACGAACACTTCCATGGTCTAACTCGACCCAAGTCCTAGGAGCAGAATCATTTTGACCATGAAGCCGAATCGATTCGTGCTAGACAATGAACCCAGAATCTAAAAAATTTCCAATAAGTTTTCTTCCCAAATTTTGATAAATGTTTTAGAGGCTGCATGATGATGATAAGAAATCACCACTTAAATTTGTATACCGCAGCTCAAACACAACAGAACAATGGAGATATATAATAGAACCACCATGAAAATAAGAGAAGGAGGTTAGGAGAAGAGACAGAACATAAGTATGTAAGTGGTTCTACTTTTTAGACTTCTCCACTGTGGAGGGATGTGAGGTTTTCACTAAGTAAAAGAGGCCCTAATTGCCTTGGTTGCATACAGTAAAGCTCTTTTCTCTCTCTCTCTCCCTACACGCAACAAAACAGATAATTAGTGACAAAAACAATCGTCACCAAAAACATTTTGTGACGAAAAAATTTCTTCAATCGTCCGTCACGAAAGCCCATCGCAAAAGATTTTAGTGAGGAAATACAAATTTCGTCACCAAATAGTACACCTTTTGGTGACAAAATATTCTCTATCACGTAATAGCAAGCTTTTAGTGGAAAAATTATTTGTAGCCAAAAAATTATTTTGGTCACAAAAATGCAAATTTTGTCACCTAATGTATATGATAATATGTAAAGGATTAACCATTTCATGACAAAATTATTATACTTCGGGGACAATATATATTTTGTCACGAAATGAATTTTAGTGTCAAAAAATTATAAATTTAGAACTCATAATTTTTTCATTTCATTTCTCATATAGATATTCGGTTAAATAAATATTAATTATATAACCGACTAAATTTCATCGACATTATATAAGTAATCAACGACCGTCATATAAATAATCAAAATTAAGGTTCAAAAGTTTATATAATAAATACGAAAGCAGTCGTACACACCAGACCTTGTGTTCTCTTTGAGCCGTAAGATTGGTTTTGTAAAGTCACTTTTCTCTCTCTTAATAAAAGCTTGACTTAATATCTTTAAGAAGACATCTAGCCAACTTTCTCCCTAGCCATCTCAAACCCTAGCTGGGGTTTTCATGGCTTCTCTTCCCTTCCTTGTGAAAGGGAGGGCATGCAAACTTCATTTACCATTCATCCCACCTCCCCAATCATCGCTGATCCTATCAATACCTCTAACCCTACCCATGCACCCTACAAACCCAAATCATTTGGTGATGTTGTTTGTTCAAAGAAGGAGTCTTCAATGTTGCTACAGAAGATATCTTCATTCAAAGGGGAACCAGCTTTAATGTTTGAAGAATCCACTCTCCAAGAAATGGCAACTCCTTTTAAATATTCCATTGTTGGCAAGTTTTCACATGACAGACCTTCCATAGATGTTATTCGTAAGTTCTTTTCTTCTATCCAACTCAAAGCCTCGTTCAATATTGGTCTGGTGGATCAAAAACATATCATCATTCGATTGGAACATGAAGAGGATTTTCATCGGCTTTGGTTGAAAGATACTTGGTTTATTCATCGATTTCCTATGCGGACTTTTAAATGGGATATTGATTTCCATCCACATAAGGAATCTTCTATTGTACCTGTATGGATTCTGCTTCCCCTTCTTCCTATACACTTGTACAATAAAAATGCCCTATTCTCTATTGGACAAGTTATAGGAAAGCCCCTCTGTGACACCCCGACTAATTAAATACCAGGTAGCTACTCCTTTATTAAATTAAATCAAAATGCCAAGTTGGCTCAGTTAATAGCATCACTGTCAAAAACATTTTATTATTACAAACCACCTAGTATTTAAAAAGTAAGTTGTCAAATTTCAATTAAAGTCTGATTAACATGCAGTAAAAGATTTAAAGCAATAATAATATCACCATTCACCATAACGAAATAATAGAATAACCATCACATGATATAAATAAATCCGGAGGAAAAACTCCTCACAACAAATCCCACGACTGAAATAAGTAACGAAATACTGAATACTGAATTAATACATGCCAAAGTCTGAAAAACTGAAATGGAAATGTCTCTAATAGAATTTGGGCAACATGCCCTACAACTGAGGAATACTGAACATGGAATCCAAATGATAGAAGCGTCTAAAAGCAAATCCCTGTAACTTCCACAAACAGCTACAGCTCGTCATCGGAATAAGAATCCTATGCGTGGTGTCCTTGTGGCTCGGCACCTAAAATGGTTTTACAAGAAAAATAGATTTGAAAGCAAACGGGTCAGAGCCCGAATGTGGAGATATTTTAAAAACCTGCAAGTGCTTTAAAAACCTTTAAAACATTAAATGCAAAGTACATGTTAGGACGTGCACTCACATGAAATTCTCACCTCTCGACTAAATGTGCACTCCTAACGTAAGTACCCATCTAAAATGACACTAATCCCTAGCTAAGTGATATCATATCTAGCTAGACTGTCATAGGTTCTACTCTTATTACTCGGTTCCCATTTACATTATAACGATCTCATTTAAATATGGTCTTAACATAAATTCAGTTTCTCCCATAAAAGAAACACAACTCATTATAGATTATCCCTTTTATATTTTCCAAATTTATACACACAATACCATATGAAAGTTCCCATAATAAAGTGTATATTTTCCACAACATAAATATACAATATAAGCACCCCGAGACTAAGCTGCGGTGCACACATACTCTGCTATCCATCCCGGTACATCACGTACATAAGGATCACGCATTCCAAATCTCTTAGGAATCGTTCAGATAACACAAATCACAAACAGTGGAGGCGAACACAGTCACATCACATGGGTCACGCACATACCTGCGCTCCCACGATCAGCAGACTTATTAACATCCCAATAAGTCCTTCTCTGACCTATGTTCATCGAGGTAACCAGTCTAAATCCGGGCAACACAAGGATTAGAGGGCCCTAAGCGAACGCAAACCTCCCGTGATAGCAAGTATGGTAGGTATGTCATACACACAAATCATATATCAATACTAAGTAAACACGCATCTTAGTAATCACCGTAGTTTAATTGTAGTACATATCGCCTTCTCGTACCAACTTATAATTTATACAATTTATATAATCCCGGTTCATAATCATACACGCAATAATTTATTCTCACGTCGTAGTAGGCACTCACGTCTCGACTCAAAATGTCTATTTGATTCGTTCCACAATTATGTAATTTACTCCTCATTATATCCCAAATGTCCCAAGTATACCAATACATCATCAAAGTAATGTTATCTCTATCATCGAATAGGTTTACGGGACTCCCAAAATCGAAACAGGCCAAAAAGGCCTAAACTGCCAGCTCGTTAGAAGTCTCGTTCGAACGAGACTGTTCGAAGGAGATTTAGTTCGTTCGAACGAACTGAGCCTTCTAACGACATCTCGTTCGAACGAAGGTATCGAACGAATTCCCCCTCGTTAGAAGCAACTGGTCAACTCGTTGGAAGCTCGTTCGAACGAGCTCGTTCGAACGACCTGGGGAGGCCTTCTAATGAACGACCAGTTTCGTGCCCAGAATTTCTACTTTCGTTTTTCACCAATTTCTACTCTTCAATTCTCCTCTAAAATTCGTCCCAACAACGTTTTAAAGTCTCTAATCAATCATAAACATATCAAGGTCACATACTAACGTGTTTTAAGGGAATAATTCATCCTAAACATCACCAAATCACAAGTCTCATCACTTTTCCCCAATTTTTTAAGAACATAAACCCTAAGATTATAAATCATCAATTTTCAGAAATAAATCCGTTTTTATAACACATAAACTTATAATCCTCTTAATTCGATCTTCCAATAACATTTCTACATGCAAACCTATCTCCAAAATTTATTAACAACTCCAGTTTCATGGGTTTTCAATTATCTCCCAATTAATTATGATTATTGAATAGTCTAAGCATGGAAGAAGCATTTACTGCATAAAAACGTAAATTAAGCCACTTGCCTTGATTCAATCTCATATTTTGATGACGATTTGATGAAACTCTCTCTCTCTCCAAGCTTTTCTCCTCTATCTCTCTCTTTCCAAGCTTTCTTCTCCAATGGCTATGGTGGCTAGGGTTTGTTTTGGGAAAAATAAAAACCTAATTCTAATAACCTACGTAGCCTATTAGGTTAAAATGAGTTGGTTAGTGGTTTAGTGGGTCAAATCCACATCAGATATAATTTACTAATTTTCGTCACTTTTAATTACCAAAAATGCAAAATTACCAAACTACCCCTATATGTTGCCGGTATGGCCTAAAAATACCCCGGGACCCAAACTAAACCCCCGGCTAGTGTTTTCTGACTATCTCGACCCTTCCGGACGCGTTGGTGCACTCAAAACGACGATACGGTTAATTGAATTTAATTTCACTTTTATAATTAAAATAATTATATCCTGACGCGACTATCTCACGCGTCCCAATAAAATGTCCAAATTGTCGTATATCAAACTCACGACAAATTTCATAATTCCATATTCATATATCATCATATATACTCAATATAGTCAGATACCAACTCACATCTCGCTAGTATTTTATCCGGATTAATTCCCAATTAATTCTCATTTAATTAATTAATCCCAAAAATAAATATCGCCAAAAATACGGGGTATTACATACTTCCCCCCTAATAACAGAATTTCGTCCCGAAATTCGAAACTAGAAAGTACCTGATAAAAACAACTCTGGATAACGTTCGCGTATCTCATCCTCGCGTTCCCATGTGGACTCCTCGACATTGTGATGTCGCCACTGAACACGCACTAACGGAACTATCTTTGACCGCAGCTTCCTCTCACTTCGGTTCAAAATAGCAATCGGCCCCTCCTCGTAGGAGCTATCAGGCTTTAGATCAATCTCCTCCAAAGCGATGTGAGAATGAGCCAAATCGTCCCTGAGATATTTCCTTAGAGAGGAAATATGAAACACATCGTGAATCCGGTGTAAATGCTCCGGTAACCCGAGTCTATACGCAACTGGTCCAATCCGCTCAATAATAGGAAACGGCCCCACATACCTCGGTGCCAACTTCCCCTTCTTCCCGAAATGCATAATCCCCTTCATAGGAGATACTCTGATCAAAACCTGGTCCCCCACTTGGAACTCCCTGAAAGATCTCTTCGCATCAGCATAACTCTTCTGCCGGTCTTGAGCTACCCGAATGCGACTCCAAATCAACTCAATCCTTACCGAAGTATCCTGAATCACTTCCGGCCCAAGTAGTTTATTGTCCCCCACCTCTAACCAACATGCTGGGGAACGACAAGGCCTACCGTACAACGCCTCAAACGGAGCCATGCCAATAGTGAACTGGTAGGAGTTATTATAAGCAAACTCTACCAGTGGAAGGTATTGCTCCCATCCACCTCCAAAGTCAATAATGCACATGCGTAACATGTCCTCCAACATCTGATTTGTGTGCTCGGTCTGCCCATCGGTATGCGGATGATAAGCCGTACTCAACCACAATTCCGTGCCCATGGCCTTCTGGAAACTCTCCCAAAACCACGAAACAAATATCTTGTCCCTGTCAGACACGATATTTAGGGGCACACCATGAAGTCTCACAATCTCTGAAATGAAGAGCTGGGCATACTTCCCGTAGTGTAGTCAGTCCTTATGGGTAAAAAGTGAGCGACTTTGGACAACCTGTCCACAATTACCCAAACGGAGTCGTGACCCCTCTGCGACGTAGGCAACCCCGTGATAAAGTCCATGGATATGCTCTCCCACATCCACCTCGGAACCTCCAACGGCTGTAGAAGTCATGTCGGTCTCTGATGATCCACTTTTACTAGCTGACAAGTGGTTCATTTCGAAACAAACACAGCGATATCTCTCTTCATACCGCTCCACCAATACTGGCGTCTCATGTCTTGGTACATTTTGTCCCCTCCGGGATGTACCGCGAACCGTGAGCTGTGCGACTCTGCCATCACCTCGTGTCGCAATTTCTCCCCTTCCGGAACCACCAATCTCCCATTGAAGCGTAATCCTCCGTCTGAGCTGACGGTATAGGACTCGGCTCCCTCTGCTAGTAATCGAACTATCTGCTCCTGACAAAACGAGTCATTAGCCTGTGCCCGTACTACCTTCGTGACAATCTGCGGTGTAACGGTCATCACAGACATGAAAGATCGGACCACTGCATCCTGGTGTCCCAACTCCTTCCACTTAGCCTTCCACACCCCTGCCACCTCATCTGCTGGCCTACGGCTCAACGCGTCTGCTACCACGTTAGCCTTTCTCGGGTGATACTGGATGTCGAACTGGTAGTCTTTCACAAACTCAAGCCACCTACGCTGCCGCATATTCAACTCCTTCTACGTGAACAGGTATTATAGGGACTTGTGGTCCGTGAACAGTTGGAACTTCTCCTCCAAATCCGTAGGGCAAATACCACTGCTGCCAACTCCAAATCATGAGTGGGATAATTCTTCTCGTTAGGCTTAAGCTCGTGGGAAGCATAAGCTATGGCCTGTCTCTCCTGCTGTAATACACCTCCAAGTCCTTATAAGGACGCATCGGTGTAAACCAAATACTCAACTCCCGCTCTCGGCAATGCTAACACAGGTGCTGAGGTTAACTTGTCTTTTAACTCATCAAATGCCAACTGACAGGCATCACTCCAGATGAATGGCACACCCTTACGAGTCAGATGTGTCAAAGGACCTGCTATCTTCGAGAATCCCCGAATGAACCTCCTGTAGTATCCTGCTAGGCCCAAGAAACTACGAATCTCTATCGGTGTCGTGGGCTGTCCCCACTCCCTCACCGCGGATACTTTCCCTGGATCAACAGATATCCCCCAGTCGGAAATAATATGTCCCAAAAACTGGACCTCCTTCAGCCAAAACCCGCATTTCTCATATTTTGCATACAACTCGTTCTGACGTAGTGTCTGCAAAACTTGCCTCAAATGCTCGGCGTGCTCCTCCTCTGTCTAGGAGTAAACCAGAATATCATCGATGAAGACAATGACAAACTGATCAAGGAAATCCCTGAACACTCTGTTCATCAAGTCCATAAACACTGCTGGAGCGTTGGTCAAACCAAAAGGCATAACCCGAAACTCGTAAGAACCATATCATGATAAGAACGCAGTCTTCGAGACATCCTCCTCCCTGATACGCAACTGATGGTATCCCGATCTCAAATCAATCTTCGAGAAGAAAGAAACTCCTCTCAACTGGTCAAATAGGTCATTGATTCGAGGCAACGGATACTTATTCCGTATCGTGACCTTGTTCAACTCTCGGTAGTCCACACACAATCTTAGTGAACCGTCCCTCTTCTTCACAAACAAAATTGGAGCGCCCCAAGGTGAGGTAATCCTGCGAATAAAGCCCTAACCTAACAACTGCTCTATCTGATCTCGTAGCTCTCTCATCTCTGCCGGAGCCATACGGTACGGTGCGCGTGCTATAGGTATCGTATCTGGCAATAGGTCTATAACAAAGTATATCTCTCGACTGGGGGGTAGGCCTGGTATCTCCTGAAACACATTCGAATACTCCCTGACAACTGGGATCGAATCTAAAGGAATCACAACCTCCTTAGAGGTATCCTCCTCTAGGTAATACAACTGAGCGGTCGAACCTCCCTCTGGGCGAGGCATCGCCACTACAAACATCTCTTGCCCCGGAATGGCAAAAACAATGCTCCCGCTGAAGCAATCAATCATGGACCTATAAGCTACGAGCCAATCCATACCGATAATCACATCGTGCACATGCATATCTAATACCAACATATCTGCAGGTAATACCAAACCACCAATCTCTACCCCCACTCCCTGGCATATAAAGAATATAAGTGACCCATTCCGCAATGGTGAGTCGACACACGTCACTGTGCTCTCCGCTGTGGCTAACAACCCTAAAGCTTTTGCGAAATGTGTAGCTATAAAATAATGTGTAGCCCCCGTATCAAACAATACCCGACCCATAGTGCCATGGATAGGAAACATACCCTCAATCGCGGGCGGTGCCTGTGGAACTGCTGCCTGGTGGACGTTATAGACACGTCCATACTGTGGCTGCCCCTGCTGAGCTGGGACTGCTGGAATGGGTGGTAATACTGTCATCTGTGGCGGTGCGGGGAGAGCGGCGGGAAACATAGGCCTCTGTGGCTCCTGGCGAGCACCCTACTGCTGCTGCTGTGGGGCCCTGCCCCTATCAGGACAATCCTGTCGTTTATGGCCAGTCTTGCCACAAACATAACACTTCCCTGGGAAGTTCCCTCCTATCTGCCCCTACTGTCCCCGACCCTGGTGGCCGTTACCGTTCCTCCCTTGGCCCTGCTGGCCCTGCTGAAACTGCTGACCATTCTGCCCCTGTTGGCCCTGATGGCCGTTTGGACCCTGATGGCCCTGACAGAAACCTCCCTGTCCATGCCTATAATTCCCTGATCTGAACCTCTTCTGATCCCCCTGCTCCCTGTCTCTGCCCCTGAACAGATTGTGCCCCACCGGCACCATGTCCTCCAGTCCTGCCCTGATGGCTAGACTCTCCCGATCTCTTGCCCTCAGCCATATGAAAGCGGTGATCCTGAAAGTGTAACAAAGCAGCGTTAACCACATCAGAATAAGTGGCCAACGAAAGGTTCCCTAACAAATGCTGACGGATCCTCCATGTCAACCCGTCGGTGAATTTCTCAATCTTCTTCTTTTTTGTCGGTATCTCATCCGGAACGATATTTAACAGATTCGTGAACTCGGCCTCATACTCGGCCACGGTCTTACTCTCTTGCTTCAGATTCTTCAGTTTCTTCCTCATTTATGTGTGAACAGCTGACGGAAAGTACTTGCGGTCGAACCGCACCCAAAAGTCCTGAATAGTGAGAGTATCCCTCTCCTCCACGGTGGTAATAGACTCCCACCACTGCAGTGCAGATCCAACTACCTTGAAAGTAGCTATCACCTGCTTCTGAACGTCCGTAAACTCATACATCCTCAAGTGCCTCTGCATATCCTTCCTCCACTGGCTCGAGACTACCACATCTGAGCTACCTGCAAACTCTAGCAGATGCGCTTTCTGAAAAGCGTCACGTACACGTTCCCAAGCAGACGGGAATGCATTTGCCTGTACTGGTGCGGCAATCGGCGCCTGAGGTGGTGCCTGCTGAACTACGGCAATTGCGGCATTCACCGCTTGGGCTACAATGGCTGCAACCTCAGCGGCATTCATCATGCCCTGAACTGGAGCGGGCTGGGGTTCTGGCGTTGCATCCCTGGGAACTCGTCGTGCACGTCGTGGAGGCATCTGAAATAAGAATAAAGTTTATAAGTTCACAGTTTATAAACTTTAGATAGCTGAAGAATGAAGCATAGACAAAAAGAGTACAACAGTCCTAAAATATAGGGCTCTATATCAAAGAAAACTTAGCGGAAACATAATAGCCGTACAGATCCTAAAGGACACTAGAACCTGATGCTCTGATACCACCTGTGACACCCCGACTAATTAAATACCGGGTAGCTACTCCTTTATTAAATTAAATCAAAATGCCAAGTTAGCTCAGTTAATAGCATCACTGTCGAAAACATTTTATTATTACTAACCACCTAGTATTTAAAAAGTAAGTTGTCAAATTTTAATTAAAGTCTGATTAACATGCAGTAAAAGATTTAAAGCAAGAATAATATCACCATTCACCATAACGAAATAATAGAATAACCATCACATGATATAAATAAACCCGGAGGAAAAACTCCTCACAACAAATCCCACCACTGAAATAAGTAACGAAATACTGAATACTGAATTAATACATGCCAAAGTCTGAAAAACTGAAATGGAAATGTCTCTAATAGAATTTGGGCAACATGCCCTACAACTGAGGAATACTGAACATGGAATCCAAATGATAGAAGCGTCTAAAAGCAAATCCCTGTAACTTCCACAAACAGCTACAGCTCGTCATCGGAATAAGAATCCTATGCGTGGTGTCCTTGTGGCTGGGCACCTAAAATGATTTTACAAGAAAAATAGATTTGAAAGCAAACGGGTCAGACCCCGAATGTGGAGGTATTTTAAAAACCTGCAAGTGCTTTAAAAACCTTTAAAACATTAAATGCAAAGTACATGTTAGGACGTGCACTCACATGAAATTCTCACCTCTCGACTAAATGTGCACTCCTAACGTAAGTACCCATCTAAAATGAAACTAATCCCTAGCTAAGTGACATCATATCTAGCTAGACTGTCATAGGTTCTACTCTTATTACTCGGTTCCCATTTACATTATAATGATCTCATTTAAATAAGGGCTTAACGTAAATTCAGTTTCTCCCATAAAAGCAACACAACTCATTATAAATTATCCCTTTTATATTTTCCAAATTTATACACACAATACCATATGAAAGTTCCCATAATAAAGTGTATATTTTCCACAACATAAATATACAATATAAGCACCCCGAGACTAAGCTGCGGTGCACACATACTCTGCTATCCATCCCGGTACATCACGTACATAAGGATCACGCATTCCGAATCTCTCAGGAATCGTTCAGATAACACAAATCACAAACAGTGGAGGCGAACACAGTCACATCACATGGGTCGCGCACATACCTGCGCTCCCACGATCAGCAGACTTATTAACATCCCAATAAGTCCTTCTCTGACCTATGTTCATCGAGGTAACCAGTCTAAATCCGGGCAACACAAGGATTAGAGGGCCCTAAGCGAACGCAAACCTCTCGTGATAGCAAGTATGGTAGGTATGTCATACACAAAAATCATATATAAATACTAAGTAAACACGCATCTTAGGAATCACCGTAGTTTAATTTTAGTACATATCGCCTTCTCGTACCAACTTATAATTTATACAATTTATACAATCCCGGTTCATAATCATACACGCCATAATTTATTCTCACGTCGTAGTAGGCACTCACGTCTCGACTCAAAATGTCTATTTGATTCGTTCCACAATTATGTAATTTACTCCTCATTATATCCCAAATGTCCCAAGTATACGAATACATTATCAAAGGAATGTTATCTCTATCATCGAACAGGTTTACGGGACTCCCAAAATCAAAACAGGCCAAAAAGGCCTAAACTGCTATCTCGTTAGAAGTCTCGTTCGAACGAGACTGTTCGAACGAGATTCAGTTCGTTCGAACGAACTGATTCTTCTAACGTCATCTCGTTCGAACGAAGGTATCGAACGAATTCCCCCTCCTTAGAAGCAACTGGTCAACTCGTTAGAAGCTCGTTCGAACGAGCTCGTTCGAACGACCTGGGGAGGCCTTCTAACGAACGACCAGTTTCGTGCCCAGAATTTCTACTTTCATTTTTCACTAATTTCTACTCCTCAATTCTCCTCTAAAATTCGTCCCAACAACGTTTTAAGGTCTCTAATCAATCCTAAACATATCAACGTCACATACTAGCGTGTTTTAAGGGAATAATTCATCCTAAACATCACCAAATCACAAGTCTCATCACTTTTCCCCAATTTTTCAAGAACATAAACCCTAAGATTATAAATCATCAATTTTCTGAAATAAATCCATTTTTATAACACATAAACTTATAATCCTCTTAATTCGATCTTCCAATAACATTTCTACATGCAAACCTATCTCCAAAATTTATTAACAACTCCAGTTTCATGGGTTTTCAATTATCTCCCAATTAATTATGATTATTGAATAGTCTAAGCATGGAAGAAGCATTTACTGCATAAAAACGTAAATTAAACCACTTGCCTTGATTCAATCTCAGATTTTGATGACGAATTGATGAAACTCTCTCTCTCTCCAAGCTTTTCTCCTCTATCTCTCTCTTTCCAAGCTTTCTTCTCCAATGGCTATGGTGGCTAGGGTTTGTTTTGGGAAAAATAGAAACCTAATTCTAATAACCTACGTAGCCTATTAGGTTAAAATGAGTTGGTTAGTGGTTTAGTGGGTCAAATCCACATCAGATTTAATTTACTAATTTTCGTCACTTTTAATTCCCAAAAATGCAAAATTATCAAACTACCCCTATATGTTGCCGGTATGGCCTAAAAATACCCCGGGACCCAAACTAAACCCCCGGCTAGTGTTTTCTGACTATCTCGACCCTTCCGGACGCGTTGGCGCACTCAAAACGACCATACGGTTAATAGAATTTAATTTCACTTTTATAATTAAAATAATTATATCCTGACGCGACTGTCTCACGCGTCCCAATAAAATGTCCAAATTGTCGCATATCAAACTCAAGACAAATTTCATAATTCCATATTAATATATCATCATATATACTCAATATAGTCAAATACCAACTCACATCTTGCTAGTATTTTATCCGGATTAATTCCCAATTAATTCTCATTTAATTAATTAATCCCAAAAATAAATATCGCCAAAAATACGGGGTATTACACCCTCAAGATTGACAGTGCTACTGACTCCATAGCCCGCCCAAGCGTGGCCAGAATCTGTGTGGAACTAGACCTTAAAAAGACTCTTCCATCAAGGGTCTGGTTAGGTAACAAAACTAAAGGCACGGGCTTTTGGCAGTCTATTGTGTATGAAGATTTGCCTGCATATTGCTTCTGTTGTGGTAAGAAAGGCCATGAGCAAGAGAAGTGTCATTTTAAGAAGGAGATGGGAACAAGTATATCAAATGAAGTTCTAGTGCACAATCAAAAAGGAGAGCAACAGAGATCAAATTCAACAAAAGAATGGGTTATAAAGTCATTTGGAAAGCAAATAGCAAATGTCAATATTATTCAACAAGATGTCATAGCGGAAGAAGATGATGTTGAAGAAGGAGAAATAGCAGCGAAAGGAATTCCATACCCAAAGAAGATAACTCAAGCTCTAATTTCCTCATTCTTTAGAAAAATTCTATATAAAAAATATAATCCTAATGCAAAGTCTCCCACAACTGACCAAAATTCTGTTCCTTCAAATTCTGAAGAAACCACAATAAATGAGTCAAAAGCTGTCTTAAGCCATGATACTAAAAGTGCTACCAAAATACATGACCTGTCTGATACAGTTCAGGAAAACTCCAAGGAGGATCAAGGGGTTACAGAGGTGCCAGTACGTCAGAAGTCTCAAAAAGCAATAGAGGAAAAAACAACTAAGTCAGACATCTAGGTTGAGAAGGAGTATAATAGTCCTCAGAGTGGAACTTCAGAACAAGAAGGCTTTACTACTGTTAATAGAAAGAAAAAGTCTCATCTCAAAGGAGTGATACAGGGGGATTCAGGTAATAACTCTATGAGATTGTTAAGGTCACACTTAAACTCCAAATTTCCTAAAACTTCCTAATGTTAGCAGCATTAATTTGGAATATTAGGGGGATTTCGAAAAAAGGTGCTCTTCGAAGACTTAAAAGACTAAAAAATGTCCATAAATTTCAAGTTTTGGTAGTGTTGGAACCAAAGAAAACTTATGAGAATATAAGAAGATTCATGTTGAAGTTAGGCTTCTTTTCTTGTCAAGCCAACCAGAATAGCAAGATATGGTGTTTTTTTAGAGAAAAAATTCAGTGGGAAGTTCATTATGATATCCAGCATGGCATCTCTTTTAAAGTCAGTTGGGAAGGTAATAATAAATATGTGTTGTGTAGATTTGTTTATGCAAGTTGTATTAGAAATGTTAGAAGAATTATATGGGACAATCTGACTACAATTGACCATGACTCAGCTTGGTTAATTGGTGGTGACTTTAATATCATGACAAATCCCAGTCAGAAAGCTGGTGGAAATCCTGTAAATATTGGAGCCATGTATGAATTCCTTGAGTGTATAGATAATAATGGGCTTGTTGATGTAGGGTATAGAGGTTCTAAATACACTTGGCATAACAAAAGAAGTCCAGAAAATAGTGTTTGGTGTAGGTTGGATTGAGTGCTGATGAATCACAAATGTCTTGAATTGGGTTTTGTATGGGAAGTCCAACATCTAAATAGAAGTATGTCAGATCATAATCCCCTTCTCCTGACTAGCAAGGGGATAAATTCTATGCCTAAAAAATCATTTAAGGTTCTAAATTTGTGGACTGAGAAGGTAGACTGTATTAACATAGTCCGATCCACCTGGAGAGAAGTGGAATGCTCTAATCCGATTGTGGCCATCTCGATGAAACTAAAAGCTATAAGGGGTAAGCTTAGTAGGTGGAGTAAACAAGCTTATGGAGATATTTTTCAATCTGCTGGGGATGCTGAAGACCAGCTTTTACAAGCAGAATTGGGGTTAGAAAATGACCAATCATAGTTAAATAGGGAGAGGTTATTTCAGATCAATGCTATTAGCAATCAAAGCCTGAAGATTGAAGCAGATTTTTGGGCCCAAAAGTGTAAGGATACGTGGACAACAGAAGGAGATAGGAACTCAGCTTTCTTCCACAGATGTGTCAAAAGCAAGCAAAGGAAATTACACATCTCAAGAATAAGAAAGAAGGATAGCACTTGGGCAGAGACTAAAGAGGATATCCAATCAGAAGTAGTTTAATATTTTTCAGATTTGTTCCAATCTGATCTAATAAGCAATCCGATAGAAGAAGATCAGTTTTTGAAATGTGTTCCTCAATCGGTGGATGAGCAAATGAACAAGAGTCTTATTGAATGGCCTAATTTGGAAGAAGTTGAGACAGCAGTGAAGGGACTTAATGCAGCCAGTGGTCCAGGTGTTGATGGTTTTAATGGCTATTTTTTCAACTTCTTCTGGGAGGATATCAAATTGGATGTTCTCAAGGCTGTTCATAGTTTTTTTGCAGGTTATTCCCTTCCAAAGGTTACTACCTCCACTAAAATAGTTTTGATCCCAAAAAAGGAGAACCCTCTAACTTTTAATGATTTTAGACCAATCAGTATGCAAAACTTTATCAATAAAATATTCTCTAGAATATTGAATGATAGAGTAGCTACTATTCTTCATAAAATAATTTCTCCTTCCCAATCAGGTTTCAATAGAGGTAGACTTATTACAAAGAATGTTCTTTTGGACCAAGAATGTCTATCTAGAATTCATAATAAAAACTTTGGAGGTAATATCTTATTGAAGATGGATATGGCTAAGGCCTACGATAGAGTGTCCTGGTTATTTCTTATTAAAGTTATGAGAAGGATGGGCTTGTGTGAAAGATGGTTGGATATGGTTTGGAGATTGTTATCCAATGCCTGGTTTACAGTCTTGATCAATGGAGAAAATTCATGCTTCTTCAAATCTTCTAGAGGGTTAAGGCAAGGGGACCCTTTGTCCCCGAGCCTTTTCATCATAATGGCTGATGCTCTCTCTAAAAACCTGGAAAAACTTATGTCTAATCCCTCTTATGTGGGATACAAAAATGCCACTTGGCAGCCCCTGTTTTAACCATTTGTCTTTTGCAGATGATATCATAATATTTAGCTCAGGATTGAGGAGGGAAGCTAAGCAAATAATGAAGGTGTTAAGTCAATATGAATAGGTGTCAGGCCAACTCATTAATAGATCCAAAAGCTATTTACTGGTCTCCTAGAAACTAAGTTCTAGAATGGTTAACAAACTGAAGGAAAGTACTGGAATGCAGGTTAAAGAAGATCCAATCACCTATCTAGGCTGCCCAATTTTCAGTGGAAGAAAGAAGATCATTTTCTTTGAAGATTTGGTTCAAAAAATTAAGAGTCAAATTCAAGGCTGGAAGTCCAAATGTTTGAGTACATGTGGTAAATTAGTCCTCCTCAAGTCAGTTCTTTCCTCCATCCCAATGTACCTGTTATCCGCTATTAGTCCTCCCAAGGCAATTTTCAAAAGAATAAACTCTCTTTTCTCAAAATTCTTTTGGAGTTCTAATTTTGGCGAACATAGGCATCAATGGTGTAGTTGGGATCAGATTGCAAAACCTATTAACAAAGGTGGATTGGGTATCAGACATCTTAATGATGTAAACTCAGCTCAAAGTATGAAGTTGTGGTGGCATTTTAGAAATCAAAACTCCCTGTGGTCAAAATTTATGCAAGCAGCCTACTGTAGAAAACATCACCCGACAGTTGCTCCAATGAGGGGGGGGGGGGCAAACATGGAATATAATGTGTTCTATCAGAGACAAAGCAGAAGAGTATATGATGTGGCTTATAGGGGAAGGTAATATTAATGTTATTAAAGATAATTGGGGCATAGCTGATTGTAAGAATGCTACAAAAGTCGAAGCAGGTCTTTTAAAAGAATTTTGGTTTCCAGAAAGAAAATGGAATAAGGAAAAGGTTATGAATTTCTTCATGCCAGACATTGCTGTCCAGATGCTAAATTATCATGAATTTTTCCCTAACATACCAGACACTCTGATCTGGAAGCCATCTACTTCTGGATCTTTTTCCACCTCTTCAGCATGGAGTCTAAGTAGAATTAGAGGAGTTTCAAGCATGAGCAGAAAATTTATATGGCATAGTTCCCTCCCAGTGAAAATCTCAGTATTTATGTGGAAACTCATGAATAATCTGCTTCCTTCAGATGAGAAAATTAAATCTATTGGGATAAGAGGTCCCTCTAAACGCCAATGTTGCTCGCGACCGCAAGAAGAAACAACTGATCATATTTTCGAGAAGGGATACATAGCAGACTCAGTTTGGGATAATATTACTAAAGAATATGGCATTCAAAGAAGTAAAGGTGGCGGCTTCCGAAATCAATTATTTCAATGGTGGTTGTATGGGGTTAAATTAAACCATGGTGTCTCTATTATTGTCCCTGCCATAGTTTGTTCGTGCTTATGGTGTTTGAGAAATAAATGCAAGTACGATGAAGGCAGTCCAAGTGTGTCTACTGTTCTTTTTCAAATTCATCAGCAGATTCAATCAATTTTAGCTCCAAAAATTTCAAATGCTCTCAATAAGAGGTTGCAAATCAAATGGAAATTTCCCTCATCAGGAGTTCTAAAGTTAAATATTGATGGAAGTTCTAGAGGGAATCCTGGCTTGGGAGGAGGTGGAGGTATTCTTAGAAATCATTTCGGGGATATGGTATGGGCTTTTAATTTTCATTTTGGAGAAGTTACAAATATGGAAGCAGAGGCTTTAGCACTTTTGAAAGGTGTGGAGTTATATAATGATTTGTCAGATTATTATCTCATTATAGAAAGTGATTCAAGAATCCTTGTAGATTGTCTTACTAGAAAAAGTTATATCCCATGGAGAATTAAATGGCATGTTCACAAGATTCAGAGTATTCTAAAGGGATTAAAGTTCAAGATTGTTCACATCTACAGGGAGGCAAATCAAGTAGCAGACTTCCTTGCAAAATTAGGCAGCTCTCAACTGTCAAACACTAGTTCTCATTCTTCAATTGACATTCCTAAGGATCTAAAGGGTTTAATTAGAGTGGACAAATGGAGTTATCCTTCTTTTAGGAATGTGTAGAAGCCATTGGTGCAAAGTATTCCTTATAGGTTTCTTTAAGTTTGCTTTAGTTTCCTCATTCATTTATTTCATTGTAAGGGTTCTATGCTATAAAGAACCTCATTTTCATTTTTAGTCATTTTTTTCTCTTGTTTCTTCCAAGGATGTAAACTATTTAGAAGAGGCAAGTTCTTCTACCCCTTATGAATAAATTGTAGTCATTGACTGAAAATATATATATATATAAAACCATTAATCAATTACAAAGTAACCTACATCGTTCGTTACAATATATCAACTAAGGCCTTAGTTTCTAACTTTATATTTCCTAAGGCACTGGTTTCTAATCAATTACAAAGTATCCTCCAAATAATAATTCCCAACAAGTCTGTTAAGTTCTCCTTCAATCTTCATCATCACCCTAAAAATAATTTCCAAAAAAGCTTCCTCACAACGTCCCAAGCTGCAATTCAAAAAGTACCCAGGAATTAGTTTCTAACTTTATTAGTCTCTTAACAATCGATAAATAGAATAACATCAACTAAGAAATAACAAGCATTGAAATATACATCAAAAAATTAATGAGATTCAATTTTATTTTAACTATTAAAAAAAATCAGTAGAGTTCGCTTAGTTTATAGACTAAAACTACACTGCTAAATTAAAAAATTAAAAAGTCAAGAAACCTAATGACAATCCACCAAAATTATCCTTCCACCGATTCAAAAGATAAGGTAATAACATCGCTAATATTTTTTAAAAATCAGCATAGTTTCCTTTGTTTATATATTAAAACCACCCTAATAAATAAAAATATAAAAAAGTCAAGAAACCCAACAATCCACCAAAATATGTCTTCAACTGATTCAACAAATTAGGTAATAGCTACATCAATATAGCTATTAAATAAGTCAAAGGATGTAGTCCCAACAAAGTGATTTCAATAAATTCAACATTAAATTTATTAAAACTTACTATATAGTAAATGTGACTGGAAGAGAACTCGATGCTTTTAAAGCATCACACATCTTGTCGAATTCAGTTTGACGAGCCTCTAAGCGTTCCAGGCGCTCATCACGAGCCTTTAGTTGTTCCTTTAACCACTACACCAAAACACATTATTAGTACTAGCAGTATTTTATGTTATCCAAGATAAATCCATTTCACCACCAATGTCTTTTTAAGTTATCCATTTTTTATCCCTTTTTTTATAAAAAATGTAATGGGGTATATCTTAATTATTCGTAGTTAATCACATAATTTATAGTATTCCAGTAAGAAGAGTGGATTGAATGATTAATGCATATGACTACAAAAATCTTTTACCCACCCAACCCTGATGAGTTTGTACATCTAAATCAGAATAAAGGAAGCATGGCTAATACATACTTTCATATAAATACAAAAAACTAAGATTGTTTCTCCTTCATCTCATCCCTTTCATGATTCCTATCTTCAAGCATATTTTTATTTATATTCCCCAAATTCCAGTGTAATCTCTAAAAGTTAAATTATATAACATGTTTGGATATAAGTTAATAGCTTATAATATAATTGACAATTCCAGAAAGGAGGAGTTGCTCGTGTCATTAATAAGTCATTGTCCCAAGTAAAAACTAAAACTAGAGTACATTAAAACTAATAAATTAGGTGTCAATTAAGAAGGAAAAATAAAGATCTAAAAAAAACAGAGATTGAATTTGAACATGAAGAAAAAAATATAGAAATATGATGATTAGGAACAACATAAATTTGTGCATGAACTTTTTAGTAACTTATAAACAAAACAATATGTTATGTATAAACAGGGTGAAATAAAAATGCCAAATCATTCATATGTTTACAAACTCAAAATATGAACATGAACTCATACATATAGCCTACAGAAAAGTCTTATGCCTTTGTAATTACCCATAACTATTGTAATACCAAATATTGATTACGGGAGCTCAAATTCAAATGAAAATTAAAAACTAACTTCATAACATATGTAGATTCCTAAAGATATGTTGAACAAAATTCTAAGAGAACTAAGTCTTAATTCAATTTAGAAAACAAAAAAGAAAGAAAAACTATTTAGACAAATGCAATCAATGCAAATTCCAAGAGAACTAATTCTTAAATAAGAAAACTTACAAATCGAATTGGTACAACAAATGCAAGCCACATATACACATATAGGATTTACCTCATGCCGATGAGATTTCTATACAGATTACGAAAAAACTCCTACCAGTCTCTTCCTTTATAAGCAAACAAACTTTCCATACAAACAATAAGTAGCAACCTACAAAATTGGTACAAATTCCTGGGGATGACCTATTCAGTGACCCTATATGGGACATGCCAATTTAGGTGCATCTTGTTCGACTTCCGCCAAACCTTCTTTAAGTCTAGGTCCCCCACAGCTATCGGCCTAGCTTTGACTCTCTTATTGTAAAACTTGGTCGTACTCTGTTGATACGCTGCTTGTCTAACCTTGACATCTTCCCTTCTTTCCACTACCAGATCTAAGTTCAACCTTCTTTCTTCATTGTTGGTACATGGATTGTATTTCTAGACTCTGTAGTTGGGCAGGTCGAGTTCAATTGAGATCACGGCTTCTGATCCATAAGCCACAATAGAGGTGGTCTCTCATGTCAGGGTCCTTTTCTTCGTCTAGTAAGCCCACAGGACGGATTGCACCTCTTATGTACATGAGCGTTTGGTGTATTCTAACTTTTTATTGATCCCATTTAGATTTGTTTTATTGGTGACTCCTGTTTGGCTGTTTATTTTGGGTCAGTCAAGTGTTGAGTAGAACTGCTTAATGCCGACACTTTTGCAAAAAGCCCCTAGTGACTTATTTTTGAACTATTTTCCATTGTCCAAGATTAGAGTGTAAGGTAGACCATATCTGCAGATGATATTCATCCAAATGAAGTTAAAGGTCTCCGTATTTTTGATGGAAACCATGGACTCAACCTCTACCCATTTTGAAAGTAGTCGATCGTCATAATCAAGTATCTTTAGTTACATGTAGCCCTAGTTAGAGGTCCTACCAAGTCAATCCCTCAGACTAAGAATGTCCAAAAGGAGATAATAGATGATAGAGGTGGATGGGGATAATGGGGTATGCAGTCAAATCTTTGGCACTTCTCACACTTTTTTACATGGTCGGTCGCATCATTGGCAAAGGTCAGCCACCATTATCCCTACATCACTATCCACTTTACAAAAGATCGTCCCTTGATATGTCTATAGCATGATCCCTCGTGTACGTCTTTCAAGACATATTCCACCTCAAAAGGGTGGATATAATATAGTAGGGAGCAGAAAATCCTTCTTATATAGGACATATCCTATGATAGTGAATTTTGCTGCCCCGTACCATAATTTTTTCCTTTTGAGTTTTATCTCTTGGAGGTCCTCATCTTTGATGTACTTGATAGAAGGTTCCATCCATGAAGTACCGAGGTTTAAATTTGAGCAAAACTCAAGTTTAATGTCGTCTTCATTTATTCTTGGTTTGTTCAAAATCTCAAATGGGATAGTTCCCCTAATCTCCATCCTCATAGCATATGCTAACCTCGCTAGTGCATCAACTTGATTATTCTTAAGACGAGGTACTCTTTAGATATTCACCTCTTTGATGTTTGTGAAGACCTTTTTCACCTTGGTTAAGTACTTGGCCATTTTCTCGTCCTTAGTTAGCCTCATAAATAACCAAGATCTGGTTCACCACTAGTTAGGAGCCATTGTGAACTACCATATGGATGATATTTAGTACCTTGGCCAAGGATAAGCCTATTAACAACGGTTCGTACTTGGATTCATTGTTTGAGACCTTGAAGTTGAATCTTAATGCATACTCATTGTCAGTCTAGTCCGGATTTGACAGTATGAGCCTGACCCCACTACCTATTTTACATAAAGATCCATCCAAAAATAAACTCCTGACGGGGATCTCGATAAATAAAGGACCTTCAAATGCGGTCTCATTTCGAAATAAAATATCTTTCTCAGTAGGGTCGATTGTTACACTATCATCTATGGTCGAACACACATTTTTATTTTCTAGCAATACTACAATCTTGTCTTCATTGCCATCGGCCTCATCCCAAGTGAACTCATACATAAAGCAAGTTAATGCCCGGCCTTAAATTTTAGTCCTTGAATGGTGTATAATGTCAAACTCCCCTAGGTCAATTGACCAAGCCATTAGCCTTCCCTATTTCTCGAGTTTATGGATGACTTGCCTCAAAGGAGTGTCGGTGAGCACTACTATAGTGTAGGATTGAAAGTAAGGCTTTTGGTTTCTTAAGGCATGTATCAAATAATACTCTAACTTCTCAATCATTAGATATTTCAGCTCGACCCCTTGAACAACCTTATTATTAAAGTACATTGGTTTTCGAACCAATTCATCATCTCGAATGATAGTTGCACTAATTGTCGACTTGATACTGCTAAGTAAAAAACAACTTATCTCCTTGGACTGGCCAAGATGAGTGCATTAAGGAACCCATATAAGCTTTAAGTTCTTGAAAAGATCTCCCTCACTCTTCATTCCACTTAAATTCTTTTCTCATAATTTTAAAGAAGGGCAGACCCATATCTATAGCCCTTGAGACGAATTCGTTGAGAGCGACGACTCTCCATATTAGCCTCTAGACATCTTTTATCGTCTTTGACATCTTCATCTCTATCAGCGCCTTGATTTTCTCTGGGTTCACCTCAATACCCCTTTGGTTAACTATGAAGCGGAGGAATTTTCTTCCACCCATATCGTATACACAGTTGGCCGGATTTATCTTTATCTAGTAATGGTTGATTGTCTCAAATTTCCTCTTAAGTTAGGCTACATGGTCCTCATCCTTGAGGCTCTTCGTAATTATGTCATCTACATAGAATCCATAGTCTTGCCTATCTGATCTTCAAACATCCCATTGACCAACTTCTAGTAGGTTGCCCCTGCATTCTGAACGCCAAAAAGCATGACCTTATAGAAGTAGGTTCATTTATCAATGATAAATAAGTATTTTATGCGTTGATTTCATCCATGAAGATGTAGTTGTATCCTAAGTATGCGTCAATAAAACTCATTAACTTGTTCCTAGTTGTGGCATCAACCACCTGATCTATACGAGACAGAGGAAAGTTGTCTTTAGGACAAGCCTTATTTAGATCAGTGAATTCGACGCACATTCTCCATTTTCCATTGTACTTTGTGACTATTATAATGTTGTACAACCACTCTGGATAGTGCACCTCCCTTACGAATTCATCTCACTAGAGTTTCTTGACGTCTTCTTAGATGACCCCATACTTTTCTTTTGCATAGGTACTTCTTCTTTATTTCACGGGGATTCCTCTTTTTTATTTTTAGATTTTTTATAAATTTTTAACTTTTAGAGCATATATTAACTCATATTTCCTTCTTCGTCATTTCAATTGTAATTACAATTCATTTTATAAACTTATAAATCGTAAAACTAGGTGATTCGTCTTTCTCATCAATATTCAGCTTGTGGAAGATGGCCTTCGGTTCTATTCCTAGCATGTCTTTATGGCTCCACGCAAAGATATTTTTCCTCTTCCTTAGCAACTTTATCAACTTTTCCTTCCCTTCTTTTTTTAGTGGTGAGCCGATTTGGAATGTTTTTTATGGCTTTTCCTCATAGAGGATGATGGATTATACCTCCTCTCTAGCCTCACCTTTCTTTTGTTTTCTATCCTCCCTAAAATCAAGAGTATTAATGTTGTAGGAGGTCGTGAGTTTTTTGTGAGCCTCTGTCTGCTTGGCGCAGCTGAAGTATCTCTCCCTAGCCTCTACCTGATCACCTTGGACTTCCTCTACTCCATAAGGAGTAAAAAAATTTACCCTTTGGTGAATGGCGGAGGGAACTGCTTCAAAGTCTTCGAGGGTCACACGATCGAGGATGATCTTACAGGACGAAAACACATTTCCATCCATCACATAAAGCTGACTTTCTTCATTAGGCACCTCGTCCAGGTTCCCATGCAAACATCCATTTCAAACACTCCAAGAGGGTGCACTTTTTCTCCATTGAACCCTAGTAATGGTTGATGATAAGGAATCATCCTTTTATCACTGAGCTTTAGGGATTTAAAACATTCCCATAATATGGCGTGGGATGAGCTGTCGTCATCTACTAGAATTTTGGACACATCATACCCTTGAACCCTGGTGTTGATGATTAGAGGGTCTCCATGGGGGACCAAGATTCCCTTAAAATCCAATCGTGATAATCTCATAATAAAAATGTGCATATCCTCCTTCGTTATCTTCCCCAACTTCGGTTCTCAAACAATCGAGTTTACTTCCATCTGCTTGGGTGCTGACTTGGCCTCTACGACATGCACCTTTTGATCGGCTGCCTCTTTCTCTCCATCATCCATCACCCACTGATTATTTTCACATCAAATGAAATCATATTACAACATCCCTTTGTCTTAGGGATCTTTGGTGGGAGGTCAGGGTCGTATCATTTATGATCGGACTAATCATCCTTCTTATCGGCCTAAGATTGTCATCTAGACCTTTCATCTCTTAACATGCCTTGTTTCTTGTAGGCATCATCCTTGGAACCACTACGGTCAACATACTTTCGAAGATTCCCTTTTTTCAGCATCTTATAAATATCATCTTTCACTACAAAAACAATTGTCGGTGGTGTTGTCGTGGTCTTAATGAATGTCACACCACGTGCTTTTATCTCTCTTATGAGGAGGAGACCTAAGATCTTTAAGCCATCTTAGAGCTCTATCATCTTTAATATCATTATGTTTCAAGTCAAGACTTATTTCATGGGAGAGTGGTCAGTAAAATTTTCATCAGCCGACCTCTTCTTCCCATCTTTGCTATTTAATTTTTTAGATTTACTCCCGTGAGCTTGCTTCTCATCCTCTCCTTTGGCAACCATGGCCTCCTCCGCATTCATGACTCTCCTGGCCATAGCTAGAAGTTCTGCAATGAATTTGGGAGGATCCTAGACCAGCTTGCAAATTATTTTTCCTTTCTATAATGCACCCATGAGGGTGTTCATGTAAATATTATCCTCGTAATCTTTAACCTCCACATTCTCTTTATTAAACCGTGCAATATAGTATGTAAAAGAGTCATTCTTCCCTTTCTTTATATACAATAGATGGATAACCCTCTTCTGGGGTTTCATGTCGAGGTAGAAGTTATGAATGAACTTCTAGGCTACTTTAAGTTTTCTATGGAATTTTGGGGAAGATAGGTATACCATATATAAGTTGCACTGGTTAGAGTGCTGCAGAATGCTCAGCACATCATCTCATGTGAAATAGAGTAGATGTTAGCCACAAACTGATACATGTCTATATGATGAATCAAGTTTGTACTCCCATCGTACTTGTCTATGACAGTTGGCAATTTGAACTTGGTTGGATTTTGGTAGCTCATAATCCTCGCTACAAAAGTAGACCATTCCATATGCCCCCTTTAGATAGGATATCAGCTTTTTAGAAGGTCATCGATTTTGTCCCCAATCCTTTCAATGGTACTGTTCCATGGTTTCTCGGTCGCCAAGGCATTATTTTCTTCCTTTCCTAGTCAGTTGGATTAGCCACAGGTTCTCTGCCAAGTGCCCTCTATTGGTTGTTTACTTCCCTTTGCTCTCCCTCTAAACCTTATTGTGGCCAATGATTAGCACATCCTCCATTCCCTCTAGAGACCACAATGCTACGTGATTTAGAGAGTCTGTCTCGTAGGTCTCCAATCGGGCTGAGTTGGTCAAAATCTGACCACTTGCTTAATCTGTCAAAAAGTCAAAGCCCTAGGGCATCCTTTTATGGTCAGCCTACAAATTCTTCCCCTTTTAGTTAGTGCTGGATGAAGTTTGTTGCTTAAAATTTGTTATGGTTCCCAGTAGTCATACTCATCATAAGCGAGGCCATCTGGATTATCTTGAACTTATCTTCACAAGTGCAATTGTCTAGGGATGCCCACATCCCTACACCACTCATGACACTGAGCATCCTTATGTGTGCATCCTTATCTCTTATGATCGAAGTTATCATCTCCACTACATTGCCAATAGGTCTGGAACTCATAATCTAGCAAAAAGAAGGAAATTTTTCTTGCATTTTCTGCTGGCTAAGGGCCAATGAGTGCAGTGCCATCGCCGCCAACTCAATCATTTGTAACTAAGGAGGCTCATGTTGGAGCTAGGTCCAGCACCATAAGCCAAATCAGAGGCCATTCTCTTCGGAAAATTATTAGAACAACAGGGTGAGTTGGATGAGTTAGATAAGCTAGAACAAAGCTTGAATCACCCAATAAGAGGTCTTTCAATGTTGATAAAGATCAAACCAAGGGTGGAACATGATCACCACCAGAGAATCAAGTGAGAAACAAGCTAAAAATGGAGAGCAAGAAGATAATGAACCTACTTTCACACATATAGCGCCACAATGATGATGCTAAGAAATCATCATTTAAATTTTTATAAGCATATCAAGCTCAAACACAACACAATAATGGAAACATATAATCGAACGACTTTGAAAATAAGAGAAGGAGGTGAGGAGAAGAGGAAGAACACCAGTATGTAAGTGGTTCATATTTTTAGCCTACTCCACTATTGAGGCATATTGGGTTTTCACTATGTAAAAGAGGCTATAATAGCCTTAGTTGTACAACACGTAAGCTCCCTCTCTACTGTAAGTTAGACATAGTTTGGTCAGGGTTTATAATTTTTGGATCCCTTTCAACTAGGCGAAAAGATGGGTATATATTGATGATGCTGGAAATAGCACCACCAGTCAAGGTGTTTGTAAGCTCAAACTAGTGATAACAATGGCAGCACAAGAGTATAATAAATATAAGAGATTGAGGTGAGGAGAAGAGGATTAACACTTGGATGTAAGTGGTTCAGCAAATCTAGCCTACGCCCACTATGAGTGTGTGTGAATAATACCACTGAATGAATGCACTAATGGCCATGGATACTGATCGTGGTGGAAAACCGAGCGTCCGTGTAAATACGCTAGTCGTTGTTGTCGGCTTCCAACCATAATACAAAAAAAAACTAAACTTTAACTACACTCTTGCGGAGTATAGTGGCGAGTCTGGGTATCGAATCCACAGGGAATGTTTGATAGATTTTAATTGATTTATTATTTCAAAAAATAAAGTGTAAAAGATGATGATTGAGTGAGAAAGGAAAAAGGAAAAAATAAAGAAGTTAACTAAAACTAATTGGAAAAATTAAGGCAAAGACACAATCCCCCAACCCTAGTGTATTGATGGTATAAAACTAATCATAAATTTAACTGATTAATTTGACTCGGAATTTAGTACTCCCAAGCATTACGTATACGAGGTTCAAGCCCACGTCATACTTAATCTGAGGATGAGTAAATCAATATCACGATAGTAGCACTCGAATTGTACTCTAAATCATCACGAGAACCCAGAGGCAAACGAGATATAAAGATCTACAATTGTTGTGTAACTGCGCAATACGGTCATAATCAATCACTAAATTCAGCGGATTAATTTTATACGCACGCACTAACACATCAGGCTGGGCTCATGCATCCCAACCTTTAAAAACCTATCCTAACATGGTGAATAATAATAAAAGTGCTAGAAATAAAAGTTTCCACGACTGAAGAACAAGAACATGCAAGAAGAAATCAAAGATTGAAGAAAAATCGGAAAAGCTCTTGAATTAATGGTGCAAAGTATGTAAATTCTTCTCCTAGATGTTCCTACTTGTTATGGAGCTTTTACATCAATGAAATATGAATAAAAAGAGTCCTAATGACTAAATATATAGGCTATAGGTCGTTTAGAAGAGTCCCCAAAACATAAAACTCTTTCGGCTAAAAGATAAGCACAAAATAAAAATCCCGTATCTGACAATTTGTCACACTTTGAAAGCGTGGCTAATTTTGTAACGGATTCTAAGCGTGACTAATTTTGTAACGGATCTGGGGCCTGACAAATGGGCGAACCGGTTCGGGTTCTGGGTGTACCATTTCGGGTGAATTCGCTGGTTTTGGGCCTCTTTCAACACTAAGAATATTTTCCAACTTTTTTCTTTTCTTCCTTGGATTTTTCCGCAACTTCAATGGATCATAACTCTTTCACCGTAGCTCAGATTGAGGTGCCATTTTTTCCAATGTTCTTGTAATTGAAATCTCTTCAAGTTTCCAGTTGGCACCACTTCCGGACTAAGACTGAAAAATTACGAAAATGCCCTTCAACTCCCCGATTCTTGGTTTCTTTCACTATTTTGAGTTCTCTTTTCCATCTTTCTTGCATGAAATACCTGTAAAACACATAAGAGATACAAAAAATACTAAATACTTTCCAAAAAAGGTTAGTATCATATATATGAGACAAATCCAAGCTATTTACACCGCAAGGGATTGTAAAAATACCGAAATTAAGGGGATAAATGTGAAGAATTTATGCCTAATCAAACCCCCCTAAGTTAGAACTTTGAGCGTCCTGAGCAATGTAAAAGAACGAGAGTTTGAGTTAAGGACCCTTCAAAGACTTTATTGGGATAGAATACCTTTTTCGCAAGCAAGCGATTGCATTTAGCGTATGCAACAAGCTTTAAACCCCTAGGTTACCCTAGTAGGACGAGTGTTGTCTCGTGAGGGTTTGCAGTGAATATACCCACAAAATTCATTATTGACTCAAAGAAATATCAAAATACTTAAAAATTGTAGAATTTGAACTCCCCAAAAACAGTCACCTTAAAGTCATATTTACAAGTCTCAAGTCATAGTGTGTGTGTGTGTGCGAAGCCAAAAATCGAACCGCTAACTTCCACCGATTGATCATTACGTTACTTTTCAAAATTCATTTTGATTCAAATGCTCACGGGATGCTCTCTCAAATGAATCTCTCGGAATGTGACTATTCTCTCGGTATGCGTGATTTATAAAGAGTAAATATAATGGACGCAAAGTCACGCACACAAATTGAAAGACGAATTTTTTTGGGTGGAAAGATCTCTTCATCGGAATACGGTCATTGGGAAACGGGAACCATCATCTGTTTTTCACACCATGTAATCTCTTTTATTATCTTTTTGTGTTTTAACTCTCCACGCGGTAACCAATTTCGCAATTCGGACTCAGTTAGGACTTTTTCGGGTTTAAGGTGTAATTGGGTAACATGAAATGGTTGGGAAATTCGGAATTGGTAAATTTTTCTTATGATGTCCGTTAGTGCTTTTTTTTTTGGGCTATTGCTCATTTTCTCTTCTTTTTCTATTTTTTCACACTTTTCTTTTCTTGCTAACTTTTGTTCAGCATTCTTCTATTTTTTTCTTGCCCCTTTTGTTGCACTTTTCGGACTTAAATTATGACTTTTTTCATTTTTCACAATTTCGGGCTATTTGGGTTTTTGGGGTTACCAAACGAAAAGGATAAATTTTATTCGGCTCAATTGGGTTATCAAGGGGATAATTTTTCACATCTTTTTATGGCTAATATTTTTGGGTAACAAACGATGGCCTACTTCATTGTCCGAATTACTTATTAATTTACCATATGCGTCTCGAGATTAACTTCATTGTCCGAATTACTTAGAGATTTATAGCTCGCGTTTCGAGACAACATTCCATTTTCCATAACCGATCAAAACAATAAAATAGAGATCATCAACGACTTTTGTAAAACGCTGAATTAGAACTATGAGTTAACCATTAACTCGGATTGATTTAAAAACTGAAAAAGATCGATAGGCTCGAAATCTCACCGGGTTTTGTTAATCTCCACACTTATTTGTAAAGTCGTCAATTTTCGCACAATTTCCATCTTTGGTCAATTTCGGCTTTGTGCATTTGATTTTTACAACTTGAGACAAAATATTTGTGACATTTTTGAAGCTTTTAAATTCCAATCTTTATTTATTTTGAAGAAAAATATTTTTGGCTTTTTTCAAAATTTTTCAATTTTTTTTTCTAAAAAAAACACTCTTGGAAAGAACATGTGATCGAATCAATGAATCTAAACAATAAACGGGAAGAATATCCCACACCCCCTAACTTAAATGTTGCATTGTCCTCAATGTGAATTAAGAACACAACATAAAGAGAGGAAAAGAAAGATATTACCCAAAATGGAGCGATCCCCGATGAATGTGAGTCCATTGAATCTACAAAACATGTTAGAACCAAGAATAGCAAAAAGAATAACAAGAATTCTAAACTAAAAAAAAAAGTTAACTATTGTACAACCTACGATTTTCAAATTCTAATAAGTTATACACTAGAAGTCAAAAAATTTGAGGGTCCACCCAAAATACAATATGACTTTGAGGGATTAATGGTGTACCCTCACTAGAATGCATGCCTCCTAAAAAAATATAATTCCATTTGACCAACGGAAGGCATGTGTGAGATGGAAAAAATGAACCATCACCAATTAAAAATTTTAACGGAAGGATGGGGGTGTGGATGCTAGGTGGGACAAGTACAATTGAGATCGAAGAAAAATATAATCACCTACCAAAGATTTTTTAAGCAGTATGGGGAGAGGGGAACATAAAAAGGAAGAGTCCATATTAGAAAATAATTCTAGCAAAGTGTCTTTGTCGGTAAAAGGTGTAAACGTTTCAGAATTTTCAACCGACTCATTGGAATCTAGCGGTACTTCTAATGGTTCAATAACGGTGAACGAAAATGGTGATGAAATAAACTCAATCTCAAGTGATTCATCATCACTTGGAGATTGAATTTCAAGGGAGTAAGACTCACTTTCAATGAGATGTTCTTCCAAAATTTGAGGTGACACACAAGTCTCAACCTCCTCTTTGTTGTCCAAATCAGAACGCATCTCATCGCAAAATGAGAGTATTTTCGTAACAAGTCCAACATCCATTGCAATTTGGGTGGAAAGAAAATCGAGTACTTGTTTGATTAGAAAAAGCATTCTTTCTTCCAAAGTAGGATTCATTGGCTCTATAACCTCGGAAGAAAAATCGTCATTGGATTCGAATAATGCATCCAAATCTTTCTCCCAAAAATGATTTTTTTCCCGATATTTGTTTTCAAGCCTTTCATATTCATGAATTAAAAGCCACTCACCCATTTTAATAGGTCGAGGCGGAGATTCTTGAAAATAAAAAGATTGAAAACTATTCCCATATGAACCATTATAATTACCAAACTCACTATAAAAAGACATGATTACCGAATGGTTTGTAAATGGACAATCCACGTAAAGAGGTGTGCGGTTAAGGATTCAACGTTTCTTGGCGCTCAATTTTGCAACCCAAAAAAAAAAGAAAAAGAAAAAAATATCTTGCAAAATAGTAAATCAATTATAATCTATAACAAAACACTCCCCGGCAACGACGCCATTTTGATCGTGGTGGAAAATCGAGCGTCCGTGTAAATACGATGGTCGTTGTTATCGGCTTCCAACCACAATACAAAAAAAATCTAAACTTTAACTACACTCTTGCGGAGTATAGTGGCGAGTCTGGGTATCGAATCCACAGGGAATGTTTGATAGATTTTAATTGATTTATTATTTCAAAAAATAAAGTGTAAAAGATGATGATTGAGTGAGAAAGGAAAAAGGAAAAAATAAAGAAGTTAACTAAAACTAATTGGAAAAATTAAGGTAGAGACACAATCCCCCAACCCTAGTGTATTGATGGTATAAAACTAATCATAAATTTAACTGATTAATTTGACTCGAAATTTAGTACTCCCAAGCATTACGTATACGAGGTTCAAGCCCGCGTCATACTTAATCTGAGGATGAGTAAATCAGTATCGCGAAGCACTCGAATTGCACTCTAAATCATCATGAGTACCCAGAGGCAAACGAGATATAAAGATCTACAATTGTTGTGTAACTGCGCAATACGGTCATTATCAATCACTAAATTCAGCGGATTAATTTTATACGCACGCACTAACACATCAGGCTGGGATCATGCATACCAACCTTTAAAAATCTAGCCTAACATGGTGAATAATAATAAAAGTGCTAGAAATAAAAGTTTCCACGACTGAAGAACAAGAACATGCAAGAAGAAATCAAAGATTGAAGAAAAATCGGAAAAGCTCTTGAATTAATGGTGAAAAGTATGTAAATTCTTCTCCTAGATGTTCCTACTTGTTATGGAGATTTTACATCAATGAAATCTGAATAAAAAGAGTCCTAATGACTAAATATATTGGCTAGAGGTCATTTAGAAGAGTCCCCAAAACATAAAACTCTTTCAGCTAAAAGATAAGCACAAAATAAAAATCCCGTATCTGACAATTTGTGACACTTAGAAAGCGTGGCTAATTTTGTAACGGATTCTGAGCGTGACTAATTTTGTAACGGATCTGGGGTGTGACAAATGGGCGAACCGGTTCGGGTTCTGGGTGTACCGGTTCGGGTGAATTCGCTGGTTTTGGGCCTCTTTCAACACTAAGAATATTTTCCAACTTTCTTCTTTTCTTCCTTGGATTTTTCCGCAACTTCAAGGGATCATAACTATTTCACCGTAGCTCGGATTGAGGTTCCGTTTTTTCCAGTGTTCTTGTAATTTAAATATCTTCAACTTTCCAGTTGGTACCACTTCCGGACTAAGGATAAAAAATTACGAAAATGCCCTTCAACTCCTCGATTCTTGGTTTCTTTCACTATTTTGAGTTCTCTTTTCCATCTTTCTTGCATGAAATACCTGTAAAACACATAAGAGATACAAAAAATATGAAATACTTGCCAAAAAAGGTTAGTATCATAGATATGAGACAAATCCAAGCTATTTACACCGCACGGGATCGTAAAAATACCGAAATTAAGGGGATAAATGTGAAGAATTTATGCCTAATCAGATACAATCTCTCAAGCTTTCTCTCTCTACTGTGTAAAATGACAGAGTTTCAGCTAGGGTTGTAATTATTGATCCCTTTACAAGGTAGAGCATGACCTCTATATATAGTGCTTGGGGGGTGTAATATACCCCCCAAGCATACAATGAGCATCGAGCCAGTATGAGAGTGACACCTGGCAGTTCTCAACAAAGTAATGATGACATCAATATTCCTTCACACGGAGGGAATAATTCGGTTATAACATATTCGTCCACGTGTTCTAAGCCTTACATGTTCTTGTAAATACTCGGTTGTCTTCAATTGATACCAACCTCGGCCTGGAAGAGTACGAGGTTGGTGAAGTCTGGCTGTTGCCCAAGCTGAGATTATTCATGATGGTCTTGGCTCAGTAAGAGAACCGAGCTAAGACAAGAGGAGCCATAATGTCGGCCTGGTCCGAGGTTATGCAGGAGTATTGGAACATCGACTGATTCCCAGTCGAGGTTGGTTATGATGATGGTGTAGTCCTTGCTTCCTCGGCTTGTACCCAGCCGAGGTTGCGGTATGAGGTAAACGTGATGTCAGCCCTGTGCGCCGTGATGAATAACTTCCTTCATATATCATGGAGACCTTATCTATTATCTGACTGTGAGGAAGCTAGTAACGTCGGTCATGGCTAACCTTGTAAGGGATGAGAGGGCTGGTTGCCAATCTGGGACCCTTCTAACCTCGGCCGTCTCCCTGGTCGTGGTTGGTGTCTCTGAGCTATGGGGTACATATAGGGCATATAAATCACCCCTAGCCCTTAGTTACCTATATGATTAGGTGACTAATAGGTATGTGTGTCCGAGGTTGGATTTCTTGAGGTGCCAATATTTTCTTGACAAGTGTCAGCTTCTGAAGTTGGTTGTGTGCTTGGCAAATGCAATGATTGTGGTCTTTTTGGATCCTAAGGCAATGATGGGCCTTGGGATGCGTGCAAGTGGTTTGCAAGGGTTTTAACACTTTTCTCTCTCTTTCTTCTTCATTTTATTTCATTCTCCTGCCTGAACCTTCTTTGTTTCCTCTCTCTTCCAGAGCTTGATCGAGGGTGCGTTTGGTGGATTTTTTTTTGCCAATCTTCCCACTCTTCACTTCATATTTCATTAGGTACTGCCTATTACCCCTTCTTTGCCATTTTTTTCAGGCTTGTAATTCTACTTGTTGCATTTTTCGGTCTCGGATTGAGTTTTCCAGTAGGTTTATGTGTTTTCGATAGGTTTATGAGTTTTTCGATAGGCTGTTCTTGACTGTGTGTTGTTAACTTTCTTTTCAAATTACCATATTTGATCTTTCATTGTTGTCTTCATCCTGTTTGTTTTTAACTTGAGTCCATAAGTGTAGGGTCATCCCCATATGCTCAGACCCCTTTATCATCTCTTAGAGGAATTCCCCTCTCTTAGGGAGAAAACCTTAGATAAAATTAGGCAAATTGAACGAGCCTAGAAGGAAGCTCGTAGGGCAGAGGCATTCCCTATCAGGCCTATATTCCCACCCCCTCTGAAGGTGATATACCCTGAGCCATCTATGTCTGCAGAGGTCTCAATAGAACCTGTTCTGATGTCTGAGTCTGAGTCGTCAACCTCAGACCCTATGTCTATGGATTCTTTCCAAGAGGCTATGGACTATTCCGTACGGATGGACAAAGCCCCTGACCAAGCTGAGGTTTCTAGCCGTGCCTCATCTCACAAGAGTTCTAGCACCTTGCATTCTTCCTCTGATGTCGAGATTATAGGACCTAGTGTGGTTGTTCCCCTAATCCTAGACGCTATTCCTCTGTCGCTACCACAGGAGCTAAGTTTGCTCAGAGGTTCCCTAGTGGTGCTCCCTCCTCTGCTCAAGCCGATGTTGATCAGGATGAGGATGACGGTAGCGAAAGAGATGTTGACACCTCAGAGGCAACCGAGATAGAGAGCACTATCAGTGAAATCGACCTTGTATCCTTCAGACATTTATATTCTATAAGTCCCTCCATAAAACTTAAGAGACCTCTGAGGGACGAGAGGGCCTTCGACAGCCGAGATGGTGAGATCTCCTTATATGACCAGATGTTTAAGTTAGGATTTCTTCTTCCCATTCATCCAATAATCAGTTCTATATTATCCTGCATTTACTTGGCTCCTTCCCAGTTATCACCCAATGCCTGGAGGGTGATAATTGGAGCTATAGTCCTATGGATGGAAGTCCATCATTCAGACCTTCTCGTCCAGGTCTTCATAGGGTGTTACGTCCCCTCCTCTACCAGGAATAATCCGAGTTACTACCACTTCTTACCCAGAAGTCCAATAAGAAGATGTTGCAGGTTACCCAAACCTTGAACCATAATTGGAAACCATGATAATTCTTCACGTCAGGGCTATGGGAGTTTGGTCCCTATTCCCCCTCTTCGTCTTTAGAGACGAGATCACCCATGAGATGGGGAAAGGTGACAATGGCTGCTAGGGCCGACCCTGGGCTAAGCTAGAATAACCTTCAGAAGGTCAAGGACCTTCAGGATCAGGGGAAGCATGGTTTGTAGGTCAAGTACGAGCATTTGATGATCCCCTACTACCTCTCTGAAACTGGCCTTGGGGGGAGTCCTCTGACCGAGCTCCGTAAGTTATTTTATTTTTTTAACAAGTTATACCTATGAATTTATTATGTCTCTGATCTTTTAACTCAGGTCTTTCTGTTTGCAGAACGTTCCAAAGGAATTTCTAACGACCTCTAGGAGATGGAAGCCCCTAATCTTACCAAACTTGTGAAGAAGGCAGGTCTAACTACGCCTCCTCCTCTTCCTACAACTTCAAGGGATGAGTCCTCCAAGAATAGGAGATCTGCTGACCCTGCCCCTGAGGATCAGAGGTAGAAGAAGAAAACTTAAAAGGGGGATCTTGCTATCCCTATCTCCTCTGAGGATGTGTTAATTGCTCGTCTGGAGCAACTGAAGATAGGCGACAGTCTTATCGGCCAGAGTTCGAAGGCCTTGGACACTATCGGCTCAGTCATGACTAACTCCGACAAACGCTTCTGCTGCTCTCTGGACACCCCTTTGCTGGCCGAGTTCGCCCTCCATCTCTCTATCCAAGTAAGACCTTGGACTTTTTCTTTTTCTGCTGAATTATATCCAAGTGTAACATCGGCTTTTAATTATACCAGATCTTAAACTGAGATCTCCGCACATGTTCTACAGGGTCTCCTCACCATGCACCATTTTTTTTACTATACTTTGAGTAAACTTCCTCTGATTGAAAATGGCAAAGAGGCCCAAAAGACCGAGGTCGTTCTGAATGCTGAAGTGGAGCGTCTGAAGGCCTCCTTGGAGAAGTCTGAGGCCACTATCAAGTAATTGGAGAAATATATGGGCAAGATTAAAAAAAATCATATATCCATCCTCCAGGTCATGGACATTCTTGGGTACTGATGTAGACTCTATATCTACCCAGTGAAGAATATGATAACATTTTCTAAACTCGGGCAGAGATTTGTTATCAAGCATCACCATAACAAAAAACATAAAAACCCTAGCTATAGTAGAAGAATGATTCACAGAACATGAAAACTAGAGGGAAGAGAAGAGATGAAACTTACGAGACAGAAATGAAGCTTGGGAAGCTAAGAAAGCCTGCTAGAAGTGAAGCTTGAGAGCACAATATGCGCAAGAATGTCCAAGGACGATGAATTGACGGTTAAGTTTTTCCCAATAGCTACCTTCAAGCTCTCAAAAGACGTTTTACACATCTCGAGAAAGATTTGGGGCTTCAATTTCCCATAAAAGGCCAACTGTGTCCGCCCCATTTCAACAAATTACAAACATACCATTGTAAATAGTGCTACGTTCTCGGACTCATTTAAAATCCATTGGCCAGAGTAGAGCAACAAAGATTTTATGTGCAATTGTGGGAACCCATTTATTCTTTGCCCATGAGAGTATCTGACCAAGCCCCACAGATCCAAAAGGATACTCAGCCTAAACTATGGAATCAAGATACTTGTATGTATTATCTAAACTGCTCCAGGACTAAGTCAGTCCCCAATAATCTCGTGGAGATATTAAAGGGATTCATGGGTCATAATGGACATCATGGAGTTACATTGACAACTGAAATTATACATCTACAAATTGGAACCCCTAACCCAGGGCATTGGGGCATGTAACCAAGCATATTATGAGATACTTGATAAAACAGTAGACCTCCCCATGGATGTAGGCAAGTTTCCGAATCACGTACATAGTTATGTTGTGTGTGAAATTGTATGCTTTCTTGCTTTATTATGATAATTCTTCATAAATTCTTTATTCTGATTTTTTTGACACCACAGAGGCGGTGGTAATTTTATAAATAGGTTGAAAAATTGTGAACCGTCTAGGGGTACACTAGTCTTTTGGACACCTAAGAATATGGATGACTTCGACACCTGAAACGTTTAGTATGTTTAATCATTCAATTTTTGGAGAGTAAGGGACGTAACTGTACCTATAAAAGGTCTCCCCCCAACTCCCCCAATACCACTTCACCTTGAATTTCAGCACTCACTCGTCCATTGTTGATCTCTTAGTTTACTATTAAGGAAAAATTTCGACTGGCCATTTATTTTCACTGTAACGATTTATTATTTCTCATCTTTTCCTTTCTCAGTTTTTAAGATGGTTTATGTGGTGGATGAAAGTTCCTTTGAAGATTTTAGGGGAAAACATAAAATGCATGATTAGGTAACAACCGAGTTAGTTAAGGGTATGTGTGATTTATGTTCTTTGAGTGAGGGTTATGTAACAACCCACGTAATTTTGGGGTATTTTCAAAATAAAGAGGAAAATTAAATTTTGAGATAAAATTATTTGTATTGCTCAAATATGTTGGTTATTATTTTTAAAGGCGATAATTTCAAACGATTTCGAAATCGGAATTAAAATGGAGTTTTAATTGAATTTTTATTATATAGAAGAGTCCTCAAAATATAAAACTCTTTAAGAGTCCTCAAAACATAAAACTCTCTAGTAAAAATAATATTTTTAGAAATCCGACCGTCCGACCAAGCTGAATTTTTGTCAGCAGTCCTGTCTCGCCGTTCGCTACAATATACTAAAATTTCAAGTGAATCCAATGGTCCGATCATCTGGAATAAAATTTTTAGTGTTTGTATCTAATTAGAACTCTTTTCTTAATCAAACTCTTAACCCTTTATATATCAAATAATTCGTGGCTTGGCTCTTAAAATCACTTTTTCTCAAGCTTTTTAACCAAAAGACCTCTCCAAAATTACTCCCTTTCATATACAAACCATAGCCCCAAACTTGTTCAAGGTTTCAACCTTAGATTAGAAGGCTTATCTGGTGTTTTCTCGAGTTTGTGCTAGAACGAGATTTGATTATTTTCGCGAGAGGAACGTGATGGTGTGATCAGATTTTGAGGCTGAAATTATGTGATGATTCATGTTGGTTCTTTTTGGTGGTTTAAGGTATGGGGTTTTGCACAATATGCTCCTGAAATCTCGCGAGTGTTTATTCCGTTGAATTCTTGTTAATTGAACTCATATTTTGAATTGTTAAATTCTTGGAAATCTGGAAAAATAATTGTTGGAATTATTTTCATTCATGAGGTATTATTCATGTTGTTTTGAGCACGCTGTCATGAGATTTTAATATGGCACTGATGTTGGGCACCCGCCAAGACTCTTTTTCCGGCTACTTGATAAAGTATGGCGCGGTATGGTGAGGCCTGGTGACTCCGGTTAATGTGTTGTTGAGAAATTTATTGATAAAATGCTATTGAGATTTGCATTATTTGATTTGAGTATTCGTAGTCGTATTGTTTCGCTTTGTTCATCGCTAACATATTTTTTAGCATATTCCTGTCGTATTGTGTACTTCCCCATCTTTTTCTTAGTTGGCAGGTGAGCACAGATTTGAGTGCTATGGACCAATTGGGATGATTTTAGCGAGGATTATTTGGGAAGAATTTTTAATACAAGAGATGAGAAGACTTGTATTTATTTTGATGTATAGAGCATTTGGAGATTTATTTTATTTTCGAGATAGTTAGATTGTTGTAATTATTTCGAGAGATTTTCTGTATTAATTTGAAGATGAGTATAGTGGTTTCTTGTTTTATTGTGGGATTTAGATGCTCTATACCTTGTTATTTGTGGATTTGAATTAGTCTTATCGACAGTAGCGCTCCGTTCGCTCTCCCCGGGCGGGCGGGGTGTTACAGGTTACTGGCTTCCCACCGTATTTATGGCTAAGTGTGGTATTAGTTTCTTGTCTAATCATTTATTATAGAGGTTTACTAAATTATATGTGGTACCGACTCAAGTGGACCCAAATAGTTGAAGGGTTGTAAATGGGGTCCATCGTATTAATGAGTTGTATGGAACCCAATTAGGAATAACTAAGCTGATGTATTCCTATAGTTAGGGAACCACTGCTGACAATATTTATTATTTGAAGAGAATATATTCCAACGGAGCATTGGGGGTGAAGTTTCCTGACTCCAATAAATATTATTGGGATTATGTCATATTAGTTAAGAATTGGCAGTTTGCTCCTCTTCCTTTGGTCATAAAATACAATGGCCCAGGGTTCCCTTAGGAAGGGCGTGGCATAGGTCGGCATCCATTTCGTTGCATATTCTCTATTTTGCTTGTTTATGATTTTCTCTTTTTACTAACCAAACTTTTTTGTTGGTTCATGGTAAAGAGAAGAAAGAAAGACTATCCACTTAATTAAGAGGTGAATTTTGCCGATTTGAAGATCATGTGGTCTATTCAACTAAGGATAGGAGAAACTTACCCCCGATCGGCATTTGTGTTGTGGGATTATCAGAGAAAAATCATGATATGCCCAAAATATACCTGACTACTCAGAGACACCAACCTTGGCCAGGATGGTAGCCGAGGTAGCAAGGACTCCAAATTGGTGACTAGGGATCTCTTCCAACATAAGGTCGGCTATGAACGACGTTATTAGTACCCCACTATCAGGCAACATGTGAGGTCTTCATGGCTCATGTGGTCAGTTATCCACCATGTCATCCAAATGCGACATCGCCTCTACCTCTCACATCAACCTCGGCTGGGAATCAGCCGAGGATAGTAAGGACTCATGGGTTCAACCACCCTTCATCGCCATCATCGGCCCAGGACGACGTTTCAACTATACTTGTCTTACCCTAGCCCAGGCCAACGTTTCTACTCCTATGTCTTACCTCGGCTGGCCTACCTAGTCGAGATTATCATGACTAACCTCGGATAGGGCAACAGTCAGACTTCACCAACCTCGTTCTCTTCCAGGCCAAGGTTCCACCAGTCAAGGACAGGGTTGAGCATTTATAAGCATATGCAAGGGTAGGAACACGTGGAAAAAATCAATTGTAACCGAATCAATTCGCTCACGTGAGGGAATATTTCATCATCATTCTCTACATGTGATAGTGACAGATGTCTTTATCAGATTGGCTAGATCAACACACACATTCTCATTACATGAATGGGGGGTACGTCACACCCCACAAAACACTATATATACTTTTCTTCTCCTACCTTGAGAAGGATCCAAAAATAACAACCCTAGCTGAAACTCTGTCCAATTATATAGTAGAGAGAGAAAGCTTGAGAGATTATATCCATGGTCGTTAGTGCCTTATTCCGGTGACCTTATTCACTCACTTCCACAGTGGACGTAGGCCTAATTGGCTGAACCACTTATATGTCGGTGTTCATCCTCTGCTCCTCATCACAATATCTTATATCTAGTATATACTTGAGCTGCCATTGTTATCACTGATTTCAGCTTACAAACACCTTGAAGGGTGGTGTTATTTTCAGCATCATCATTTTGGTATCGTTTGTGGGAAATAGAAGTTGTATCTTCCTCTTTTTCTGCTTAACCTCACCAGAGACTCTGGTGGTGAACCAGGCCACACCCCTTGCATGGGGATATTTCACCATTGAAAGAGGTCCACTAAGGTATTAAGCTCATCTTCTTCATAAGATCATCTTCTTCATAAGCTCTTTTGTTAAAGCCCATGGCACCAGAGTTACTACCACCTCCTCCACCACCTGCTGGAGGGCCTAGTTCCAGCCAGGCACCACCCCAGTCCAAAATGGCTAAGGTGGTGGCAGCCTTGAAGTCCTTAAGAGTGATGCAACAAGCGATGAAGGAGAAATTGGCCCAGCTTAGTCAAAATATGATGGGGCCACCTGGGGTCTCACCAGAGATGATTACTCCAGTAGCTGTTCAACCCCATCCTCAAACTAGGGGATCAGCTCAGGCACCGCGAAAAGACCAACCTACTCCTCATCGAAGGAGGGACATTGCTGACCCTAGGCATTATGCCTAAGGAGGTAAGGACACCCTTGCCAAGAGGATAGATATGATGACATAGAGTCAGAAGATGCTTTGAAAGACTATTGGGAGCCGTATGAGGTTTAGAATAACACGGTACGTCCTATCCAGTAGAGCAGAGGTTGTGGGGGAAGAAGAGATGAAGGTATCCAACAAAGGGGGTTAGCTTTTGATCGCTTAAGAAGAGGGTCGGTCTTTGAAAAGTTAGGGCCAGTAAATGACCTAAGGTAGAGGTTATTAAGATCGAGAAGTGCAGCAGGGTCACAAAGAGGAAATGGGGAACATCGTCCTCAGTATGGCCGACCCCAACATGGCCGAGACTATGGCCAGGAGGTGAACAACCGACGTTGTGCTACGGCTGGGGAACCCTCAGTCCACCCTTTGGAGGTGGCTGGGGATAACCTCGATCAAGCCGATATTGGTAGGCCATGGAATGACTCCATCCAACACCTTAAATAGAAGATAGGAGACCTCATCAAAAGTCGAGACCCACTATAAAGAGGTTTCTCAAAGGGCTCCTTATTCGTGGCTACGATAGTGAACTTCCCAACCCCTTCCAAGTTCAAAGCATCTACGGTGTCTCCCAAGTATAATAGTAGTACTAACCATGTGCATCATATTGAGATGTACCAGTCCGCGATGGACATTTATTCAATCCTTGATGAGATGAAGTGTCAGGCCTTCTTCGGGACTTTGATAAGAGTTGCACACATCTGGTTCACCTCTCTTTTAATGAACTCAATTGAAAACTTTAAGGGCTTGGCTGAAAGGTTCATTCATAATTTCTGTTTTGGGGTAAGACCTCAAAAGAAGACCACCCATCTGCTGTATGTTAAGCAAAGCAAGTACGAGAGCCTAAGAGACTACATTGCTAGATTCAATAAAGAAAAATTAGAGGTTGAAGACTATGAAGAGAGTATAGACATGACAGACCTTATTGGAGGAATCCAGAAGGGGAAGCTGTTATGGAAACTTGCGAAAGACCCTCTAAATTCTATAGCAGAGCTATTGGCAACTGCAGGAAAGGTCATGAATGCCGAAGAGGATATGGTCATAAAGTATGAGGATGAGAATGGAAGTAGCACCAGGAAATTCCAAAGAAAGAAAGATGGAAAGAAGAGGTCAGCTGACGAAAAGTTTGCACGCTATACTCCACTAACTGTGAGCTGCGAACACATCCTCAACGAGATCAAGAATGACCGGTATTTAAGATGGCTGAAGAAGATGAAGGCTCCTCCGCATAAGAGGAATAAGAACTTGTGGTGTGAGTTCCACCAAGACCACGGTCATATGACAGACAAGTACTTCGCCTTAAAGGATGAGATTGAGAAGATGTTGAAATTCTAAAAGTTGAGGAAGTATGTTGACGATAAGGCTCCTAAGAGGGGAAGAGATGGCCCTAAAAAGAAGAGAAATGAAAGATGTCGAGATGTTACCCCAGCAAGAAGAGATGATGACTCGGATGGAGATGATGAACATGATCCCGACCTCCAACCAAAAGATGATCATGCCTCGGTAAAGAGGGTTGGAATGATCTCTTTCAGAGTTAACACTATATGTGGAGGACTTTCAGGGGGAGGTTCTGAAGTTGCCTACCATAAAGCCCATATAGCATAGGCTAAATCAGTAATCAAAGTGGAGGTTGTGAATCTGGCGTCTTCAGATGCTAAGCAAAAAAGGAAGAAGGTAGATATGGATACTCTTATAGTTGGGTTATCTTGACTTGATTTTAAAAGTATCTTAGCTCCACATGATGACCCTTTGGTAATTACAACAAGAGTTCATGGGTGTGAGGTACAGAGAATCCTCGTAGGTGGAGGAAGTTAAGCAAATGTGACGTTCTGGTCCTGTTTTAAAAGCCTAGGCCTCAGCAGAGCAAGGCTGGTACCCTATCATCATCCGTTGATGGGCTTCAGCGGTGAAAAGGTTCATCCATTGGGCATGTATGAGATGGATGTATGAATGGGAAATTAGTGGCCTAAGATGTTGACGCGGAAGATTAATTTTTTTGTAATGGATGAAAACGTCTTCTCGGCGTACAACCTCATTATAGGACGAGTACCCCTTAAGGAGTTTGAGTCTGTGCCATCGATGGTCCACCAAATGCTAAAATTCTCGACCCCCTTTGGGGGAGGGGAAGTGCATGGGGATCAGACATCGACACGAGAATGCTACTTCAACTCGGAAAAAGAAAGAGAGGCCCATAAAAGGGCAACCACCACATATAACATTGATACACTTGATCCTAGAGATGAAACAAAGTTGAAGAAAGGAGAGGTCATGGAAGAGGTAGAATCCATCGTCCTCAATGGGGATGAACTGGAAAAAACTGTCCAAATTGGCAAAGCCTTAAAATCAGAGATCAAGGATGAGCCGATAAGATTTTTGAAGAAGAGACAGAGTGTCTTCGCTTGGAGTCACGCAGACGTGTCTGGCATCAACTCAGAGGTTATGTGCCACAAACTTAACGTTATAGAAGATGCTAAGCCAATCAAACAAAGGCGAAGAGTTTACTCTAGGGAAAAGTAAGATATCATCAGAGAAGAGGTCAAAAAGTTAGAAGAGGCAGAATTCATCAGGGAAGTCATATACCCAGAGTAGTTGTCAAACACCCCCATTGTGCCTAAAGCCAATATAAAATGGAGCATGTGCGTAGACTTCACCGACCTGAACAAGTCCTTCCCAAAAGATAGGTATACCTTACCTCAGATTGATCAGATGGTTGACGCCATGGCGGGGCATGAGCTTATGAGCTTCATAGGCGCATATTCAGTCTATAATCAGATCTTCATAGATGCTGAAGACTCAGAGAAGACAATCTTCATCATAGACAAGGGTACCTATTGTTATACGGTTATGCTCTTCGACTTAAAGAATGAAGGAACCACGTATCAACGTCTTATAAATAAGATGTTTAAAGATCAAATTGGCAAGACCATTGAGGTATATGTAGATGATATGTTGGCAAAGAGCTTGAAGGCCTTCACTCACGTGGAAGACCTAGAGAGAACCTTTGACACCATGGACTTGTACAAAATGAAGCTTAATCCCACAAAGTGTGTCTTTGGAGTAGGAGCTAGAAAATCTATTGGATTCATTGTCAATCAAAGGGTAATAGAGGCTAACCCCGAGAAGATCAGGGCTTTGCTTGATATGAAGACACTAAAGAGTATAAAAGACATTCAGAGGCACACTGGAAGAGTAGTTACACTCAACAGATTTGTTTCCAGAGCCACGAACAAATGTCTTTCATTTTTTAAGGTGCTTAGAAAGGCATTTTAGTGGAACGAAGAATGTGATAAAGCTTTTAAGCAGCTTAAGTCCTACCTCGGGTCCCCCTGCTCATATTCAGGCCAATCATGGGGGAGAAATTATATGTTTATCTAGCAGTCTCAGAGTCAGCTATAAGTGCAGCCATAGTACGGGAAGATGATGGTGTACAGAGGGTTGTGTACTTCAATAGTTAGGCCCCTCAAGGTTCTGAACAGAATGATCCTCGAAGGGAAAAGTTACCGTATGCTTTGATACATGCCTCCAGGAAGATGAAACCATATTTCCAAGCCACTCTATGGTCATCCTCACTGACTCCCCCTTAAGGCAAGTCCTCAATAAGACTGAGAAATCAAGAATATTAATGACTTGGGCCATCGAGTTGGGAGAGTATGACCTTATTTATCAACCCAGGGTGGCCATTAAAGGGAAGGCACTCGCAGAGTTTATTACTGAGTTCACATGGGAAGAGGTTGATGTTGAGAATAATTCAGAGATCACAGAGGGATCAAAGAGTAACGTCTTTCGATACCCGGAAGAGGTTGTGCCGAGCAGAGTAAAAAATTGGATAGTTTATAATGAGGAAGACATGTACCTTTTCAAGAAAGGGACCCTGTCGGAGGGGATCTTCTCTTTGAAAGAAGATGTTTGGAACCTCTTTGTTGATGGGTCTTCTTATGCTGATATTGTCAGCTCCGGATGGTACCAACATTGAATATGCACTAAGGTTCAACTTCAAAGCATCAAATAACCAGTCGGAATATGAGGCCATGATAGCAGGCCTCGCCTTGGTAAAAGCCCTTAAGGTTGTTCGATTCCTACTTTATAGTGACTCGAGGTTAGTTGTCAACCAAGTGTCTTGAGTTTATGAGGCTAATGATAAAAGGATGGCCAGATACCTGAAGAGGGTAAGAGTGATGCTAGAAGGCTTTGAAAAGGTGAAGGTGAAGACGATACCTCGACAAAACAATAGCCATGTAGACGCACTAGCAAGGTTGGCTTCAGCAATAAGGACAGGCATTTGAAGGAAAATACCAGTCGAGATCATGCTCAAACCAACCATTGAGGAAGAAGAGGTTTCCAGCTCTTGCCTCAACTTGAACTTAGGGGATTCATGGATAGACCCCCTCATCAGATATATCAAAGAGGGATAGCTGTCAGAATCGAAGCTAGAGAGGAGGAAATTAAGATACAGAGCAACAAAGCTCTTAATAATAGGAGATGTCCTATATAAAAAGGGATTTTTGGTACCTCTCCTCAAGTATGTCCATCCCACAGAGGTCCCCTGCGTCCTAGAGGAGGTACACGAGGGTTCTTTCTCTAGACACATAGAGGGAAGACCTTTGGCCAAGCGGATAATTATTCGTGGATACTGGTGGCCGACCTTGGACAAAGATGCTGCAACTTATATGAAAAGATATGACAAGTGCCAAAGATTCTCCACTATCCCCCATCAACCTCATCAACCTATGACGTCAATCAGTTCCCCTTGTCCACTCACAATATAGGGGATTGACTTGGTGGGTCCCTTACCAAGAGCTACGAATAATTATCGATTTCTGATAGTAGCGATTGATTACTTCTCTAAGTGTTTAGAGGCTGAGCTGATGATCATGATTACAGAGCAGAAGACCTCCAATTTATCTGGAAGAGCATCATATGCAGATATGACCTTTCGAACACCCTCATATCAGACAATGGAACCCAGTTCAAGAATTCTTCCTTGGATAAGTATTACGAGAGAGTTGGGATCAAGTAATTTTTCTCCTCTCCAGGACAATCTCAGGAAAATGGTCAGACCAAAGTCACAAACAGGATAATCCTTAACGGGATTAAGAAGAGGTTGGAAGAAGCTAAGGGAAGATGGACTGAAGAGGTTTATGTTGTGTTATGGGCCTACAAAACAACGGCTAGGACACCAATGGGAGAAACACCATTTATGTTAGCACATGGCTCAGAAGTCGTCATACCAATAGAAGTAGGACTCCCCACTCACAAAGTTCGGGGCTATGACCCTGTCAAGAATGGGGAAGAGTGAATACTTTACTTAGATTTGGTTGAGGAAAGAAGGGAAGACACCGAAATCAGACAGGCAGCCTACCAGCATAGAGCAATAAAGTTCCACAACCAAAGGCTGAAATTAAGACCTATAGCTGTAGGAGACCCGGTGTTGAAGAAGACAAACAAGCTTCACTCAAATTGCCATGGTTCTTACAAAGTAATCGAGGAGGTTGTACCCAGTACCTACCGGCTATAAAATCTCGAGGGGAAACATTTCTCCAATTCGTGGAATGCTGATCACCTAAAGAAATACTACATATGATGATTACAATTATTTCTATGTAAATGTATCCTGCTATGAAAAGAATATTAATGAGAAGGGCCCTTCTTGTGTCAATGCTTTGTTTGAATTGCTCGTATGATAAATTTTGGGGGGTAACACCATATTTGGATAACCTCAGACCTTAAAACATCATTAATTTGGTGATAGGGTCTGAGGTGAAACATCTTAGTTTGATGACCTCAGACCTTAAACATCATTAATTTGATGAAAATTCAGGGGGGTAACATCTTAGTTTGATGACCTCAGATCTTAAACATCATAATTTGGTGATAGGGTCTAAGGTGAAACATCTTAGTTTGATGACCTAAGACCTTAAAACATCGTAATTTAGTGATAGGTTCTAAGGTGAAACATCTTAGTTTGAAGACTTCAGACCTTAAACATCATAATTTGGTGATAGGGTCTGAGGTGTAACATCTTGGTTTGATGACCTCAGACCTTAAACATCATTAATTTGATGAAAATTCATGGGGTTAACAGCTTAGTTTGATGACCTCAGACCTTAAAACATCATAATTTGGTGATAGGGTCTGAGGTGAAACATCTTAGTTTGATGACCTCAGACCTTAAAACATCGTAATTTGGTGATAGGGTCTGAGGTGAAACATCATAGTCTTATGACCTCAGACCTTAAAACATCATAATTTGGTGATAGGGTCTAAGGTGAAACATCTTAGTTTGATAACCTCAGACCTTAAAACGTCATTAATTTCGTGATAGGGTCTGAGGTGAAACATCTTAGTTTAATGACCTCGGACCTTAAATATCATTAATTTTATGAAAATTCAGTGGGGTAACATCTTAGTTTGATGACCTCAGACCTTAAAACATCATAATTTAGTGATAGGGTCTGAGGTGAAACATCTTAGTTTGATGACCTCAGACCTTAAAACATCATAATTTGGTGATAGGGTCTGAGGTGAAACATCTTAATTTGATGACCTCAGACCTTAAACATCATTAATTTGATGAAAAATTATGAGGGTAACATAGTTCAATGATGAAGACGTCGTTATATGGAGGCTTTAGACCTTAATACAAACAGCATTGCATGACATATAAAACCATTCGAGGAACATTCATCAAAAGAAGTAAAGCCCTCTTCAGGGGATGATATAGCATGAAGTTAAGAATGACAAGTCAAAATTCGCAAGAGATTGTTATCAGAAGTTATGAAGTTACAGATTAACAAAAATTACAAAGCTTTATAAATTATGGCATAAGGGTCTGCAGCCATAAGGTTGCCAACCTCGGCCTGATCATTTTGTTCGACATTGGTAACCTCGGCCCCATAGACTTGGGGGTTGACATCCCCAGTCTCTGTGGCTTCCAGTTAAGCAGTCTCTGCAGGGGCAGCACCTACTTCCTCCTCTACCACTTGTAGGGCTTGAGCAAACTGAGGGTCAGCATATCCTAGACCAATGAAATCTGAAGCTGCCATGCTCCATGACTCCTTATCTTTCATGGTCGCCCATTTACCAGTGGCCTTAAAACCTCTTTCGAGGTATTCAAAACCAAAGATGATAAATTCATCAAAGACCTTGTAGTCAGCCAAGATCTTCTCTTGAGCATCTTCAACTGCAGCGTCCACCTTTTATTGCAGAGCTTCATCCTTGGCCTTCATAGCAGACCTGTGGTCCTTCTTGAGTTGGGCAATCTCCTTTTCCATCTGCTTAACCTTGGTCTCAGACCCTTCAAAAGCATCCTTCATACGTTCCACCTCAGCGTTCAAAGAAGCCTGCACCTTCTGGGCCTCTTTCACCTTCTCAACGAGGGGCAGCTTTCTCAGAGTCAAGTCAACAAAGTGTTGGATGGTGATAATACCCTACAAAATATAATCACATACATGAGTTTAGGAGTTAACTAAATTTAAGACAGAGGTTACACTTATAAAAGCAAAAAGTCTTACCTGGATTGACCTATGGAGGCAAAACTCGGCCAATAGAGAAGTATCTAAAGAACGGAAGAAGTATTTGTCAGCATCGGTCATCACAGAGCCGATGGAATCCATGGCCTTCATACTTTGTCCTATGAGGCTATCGCTGATTTTCAACTCCTCCAGGCGAGCAGCTAGAGCTTCATCAGTCGAAATAGGGATTGTGAGATCTCCCTTAGAGGCTTTGCTCTTCCTCTGATCCTGGGGGGTAGTAGCGGTGGATTTTCTCTTCTTTAAAGAATTGACCATAGAAGAGGTTGGGAGAGGAGGTGGTGCATTTAGGACTACTTTCTTAACCAGCCGGACTAAACTCGGGGTTGACATTTCCCAGAGGTCATCCAAGATTCTTTCGAGGCATCCTACAAAGAGAAAGGTCTGAATTAAAAGAGCAGAGATATAGTAAATTCAAAAGTATAACTTGTTGAAAAAGTAAAGTAACTTACGAAGCTCAGTCAGGGGACTCCCCCCAAGGCCAGTCTCAGAAAGGTAGTAAGGGGTCATCAAATGCTCGTACTTGACTAGCTGACTAAGGGACCCTTGATCTTGAAGGTATTTAACCTTCTGAAGGTTATCCTGGCCTAACCTTGGGCCAACCCTGGCAACCATTGACACCTTCCCCCACCTCAGAGGTGTTCTCAGCTCTAAAGATGAAGAGCTTACACAAGGACCAAATTCCCATGACCCTGAGGCGAAGAAGTATCGTGGTTTCTAGTTATGGTTTGAATTCTCAATAACCAATAATATCTTCTTATTAGACTTTTTAGCTAGAAAGTGGTAGTAACTCGAATGGTTCCTATTATAGGATGGCACATAGCACCCTGTGAAGACCTAGATGGAAAGGTGTGAATGATGGACTGCCCTCTACAAAATGATGGATCCAATCATCACCATCCAAGCATTGGGGGATAATTGGGAGGGAGCCAAGTTAATGTGGGACAATATGTCCCTAACGATTGGATGAATGGGGAGACTAAATCCTAACTTAAACATGTGCTCATACAGGAAAATTTCACCATCTCGGTCGCCAAAGGCCCTCTTGTCCCTCAGAGGTCTCCTAAGTCCGATAGAGGGGCCTATTGAATAAAGATTCCTAAAGACTAGGAGGTCGAATTCATTGACAGAGCTCTCTATCTCGGTTGACTCTGAGGTGTCAACATCACTTTCATGACCATCATCCTCATCCCTAGAAACATCGGCCTGGGCAGGCATATGAGCACCGTTAGGGAACCTCTTAGCAAACTCGTCCCCTGTAACAGACAACAGAGGGACAGCATCAATAGGTGGAGGAAGGGCAACACTTGGCCCAATAATTTCAACATCTGAAAAGGTTTGTGAAGAGCTAGACTCATTATGGGATGAGACACGGATCGAGACCTCGTCTTGATAAGGGACTTGATATTGCCTAATGGAGAAGTCCATAGCCTCTTAAAAATAATCCACATACATAGGGTCTGAGGTGGATGACTCGGACTCAGACTTAGACATTGCAGTAGTTTCCAATGGGTCCTCCGCTTTCTCGACACTTGCAGACTCGGTCGGTTCAGGGTATATTACCGTCAAAGGGGGTGGAAAGATTGGATTAAGGGGGAAGGCCTCATCCCTACGAGTTTCCTCTTGGGCTCACTCTATTTGCCTAATAATTTCTAAGGTCTTCTCTCTAAGAGAAGGGAATTCTTCTAAGAGCTGGTAAAGAGGTCTAAGCATAGGAGGACGAGACTACACTTGGGACTCTAAACCAAAAATATCTTGGCACAACCTAAGCTAAAGATCAAACATGGGTATTTGAAAGATTTCTAACCAAGAATAGTCAAGAACTTTCCACCAAAAAATATAAACTACCACCAAAAAACTCAAGCTGATACCGGAGAAAGTAAGAAATAGAGAATAAGGCTGAAAATGGAAAGATGGGATAAAGATAGTACCTGAGGGAGCGCGAGATGAGGAATTGGTGGATTAAGGACAATGGAAACTCAGAAACCTCAGTATTAAAGGAACTCTAGAAGAGAGAGAAAGCACAGGAAACTCAGGCAGGAAATTAAGAGAAATGAGAAGGAAGGAGAGACAAAAGGGGTTTAAACCCACGCTGGCACAAATCTAGGTCCCATCATTACCTTGGGAACCTAAAAGGAAATCATCATTTCACTTTCCCAACACGCTACCTACTGCAGTACTTGACACTTGTCAAGGGAATATTAGCACACCATGAAGGAAGGCCTCAGAACTACATACCCCATAGTCACCTATTTACATATGTAACTAAGGGCAAGGGGGTGAATGATATGCCCAAAATATACCTGACTACTCAGAGACACCAACCTCATCCAGGATGGTAGCCGAGGTAGCAAGGACTCTAGATTGTCGACTGACGATCTCGTCCAACATAAGGTCGGCTACGGCCGACGTTATTAGTACCCCATTATCAGGAAACATGTGAGGTCTTCATAGATCATGTGGTCAATTATCCACCAGGTCTTTCATATACAGCATCATGTCTACCTCTCACATCAACCTCAGCTAGGAATCAGCCGAGGATAGTAAGGACTCATGGGTTCAACCACCCTTCATCGCCATTATCGACCCAGGCTGACGTTTTAACTATAATTACTTTACCCCAGCCCAGGCTGACATTTCTACTCCTCTACCTTACCTCGACCAGTCTATCTAGCTGAGATTATCATGACTAACCTTGAATAGGGCAACAGTCAGACTTTACTAACCTCATTCTCTTCCAGGCCTAGGTTCCACCAGTCAGGGATAGGGCCAAGCATTTATAAGCATATGCAAGGGTAGGAAAATGTGGATAAAATCAATTGAAACCGAATCAATCCCCTCGCGTGATGGAATATTTCATCATCATTCTCTACATGTGACAGTGACAAATGTCTTCATCAAATTGACTAGATCAACACACACATGCTCATTGCATGCATGGGGGGTACGTTAGACCCCCCAAAACACTATATATACTTGTCTTATCCTACCTTGAGAAGGATTCGAAAATAATAACCCTAGCTAAAACTCTGTCCAATTATATAGTAGAGATAGAAAGCTTGACATATTGTATCCATGGTCGTTAGTGCCTTATTACGGTGACCTTATTCACTCACTTGCACAATGGGCGTAGGCCTAATTGGCTGAACCACTTATATGTTGGTGTTCATCTTCTTCTCCTCATCCCAGTCTCTTATATCTACTATATACTTAAGCTGCCATTGTTATCACTAATTTGAGCTTACAAACACCTTGAAGGGTGGTGTTATTTCTAGCATCATCAAATCACATCTTTTGTTGCGTAGCCTATATAGAACATACATATAGGCCTTATTGATTTGAACGAGCCGACCTCTTTCTTGTCGGTCACTACTTCATAATTCCCCTCCTAAGAAGAAAGGAATGTTGCTATCGAAGTATTATGATCCTCTTTTGAGTCCTTAGATATTAATATTTTACCAACCATACTTTTATCTCCCAAGAAGATGGTTAAGATAAGAATCATTAACTTTCTTCTTACAGCTAAGCATCCTCCCCAAAATGATAAAAAAGATGTTAGTGAGGGGTGGTTCCAATGACAACGAGGCTTCTATGGGACAAACTGATCTATAAGAGTTAGTGAAAAAGACCCAAGCCGACCAGGCTCCTGTGGGTGTTGCGTCTATAATAGTGAACACTGATTTAGCTAGGGGTCTGATAAGGGAAAGATTATTGGAAAGGTTCAACCATAACCTGGTTAGGTAAACATATCAACCTTTGATATTATTTATTTTGGTTGTTCTCTTAATGCTATAATGGTGTGATTTTATGTTTCTTCGAACTTTGTAATTTTTAGTGGACAATAATCAGATCCTGAGTAGAGACGACCAGATAAGGGAGGATACAACTAATGTGAAATCCAATTTTAAATCCTTAAAGGACTCTCTAGATGCCATCAATAAGTCACATATAAAAGATTAGAAAAAATGGAAGGGCCTGGTGGAGAAGGCCGAGAAGGACAAGGTGGATGTTGTGAAGATAGCTGAAGATACTAGCAAAAAGGCCAACTAGACTGAGAAGACGGGTACTGATATGGAAGGGAACTACCAGGTCCTAAAGGCCAAATTTAAAATAGAAAAAGAGGATGCATATACCCATGGATGGGATAAGGCCTTCTCAACTTTGGTGATGCATATTAATTTTCTGAAGAATTCGCCCTTTAAAGAAGGATGGGATGTTGCTCTTAAGAAGGTAGACACTGTTGTCAACTCTGAGATTTTCCAATAATTTAATCCTAGTACTCCTATGTAAGGATACAAGTCTCTGATTGAGTCTTAATGTAGTATTCGCTTAATTCTGAACAAAAGCATTTGAGTCATAGGATAGTGTTCAAGTGTATTCATCCAAGCCTATGACGTGTTAGTTGAAGACGTAGGAACTAAGAGTATAAAGCTTTATCATTTGTCGATTTACATGTGCCTCGTTTCATGTCATCAACATCATATTCCATAGCCCCCAAAAGGTTTGAATTCCTTTATATATATAGGAAGACTTGGAATAATTTAATAAAGGGTGTAGTTTTATTTTATTTAAAACTAATGTTTATTTAAAGGTTTCTGGGCTTAAAATCGAAAAATAAAGAATCTGTGACTTCGTTAGATATTGTCATTCTAGCGAGTTTGCCGTTCGAAGTCGTTCGAATGAGTTTTCCCACGAAATTTTCCCATTGGCCTCTGGAACTTCATTAGAAGGGTCGTTGGAGCGAGACTTCGTTCGAACGAAAATCCCATTCGAACGAGATTTCCGACAGGAAATGTTTTTAGCAATTTTTTGGTTGTTTTCTCCACTACTCCACTTTTTTGTTCCCACTAATTTTTCCAGAATTACTTATGCGCGGGAACCAACACTTTGTAACCAAATTTTTCATGTTCTTCCATCTCCTAAAGAGAGTTTTGAGAGTTTAATTTTTCCATGAAAAGGTTCATGTTTTGAGTGTTTTGTTTTCTAAGAAAATCTTCCTTAAACACTTTTGGTTTACACCCATAATAGTTTATTCCAAGTTCCTTAATATATATTCTTGCTTGGAGTGTTTGGCACTGGGTTTTTCACTACACCTCAAAGAAGAGAAGTTCGGGTTTACTTTTGCATCCCACAAAGAAGAAGATTGTTTGCTGTGACAAACCCACTTGGAGAAAGGCTCCTTGTTCGGGTGGCAGTGATCGAAAAAGTCCGATCGGTGGATTCTAAGAATGCGGTGGACCTCCTTGGTTATTCACTAGGCAGAGGTGTGTATAAGAAGGAGCGTCGGGGCTTGGATGGAGTCAAGTCGGGTGTTATAAGTCTTTTTCTCTTGTACTTGTAAAACCGTACTTAGTGGATTTGAGGCTAGGGTCGTCTGAGGTTTTTTCCCATTGTGAGTTTTTCCTCATACATCGCGGTGTAGTGGTTATTCATTTATTTTATCTTTTACAAAATTCATATTAGATGCATGCTTAGGTAAAAAGATAAAATTGGTTTAAATCAATACTCATGCTTAAGTTGGTGTTAAAATTATTTTGGATAATGTTTAATTAATTTAGTTCAAGTCATTAATTTTATTGGATATAATTTTATTTGACCTAATGTGCAAATTGAATCAATTAATTGTTAGGCAAATTTCTAGGACTTGGGTTGAGTTAATATGTTTAAGTGAAAATTAATTTTTTGTTTAATTTAATGTCACTTCTTGTTTAGTTTTAATTTAAATTTGAAAGAAATTAAAATTTGGTTTATGTAATTGTGTAGTTGAACCATCACTATTCCGCATATCGTTTTCATCCACCCATCATTCATGAAGAAGTGGATGATAAGGAGGGAATAATTGATCTTTCTATGGTCCTTGGGTTGGAAGTTGTGTAGCTCGTCCTTAGGGGGAGGTGGCTCGGGATATGGACAAGGTGTAGCCACCTTAGGAGTGTTTATTTTTTTCTTCTTTGTAATGCTCACTTTTTAGTACTTTGGACTAGTCCTAATTTCTTATACCTCTTTTAACAGACTTTACTAAGATTTATCTTTATGTACCATACACGATGTTACTATTTTTTCTGTACTTTTCCTGTGACCTTTCATCCTTATACATTGCTTTTCAATTTAAATACAGGAGGGATGTTAAAGAAACTACAGAGAGTCACCTATATAGAGGAAGTTTTCAAATATTTGGGGCAGGTCATGAGGATTTGTAATAATAGGAGTTCGAAGAGTTACTCATCTTGGATGCCTCCAACTAAGTCGAGTAATACTATCTTCGCCTACACATGTTGTTCAACAAAGTTGTGACGACCAATGCCTCGTATTATGAAATAATTCTTAAAATTCAAGAAGATCTCAAGGCATCACTCGCCATTTTGAATGTTGATTATGAGATAAACATTTCTCAGCTAAGCAATTAAAGTGGTTTTAAAAGGAATCTATTGGACAACTCTTCATATTATTGAAAAAGGAGTGGCTGGTGAAATGCAAGATGAATAGTGCTAAAAAATTTGCTAGCTTATTGGAGCAAGAGAATAACTTATTGAGGTATAAGTTGGCATGTTTGAAAAAATCAACAAGTTCGATCATAATTAAGGGGTGTCTTAACTGGAGTAAGAAAATGTTAGGTTGATGGAAGAGATTGAGATCTAAAGAAATCTAAGGCTGGCCATTCATCCAAGCAGGTGGTGGTTGCTCAACCCACATTTGAGGAAGAAATGACGATGAAAACTTTTATCGACATGGACAATTTGATAAAGAATAAGTCTTCCAGTATTAAAAAACTAAATAATAAGGTTGACGATCTTACCTTATATTTCTATAAACAACCACACATTATTTAGATGAACGAGTATGATGAAATTTTTACACACATGGCTATGATCTAAAGAAGGAAATAAATGGGGTTGGCTAAATGCTTTGACAGTTTTTAAAGTGCCTAAAGAGAATACTTTATGGTATTGGAATGACCAAGACTATCTAGATCATCCTACTCCTCGATTCAAGTTTTACATTAAATGGGTTCCCACTGATTCTATCCCCATAACCCTTGTTAAAAAATACCTTGGTAATTAGGGCCTTAACGGGGAAGATACTTTTATTTAACATCTACACTTCGTGGATAAGCCTAGATTGAGTAGACAAGAGAGTCTTAGGGAATTAGGATATTCTATTCGTCCATCTTGTTTATATGTTTCTCCTAAAAGGATAGATAAATCCATTGAAAAGTGTCCCTTTTAATGAAAAGTGTCCCTTTGATCATGTATTAATAAACAATAACTTTTATTGGTGTCATATTCTCTTTGACTTGATTAAAATATAAGTTGTTTCTTATATTTACTATGTATGTCTGTGGCCTACCGGTATCTTAGCATTATGAATATCTTGTCGGCTATTAGCCGACTAATCTACTTGACACGTTACTAATTCGAACGAACCTAAGTTGTCCACCCTTAGGTTCTACTAACACACTTGTAGTTGTCTAAATGGATCTTGTCATTTTTTACTAAGTGTTTGTATTATTACCATTGGCAACCAAATGTTATAGGATTTTTTCTTGATTTTGTCTGGTAAAATTTCTTATTCTCGACTTTACGAGGTCATATATGAAGCTTTAAGATTAGAAACTTCTTGTTCATGTCTTGCCAAAGAAGAAGCAATACATAAAGTTTAATGATTGCTACTCTTGTTTGTTTTAAGATGGCCTTTTATTTATTTTTATATTCATTACATCTTCCACTCCCCCCAAAAAACATAAAGAGGAAATAATCTGATGATAAACTAGTAATTTCCCATTAATACTAAAAAGAGTTGCTACACGCTTGTCAAAAACTTCAATTCATAATCATTAGTAATAATTTACAAGGTTATCATCATTCCAGGGATTCTTGAACTATTCACCTTCTAGTTTTTCTAGTCTATAGGTACCTGGTCGGACAATAACAGAAATGCAATACGGACCATACTAGTTATCTTCCAACTTGTTTCATTTATGTTGAACTTTCTTCAGAATATAGTCTCCCTCTTTTAAGTTACTCTACTTCAATCTTCTATTGTAGAACCTAGCATTGCATTGTTAGTAGGCATCTACACAAAGTGTTGCATTTTCCCTCATTTCTTGCACCAAGTCTAAGTCTAGCCTTCTCATGAGATCACTTTTAGGAGAATCAAAGTTGAGGACCCTACGAATGGGTAAGAAAATCCACGTTAGGACCACAATAGTTATTCCAAATGCTAATAAATAAGGATTCTCGGCTGTATCTATCATCGATGCTGTTCTATAGGCCGAGAACACGCTATGTACTTTATTGATCCAGCTCCCTTTGGTGTTACATTACCTCTTCTTTCAACATTCAAGTAATGTTTTATTAGTTACTTATGTTTAGCTATTATATTTGAGGATTCTTGGGTGTGGAATGAATTTTTTGTATTTTGGACTGAATATAGTGGTCCTCAAATTCTTGGTTATCAAATTGAGTCCCTTGGTTTGTGATAAAGGCATATGGCATACTATAATGTCATATGATGTTATTCCATAAAAACTGAAAGACTCTCTCATATAGCATTTTGACCAGTGGTTCATCTTACACCCATTTGATTAATTAGTCTATAGAAACAACAAAATACTTAAACCTTCCTCTTGTCTTTAGTAAAGGGTCAGCCAAGTCTATCCCCCATATAGCAAAGGCCGTGGAGATTTTATTGGTGTCAGAGAAGCCTCCAATCTTTTATGTATGACCATAAACTTTTATCACTTGTCTCATCTCATAGCATATGAGGCGGACTATGCCTTTATTATTGGCAAATAATATCCCTATATGGAAACTCATCCTACCAGCGATTGACCTGCCGAATTATATCCATATGATCCTTCATGTACTTCTTTGATCAGGTCCCTCACTTTAAAAGGGTGAACACCTATGAGTAAAAACACAGTGAATCCTCTTTTATACAAAACCCTTCCTTCCAATACATATCTAGATGTTTTGTATTTTAATTTCCTATCTTCGTTTACGTCTTCAGGCAAGGTTCCACTTTTAATATACCCTTTTATGGGGTCCAATCATGAGAGGCCTAATTTAACTGCAATCAGACTTACAGTTTCTTTATATATACTTCTACATGTTATAATATCCATAGGAATGGTCCTTTTTAGTTTTGTTTTGGTCGCTAAGGCTAACCAGGAAAGTGCATATGCTTGGGCATTTTTAATTATAGGTACTCTGACCATTTTTAATTCTAGAAACTTAGATATTTTTTCTTGGGCCCTTGGCAGGTATCTTTTCATCAATCCTCCTTTGACTCTGTATATTCCCAGCACCTGATTAACGATCAACTGAGAATCACTATAGGCTATGACCTGTTCAGTGCCCAATGATTAGGCAAATTCAAAACATGTGATTAACGCTTCATACTACGCCTAATTTTAAGAAGCTTGGAATTGAAAGTGTAATGCATATTCCACATTTATATCATCGGGAGTATTGATGACGAACCCACTGCCACTACCACTAGCACATAATGATCCATCTATGTACATCTTCCATATAAGCATTTGTCCATTAAATTTTCCTTCAATCAAGGATCCGTACTTGAACACCTTTAGCTTTGTTCCAAGTATCGTTTGGTTGCTTCTTGCGTAATGGATGTTTCTGGCTTAATTATGGATTTATCTTCCAGAGAAGTCTTCTAGATGTGGTTTGCCTTTGAGCTCTCTTATTGATAAGTTTTCTCGATTGATGTTTCTCCCATTAGAGTTTTATCGATAGGACTTTCGTCATAAGTAAATTCAGCTATGAAACCTGCTACTGCTTGGCCTTTTGTTGATGTCCTGGGATCATAGGTTATATCGTATTATCCTAACTCCACTTCCCAAGGCATCGATCTCCCTGATTTTTGTGTCTTGTGAATGACTTATCGCAGCGATAAGTCAGTGGACCATAATTGTGTGATCCTGAAAATATGATTTCATCCATAATGAGGCTTCGATGACGGTCAAATCAATCTTTTCCTGGCATGATTACTGAATTTATACTCCTTACAAGTCCTTGCTAGTGTAGTAAACTTGCTTTTGTACCCCATTTTCTAGTCAGATGAGCGTTGAGCTAACCATCGATTTAGTTACTACTAGTTATAAATGTTGATGCAAAAAACTAGACTAGGCCTAATTGATTGATCATAGATAAATAAACAAAAACAAGTAAGAGAAATAGATTTTTAAAGTAGTTCGGCTCAATGGGTAAGCCTATGCCCACTATTATGTATTGATCGCTTTGATTTGCTTTTTATCCCTTGCAATGAGGATGATGCAATGTATTTATAGTCCAAGAGGGGTACTGATAGTTATCGTGTGAAAGGATGGAATGCAATTATTTATTAGGAATTTTCATCAATACATAATGAGAATTAAATATACTATTATTGTCGCTTCACTAGTTACACAAGTTGTATGACTGTTGTTGCTTCATTGGTTATACAGGCTTGATTTCTGATAGTTGGTCGGTCTTCCCAGTTGCTCGAGATGTTGGTCTGGCTTTCTTGTTGGTAGGGATTTTACGTCATTCTGACTTAGATTTTAGCCACACTAGATGACATGTGTTGGTTTATAATTGGTCCACGTAGGATGGTATATTTTTGTATGAATAGAGGCCCCCAATGTTTCATACTTAGAGATGGTACAAAAGTGTGAAATATCGTTCCTTAATAGTAATTCAGAATGTTTGGTCAGCTGCAGACCTTCTAGACTTGTGAAATTTATCCACTTGACTAATAATTTTTGGGCGCGAATGGAAATTTTGTAAATATTTCAAATTTTAATGAACTTTTATGGGGTATCTTCGTCTTTTCCTTTGTTAGTCTCCGTAAACTCAATCGTCATTCACTTTAATCATTACTTTTCCCTATTTTTGGTGTGTAATATAATAAGAGCGGTAAAACTTTAATCATTTGCTACCTCTCATTTCTGATTCTACCGCTGTGTTCTTTGATCGTTCGTGCGATCGTTTTCTATTTTGTCTTCAGTTCTTGCTGAATCCTTAAACCTTTGTAACAATTTTTCTTCTCTTCTTCTTTGTTTTATTCATCATGGTTTATTCTATAGAGTCATTTGATAAGTTTAGAATCGACTTTAAAATTACCCATTGGGTTGTACTAGAACATCCCACTTTTTCTTCTAATTTTTTCTCTCTTGCTGAGGGCCATTGGGTACCTTCCATCCTTATTGTTGAATGTGGGTTTACATTTCCTCCCAATCCACTGTGCCTGGAGTTTTATCAATATTTTGACATTTTTCCTACAAGAGTGGCTCCTAACACATGGAGAGTAGTGAATGGATTATATAGGTTAAATCAAATCAATAGAACCCATCTAGGGATTCTAGAAATAGTATTTTGTTATAAATGGGAAACTAGTAATACCACTTTTTATTTTAAAACTTGGGTAGTTAGTAAAGCTTTAGTAGTTAACCACCCTGATTCTAATAAGGATTATTTTGACCATGGGGTAGTTGTAAAAGATTGGCAACATGCTCCTTTAGTTGGAGGTGCTAAATATCAAGGACCTATATGTCCTCTCTTTGGCCATGGAATAGGTTGTTTTATGTTTTAGTAAATTTTCCCTGTTTATATTTGATAAAATGTCACACTGACTGTTACTTTATAAATTAAATTTTCAGTTGACCAGTAAAGAAAATTCCCCAAAGAGAGTGAAGTAAATTTGAAATAATTGAAGTTTATCGGGGGGCTTCACAAGATAGTTGTTGAGGAGCACGTTAGGTCCGCCTCCTATTTGCTTCAATACAGAAACACGATTTCTTCCTTTATTTCAAGACTTGTTGCTTCTCTTGTTCTGGTAATTGATCTTGATCAAGAGGTTGCTACTAATTCGGACATTCATCTATCTAAAATCATGAAGAAGAGAAAGTTTCATGACTTTCTCAGTGGTAGCACTTTTGGCTCCGAAGCACCTGCTGAAGGAGACAAGAAGAAAATAGGGGATGTTATGAAGCCCCCAATTCCTAAGGAACCATCCCCCAAAGACCCAGCCACTAAAGTCCCATCCCCCAAATATGCAGCACCCAAAGATGCCAAATTTCTTTTGAGGAGACTTAGGAGAGGGCTTGCAGAGAAGCAGGTTGACCAGGTGACTGATCAATTGTCCTTGATTGAATTAAACTCTTATGATGTTGTTCCTCCGACAGCTATTACTCCTGTTTTGTCCAGGAAGTTGATCAATTCTCGTACTCTTTCAAACCAAGGGGGTGGATACCATGATCCCCTGAGCGAGGGTTTCTAAATTGGCTGCTCAGATCCTTACATTAATATGTGGTTTCCATTTTCTTGGTTTGGTTGTACTTTATATTTCTCATATACTCATATTGATCTTCATCTCTTGTAGTTCTTGGTACATTTAAATAATATGATGGAGAAAGATGATGGAATTAGGGCTTATTTTTCTTCAAACGAAGTGGAGGAAGCCTTGGATGGTCAGAAGAAGTCTCTACTCGAATCTCAGTAGGATTTGGAGACAGAGAAGAGTCTTTGGGAAGATAAACTGAAGACAACTAAAATTGCTCGACAGACATCTGATGACAATGCCCTTGAAGCTGAGCGTAGGGCCAAGGAAGCTGACCACAAGGGGAAGAACGCTGAGAGTAAGGCTGAGGAAGCTGAGCGCAGGGCTAAGACTACTGAAAATCTTGTATCATCTGCCAGATCTAAGAGAAAGTCAGCTGTGAAGGCGTCCTTCAGTGAAGTTAGGACAAAGGTTGGAATAAATCCATTTCTACTACCTCTACTGAGATTGAGTATGCAAAACAAAAATGCTTCAGAGATGGTTGGGTTTCTGCCCTTCAGGAGTTGAACACAGTTGAAGGATCTGAGCTTTTTCAGAGATATATTCATGGTCCTCCTCTAGTCATTGAGGATAAGGTGGAAGATGAAGTTGGTTCTGGAGAGTCTTCTCTAGTGGTTGAATCTACTGTCGATCAACCCAAAATCACTGAATCCTCTCTTCATCCAGTCGAGCAATTGGAGCAACTCCATCCTGTAGTCCCTTCTTCTAAGCATGATAAGAAGGTTGATAATAATAGGGAGAAGGTGTAAATTTGTTAGGCATTTTCCCTTTTTGCTTTTTTTTCTTTTTCTTCATTTTTATTGTACTTGAAATCTTTGTTATCAATAAAATAGCCTTTTGTTTCTTTTTATCTCTTGTTAATTATACACGTTCTCCATTCTTGGTGTTGATTGGTGGTCATATCTTTTTGCTAGTTTATAGCGAAGATGGAACAACCGTCTTCCAATGATACCGAGCTACTGAGGAAGTGCAATACTTTTTTCAAAGCAGGTCATACAGACTTGTCTGAAGATGAAATTATTCAGTTGCTCGGTGATGATGTATCAAAGTAGGCTAAAGAAGCCTATAAGTATTTGAAGTACTTACTTGATCGGGCGATAGAAAATAATGTTGCATACTATGAGATGATAGAAGAACTTTAAGAACAGCATAAAGAATTTACTGTGATGTTGCATTAGAGCTATGAGCAGAAATATCAAGGCTTAGTGTAGGTCGGGGCTTTGATAATTTTTTCGTTGTTTACGATAAAAAGGAATTTCTTCTTAAGCTTGAAGTTGAAGAAACTATAACTTTTTCCAAACTCCTAGAAGAGGAGAATAATAATTTGAGGGATGAAGTGAATCTTTTAAAGTTTGCCTCTGGAGATATTGTTTCTACTACTGATGAAGGTTACTCCTTTTTAGAGGCTGAGAGTGAAACATTAAGAGAAGAGTTGGAAGCCTTAAAAAAGATTAAGCCTGTCTCTTCCTCCCAAGAAAGAAATAATCCTAGATGAGGAACCATAAAAGAGGTTAGGACTCAACACACCCTTGCCAATCAAGTTAGGCAGTTAAAAGCTAAAGACCGAGCTAGTGCTGAGATGTCCCAGAAGCTGCATACCTTGTCTGAACAATTATTTACTCAATCTTCCCAATTATCAATTAAGGATGGATTACTGAAGAAGCTGCAGTTGTAGGTAGATAAATTAACCTTCCAATTCCACAAACAGCTAAGAGAAGTTTGCATGGATGAGTATAATAAAGCTCTGGGGCATCTTGATGATATACTTCAATATGCTAAGAATAAGTCCTATAAATGGGGTTGGATGAATGCTTTAATCCTGATGAAGGTGGATCGAAACAAATCTTTATGGGATTGGTATGATTCGGGCCTGATGATATGACATGTATAGTACCTTGACACAGAAAGTATACAATGGGAAAGAGCCAAAAACTTGTTGTCGCAGACTATAACTTACAGGCTGCGACCTTATCCATATCTTCCTCACTGTCAACTACCGCAGCCTCTCATACACAAGGCGTCGCACCTTCATGCTACGAGGCGTGGCCCTACTTGCTACAGGGGTGCCCAAGTCTTATCATATTAATTAGCTGCACCCCCTTTCATCCGGCAGCAATACAACATCTTCACCTATAAATAGAGGTTCACCACTTGAGATAGGGGAATTCCATTCCTCATCCGATCCAATCTCATTCTCTTACATTGACACCTAGATCAGAGCCATATAGTCTCTTAACACCACAAAGCATAGCTTAAGGGCTACCGGTGAGAGCATCGCAGCCACCATCTCGACGCCACCAGAATCCTCATATTCACCTATTCACTTATATTCTCATGCTTGTAGAGAACACCATATATAATGAGAGTGCGACACTAAAATGGACGTAATCTCATTATTATATCCGAACCACTCTATATCTTGTCTTTTATCTCTCTTACTTGCTCTATTTGCTTATTACGCACATTATACTTGATTTGCTAGTAGGAGAGCGACAAGTGGAAGATTTCTCGTATCATCAATTTGGCATCGTCTATGGGAAATGAGGTGTTTCAATCTTGTTTCTCTATAATTTGAGTTCTTAAACACCTTATTTTATTTATGGAAATCCTTTGGATCATCATCTCACGAGTAAATTTTGGTTATTGGTCTCTATTTTATATTTACACCCATAAATGGGTATTTTATATATTCAGATCTTCTTTTGGGTCTTGATTTTATGACCTTAGATCTACTTTACATACCCCCATGATATCATTTCATCTAGATAATGCCGAAAAGCATGATGGTCTTTAGCCCAGTAAAGGTGAGTGGTTAGGGAAGAATTAGATTTACTCTTTTTTCCTGTTCTTGACCTATGATCTAGGGTTTATCAATAAAATTGTGTCTCTTTGTGCACCCTAAGGGTATTCTTTCATGGATAGACCCTAGTAGGTATGCTCTCCACATGTTTCAGGATAAAAACTCAATTTCTGGGTTTTAATTTTGGGATTGTTCCCTTCACTGCCACGTTAGGGATGCAACCTGGTAGTTCAATTGTCTATCCTGCTGTGGACTCTACTAGTGTGGCATTACAACAACTTCAAATCATAAGAGAATGGACTCATATGGTCTCCAGCTCAACCTTGGTGAATATCATTCAAAGGCCATGGCAGTGTACCTATGTGCCTCACTGGTCGCGACCTCAGTAGTAATATCATGCACTACTGCAAGTGTTGCATCCTAACTTTATACTCTATTTATCCCATATTTCTGTGATCAATGACTTCTATTAGTTTTTTCTCAGATTATTTATATATTTAAAGACTAACAAAGAAGAAAATGGAAGGAGAATCTAGCCAGAGCACAAAAGTCAAAGATGAGATTTTGAAATTGTACGATCACCTCAATCATCTCTATGACAGTCATGTTTCAATCCAAACCCAAGTTAACTATTTGACTCAGAGGGTCCTCATGCTTGAGGTCGCAGCCTCGTTCAATGTGATTGCGTCACCCAGGATCATTATTACTGCGTCCCTAGAAGTTCTACCCACGAAAGCAACCAACAAGAGCCAAAAAAGGAAAGAAGAAAAGTAGAGGGGATCTCTAAGGACTACAGCCTATTGGCCTTCCAGATTTAGTACATCTTGTAATTCATAAAGGAGGATAAGTTGCTCCGATGGCCAGATAAGCTGAGGGATCCACCCCACAAAAGGGAAACTCCAGGTGGTGCAAATTCCACCAAGATCACGACCACGACACCGACCATTACTATGCTTTGAAAGATGAAATTTAGAGGCTCATAAGGTAGGGCATGCTGCAGCGCTTCTTTAAGGATGCCTAAGGGACTAGAACAGTCTAACAGGTCACATTCCTCTTTTTATGACCATATTTATGTTTTATCTATTTCTGTGCTTAGTGAACTCATTTAAATAGCTCCATATCAACTTTGTATTGTCCTAGCAAAGTCATGATTATATGAATAGATATATAAAATCAAGTTCACTTGATAGTTCCATGTTTTTATTCTCATTTCCATTAAAGGTTATCTTATAAAAGACTATTTGTCTTAAACAGATCCTAAACGAAGACAACGTATTATATCGAAAAAACTTATATCTAAATAGGCCCATAACGCCCGTTGTGATGCCTAACTATATGAAGGCAAATGATATTTGAAAATGGTGAAAGCAGCTATTGAGAGCAGTAGGAAAAAAACCACTCATGGAGACTACATCTCAACATATGATGGTTACATTCTTGAAAGCCTCTATTGGGATTATTCATTAGCTGAAAGGGCTCATAGTGCACGTTCTTATCTTTCTGGATGTGTCATTAGCCCAGGGAGGTTACTCCCCCAGAAAACATCATTAACTTGGTGGATAGAGACGAAACATCATTAACTTGGTGATATCATATTAGCATGGGGAAGCGTCATAATACCGAGCCCGGGAAGGCCTAAAAATAATCCATAGTGGCTGAAGACTTAATTATCTGCGGATAATCCTATTATAGCCTGGGAATGCTTTATATGTATCCATATAGCTTAGGGAAGCTTTATAATACCTAGATCGGGGGTGATAATAACCCAATCGAAGCGACTAAAGGAATGCCATGAAAGTCAATCGAAGGATGCTATGTTGTTGTCATAATGAAGCATGCAAAAGCTACAGAAGGATGGCCTCAGCCCAGCATCATGTTATCAATTTCTTGGCAAGGGCTTGAAAGCAGCCGCAACCCTATTAATACAGTCGCGGCATTAAAAGAGAATATTCATTTAGAGTGGATGCATCAAACGTACATTATTGAATTGCTAAAAGAACGCAGCAAGTTCGCGAACAAGCCGCAACCACTTAACTACAATATCTAGACTCAGAAAAATGGTGGAAAAATATATTATTGTTAAGATGCAGCCCCAAAGCCATCTTTTTTTGGCACCGCAGCTTGAGGGAAGATAGCTATAGACACTGGAAAAAATTGATGTCTTCCAAGGCAAAATACAAGTGAGAAGTCTAAGGCAAAGAACAACAGGCCGCATCGTGTTTGGATAAATAATTTATATAGTCCTGTCGTAGACTTTTGTCCAATGTTGTACATGCTGAAGATTTACAAGTTCATTCAATCAAACAATCAAACATCAAAGCAAACACTTAATGGTCTACGACGAGGGACTTGTTCCCCAATATTCACTATTGCTGGCAAGAGTAAAAATGCATTCAACCCTATTCCTATTCTCCTATAAGAATAGGGAGCCGCTTTCAATCTCAAAGGAAAAATGAGCAGTCCGCGACCTTTTTTGAGTAAGTACATCATTGAAGTGTTTTCTCAAGTGCAATCAAGCAAGCAATTGAAATGTAAAAGCATCAATTCAGGTATTAAAGGAGAAAATAAAAGAGAGTAAAGAAGAAGTTAAGACAAATAGAAAGATCGAAGGGTAAAGCCTTAGAAAAAAATTGAAGTATTGAATTTATACAGACAAGAGGACGCAACCTTGATAATGAAGTTCAATGTTTAAAGGGCCACATCCCTATGCATATGTCAACAAAAATCAAAGTGAAATTAAGGGATGCAACCCATGTTCAGAGAATTAAAATTCTAAGAGGCAGCGTCATCATCTTCTTCACCTTCTTCTCCGTCCACGATAGTCATGGTCTCCTCATCGGCTGCTTCAGCCCTTACCCTTTCCCACTCTTTAGCGGTGGCCTTCATCTCAACCACGCACTGCTCATACTCAGTATCACCAAGGCCCCAGGTAATAAATGTCTATTTAGAGTTGGGGAAGTTTTTTATGACTCTATGCATGAGCTCTTAGTAGCCGCGGAGGTAGGCTCTATTATTGACGAGGTAGAAGTCTTTGTATCCTTTGAATGACTCCATAGTGCACTGGATGGCCAATTAAAGGGCTGAGGCATGGTCTTCCTCCATTTTATTAATTATCGCGGCATGGGATTCAACATCGTTAGCAGCCTTGGTCTCCAACTCCTCGTACTTCTTTTGAATAAGTCCAATCTTGCTACTGGAAAATTCCTCAGCTTGAGCAGCAGCCGCAGTCTAAGCTTGGGAAGCCTTGGAAGATTCCGCGTCCTGGTCGAAGTTCTGCTCAACATCATTTTTGGCCTTTTCTTCAGCCTCAACCTTAGAATCGACATCCATCTTATATGCTTCCAGGGCTGCGGCAGACGATTTCTTTCTAGCTTTAACATATTCAGCTCTTGCCTTTGCCAAATTAGCATTGTGAACTCCATCTGCGACCTCCTTACGCCTATATAGACCCTCATACTTAAGTTTCAGGGTCACTACAGCTTAGGAAGCCTATAGATGTATTGAAAGTTAGAAAATAAAATGGAGGCTACAAAGAAGAAATATTAGAAAGTTAGAGTTACTTACTCTCAGCAGATTATGGAGGGCATAAGACTCCATGTCCTCATGGTCCTCATCCATCAACCGATCTAGGTCGGCTCCATCAATCGCCTTCTTTATCCTATGTAAAGCACAGGCAGTTGTGTCCTAAGAAGATTGAGGATCTGGCCTGCGCAGTTGTGGTCGTGGACATCTTCTTTGTGGAAGTGCCAGATTTTCATGGACAATAATTATTGATGGAGCCATAGGGGGATTTGTCTCATGGACAGATGAAGTGTCACGGCCACCTTTGTCTGAGAAAGATGATATTAGACTTGTCGTGGCCAAGCTAGATCTAATATCATCGTTAAAATTCCCCTTAGGCCTCTTGTGAGGAGCTACTTCCTCAACCTGAGTGATAGCTGCGACAGGTGTTGTTTGACCCTCAGGATGGTTGAAGGGAACAACAGGATTATTTTGGTCCGCAGACTGCATAGTGGGCGAGGTAGGAGCTTTGGACTTTGTCCTCTTCCTATTCCTTTGTCTCGCTGTGTTATTGAGGACAGTTTTGTCCTCATCCATTTCTGCCAATTGGGTAGCCATAAGCTCCCTATTAACTTCCTCACCTGAAGGAAGAAATACGACCGTAAAAATCTGAAGTTTAAAAATAATTCTCGCGGTATTAATACGAGAAAGGATTTTTACCTTCTTCGGCCATCTCTTTGGGAATAGATTTGTTTGTGAAGTATCACGCTTCCAAAATGGAGACAGAGGTTACAAGAGTGCTGAACTTCTTCTCCTCGGCAGGAACTTCCACGGCCTTACCAACTCTGTTTTCTTGCCACTGACTCAGCTAGAAATTGTCAAGAACTGCAGAAAAATACAAAGGTTAGTACAAAAGAAAAATGTGGAGAATAATATGCAACTGCAAAGAGCGTACGTGGCTATAATTAAAAAGTACCAAGTTGGGAGGGACCCCCACATTGTTGCGGCATCCTAAAGGTTTTCTCCCTCTCAGTCTCTTCAGGGTGGATCTCCCACCCTTCTCCAAAAATAAAAAAATATTTTCCCTTCCAATTCTTTACACTGGTAGGCCTCCCAGAATAAAGGGTCTCGTCTCTACCGCGGACAGAAAAGTAATAGTACCCCGCAAACTTTACGAAATTTTCCTTTGGGCGGTAGAAGTGGAAAACTGTGCATGTGTAATGTATATCTTGAATTTCTTCTTCCATAGTACAAAAGCTACAAGAACGGCCCTCCATCCATTAGGATCTAATTGGGCTAGGCCTAACCTAATTATTTGTAAAATTATTCTAATAGGAACAGGTACAGGCATCCATAGCCCATAAATGAAAGTGTGGAGGGGGAAGAGGACCCAGCTTCAGTAAGTGTCATGGATGGCCTTTGTTCTTTGGCAGGTGCTGAGCACATCAAGTTCTCAGGAAATTAGAAGGATTCATCCACCTAATCAACCCACTCATGGGTCATAGCGCTGCGGATATAAAGTGAAGCAGGAGGTCTCTCATCTCTCCTAAATATACTAGCAGGTATATCCCTAGCCTATGAGGGACCACATGCCCCGACATTCGCATCTATGTCCATGGGTTGGTTGCTAGAATTGGCCTCTTCCTCCATGACCGCGGAGTCTGAGTCTGAATTTAGTACCACACAGTTAGGGAAATTTCTCACTTGGTAAGTTCCAATTGATTTCAAAGGGCACACAAAAGGAAGTTCGGGAGGAGACGTTCTAAATGTTTGTTCCAAAAGCCTCTTAGAAATTCGTCTGGGTCTAAGTTCATATGGTTGCAGCAGTACCTAAAAAATAAGAGAGTCTGCAGTTAGGAACCACAACCAATTGGTCCTAAGGCCTCTAAGAATACTCGGCAGGAGTAATGATATGTATATTAAAGAATAAATAGAAATGATCAGCAAAATTGGCTAAGTATACCAAGTGGTGGGTTCTAAAGCCCTATAAGTTAATTGTTGACGCGACATATTGTTTTAGGGGATGGAGGTATGTTATCTTCTTACTTATCGTACTCATTAAACTATGGGCTAGATGTCAGGGACTGTAATCTGAAAACCTAAGCAAAAAGTAATATTCCAAGTTGCTACGGGCTGCAGCCAAATATTAACATGCCGCGGCCTTTATTTGATACATACTGCAGGCTTTACTTATAACAAACCGCAAAATTTTATTAAACCAATTAAAGGTTATATTGATTCAGGACATACTAAACTTACTAAAGGTACATTTTATCATGTCGCTGCCACTCAATCAAGCAAGTTCGTATTTAATCTGGATAAATTCAAAAATCAAAGGCCCTAGAATGTGAAGCGTCTCTCTCAAAAACGAAAGGGAAAATAAAAAAACCTAGAAGTCTACATTTGGCCAGCAAATTTCATCTATAGAAGCATATTTCTATCATATAAAGATCAATTCAAAGAACAAGAGCAATTATTTACTACAATAGTATTGAAGAGCAATTTCGCAACAGTTATTTTGTGATTGAAATTACAATGAGTAATCATTCGAGCAAGCTCAATTCAAGGAAAAATTTATAGACATGAGTTTGTATCAATCAGCATAATTCTTAGAGAAGATGACTCATGTCATGGACAATAATTTTAAAGAGCTAACCTAAAAAAATGAGTGCTACAGGCCGCGGCTAGATATGTACATGGCACAGCCAGATATGCACATGCCACATATAATTCTTAAACAACTCAATATTTGAAGGTTGCAGGCATTGACCCAACACAACCCTAAAGTGCTAAAGGGATTTTATTATGTCGTAGCCATGAATTCATTATGCTATGGCTATATACTCAAACAGGTTAGTATTTATTGTTGATAAATTTGAATATTGAAGACCTACAATATGAAGGGTTTGTTCAAGAATATCAAGAATAGTTGTACATTTTAATGGTATGTTTATATTCTGTCTCTACCAACTTGGAATTTGAAAATCCTAAAAATCAACAATGGAAGATTCATAGACTTCATTCATTGGCTTAACAGGGATATTAGCAGCATATCTTATCAATTAAGGGTTATTTTAGTAATTCAAGATTGATTCAATTTCAAATCAGTCAGCTACTACAACCCAAGCAGTCACAGATTCAAATGAGGGATAAATGTGATTGCAATAATTATTTTGCAAGATATGAGTTCGAATAGACCATCTAACAAGCCGAAATCAAAAGAAAACAACAAAAATTTGAACCACAGGATGTTTTTGGTCAGAAAATTACCTGGAAATAGGTGAAATCCGATTACTCGGCCTCAAACCGCCTTAATACCACCACACACGGGCTTGAAAGGTCGTCGAAAAACTCATGATGAAGTATGAACAGAGATTTTCTTTCTATATGCGCTCAAGGGTTTGGAAAATGTAGTAAAGTCCACGGTCGGTTCTATTTATATAAGATGGCGCGAGAAGATAAAGCGTCACCTTTGAAAGACCGTGGCAGCTTGAAAAGACTTGATCACTCAGCTGCAACCCCAATTACAATCTCTTGGCACTACGAATTGGGGAATTATTTATATGACAGATATAGTACCTTGCCATGAAACGTATACATTGGGCAAGTTCCAAAGACTTGCTGACGCAGCCTATAACTTAAAAGTTGCGACCTTATCCATATCTGCCTCACTGTCAACTTCCGCAGCCTCTCACACGAAGGGTGAGGCACCTTCATGCTACAGGGTGCGGACCTACTTGCTATAGGGTGTGGCCCCAGTCTTATCATATTAACTAGCCTCACCCCCTTTCATCAACCAGTAGTAAAACATCTACAACTATAAATAGAGGTCCACACCTCGAGATAGGGGGATTCTATTCCTCATCCGATCCAAGCTCGTTCTCTTACACTGACACCTAGGTCAGAGCCAGCTACTCTCTCTACACCACTAAGCATAGGTTGAGGGCTACCGACAGGAGCATCGCAACCACCAACCCGATGCCACCAGAATCCTCATATTCATGTATTCACTTATATTCTCATGCTTGTACACCTCTTTAGGCGTAATTACTATGTACCAAACACCATATATAATGAGAGTGTGGCACCAAAGTGGACGTAAGCTCAATATTATAGCCGAACCACTCTATATCTTGTCTTTTACCTCTCTTACTTGCTTTATTTGCTTATTACTCACATTATACTTGATTTGTTGGTACGAGAACGACAAGTGGACAATTTCTCATATCATCACCTACTGCATCTTGGCAATCCTCTATTCAAGTTAGATGTTAATTGGATTTATGTTGATCGTATTCCTTAATGTTCTAACCTCCTTATCTTCTTCATCATCCTAGTAGCAGCAACACCAGGATGTTTCAAAATTTTAACTTTATCAAATCTCCTTATACTTTGAATGATCCTCTAGCTGGCATCGATCCTATTTCTAAGCCTATGGGAAAATGCCCTATAGAATAAGGCTTTGTATTTTGTTTCTGCATGTTTAAGCAACAATATGTAATCAATTAATTTAATGAAAAGATTATTTTATGAATGGATCAACTTTTAATCAATCTCTGCATATATGAATGTTCTCCTTAGTCTTTGACTATGAATGGATCAACTTTTAGTTAATCTCCAGTTTTTCATCAGTTCTATTGACATTCTTAGTATTATCCTAAGTATCATTCAAATTACCAATGCTTCACCATGGTTCTCCTAATGTACCTAAATTTTTAGGTAATTGCATTAGTTACCTTGGTTCCCAGGCTTGAGTGGAACATTTGTCCATCTTTTAGCCCAGTTTAGATGAAAATTATTCATCCCGATCTTCGTTAACCAAGCATTTGGGACTTAGAATTTTGCCTTGCGTGGTTTTTTATGTATTTGACAACCAACTTTATTGGTGAATTTATTGATACTAACCAACATTGTTAGTGGTTTATGGTGACAACCAACATTATTGGTGTATTTATTGATACCGGCCAACATTGTTGGTGGCCTTTATTAATGACGACCAACTTTATTGGTGGCCTTTATTGATATCGACCAACTTTAACTTTGTTGGTGGCCTTTATTGATACCGACCAACATTGTTGGTGGTTTATATTAATACTGACCAACTTTATTCGTGGCCTTTATTAATACCGACCAACATTATTGGTTGTTTATATTGATACCGACCAACATTTTTGGTGGTTTATGTTAATAACCAACATTGTTGGTGCCTTTGTAATGTCTGCAATGTAGTGCATAGCAATAGTACGCCGAAAAAAATAAAAACTTTTGGGGAAATCATATTCTCATTAATATTAAAATGTACAAAGTACAACGCGACTACATCACTGGTTATACTTACTTAGGTGTTCTGCATTCTAGGTATTCTTGAATTCTTCACCTTCTAAAGTCTCAATTCGGTATGTGCCTGGTCGGACGGCTACTGTGATACGATAAGGTCGGTGCCAATTGTCTTCAAGCTTATTGCTCTTCTGAATTACCTTATTTAAAACATAATAACCTTCTATTAAGTTGCTCGGTCATACCCTCTTGTTGTATAAATGAGCAATCCGTTGTTGATAGGCTACATTCCTTAACGCTGTATATTCACGTACCTCTTCCAGCATGTCTAAGTTCGGTCTTCTCATCAAATCACAAACTAGGGTATTGAAGTTAAGAACTATATGCGTAGGTAAACCTAGCTCGAGAGGAATTACAACATCAGTACCGAATGCTAATAGGTAGGGAGTTTCTCCAGTAGCTGTTCTGGGGGTTGTTTGATAATCCCACAAGACAAAATGCGGTTCATTGATCCAATTCCCTTTAGCGCTTTCCAGCCTTTTCTTCAATCCATTCAATAAAGTTCTATTGGTTACTTCTGCTTGGCCATTGCTTTGGGATGGCTAGGAGCAGAGTGGATTTTTTTACATTAGATTGAACGCAATAGTCAACAAATTTATCAATGTAAAATTATGTGCCATGATCAGTGATAAAGGTATAGGGCAAACCATACCTGTATATGATATTTTTCCAAATAAACTGATAAACCTTGTCGTAGGACATATCGATCAATGGTTCAGCTTCCACACATTCAGTAAAGTAATCAATATCTACAATGAGGTATTTGAATCTTCCTCGGGTGGTCAGTAGAGCCCTTACCAAATCAATTCCACACATAGCAAAGAGCTAAGGTGAAGTGATTGGTATTAGGAGAGCTTGTGGAGTCTTTCATATGCTAGAAAACCTCTCGCACTTGTCACACTTCTTGTCAAAAGCTGCAAAATCTGTTTTCATTGTTGCCCAGTAGTACCCCTGTGTGTAGATTCTTTGCAACAACGTTCTTCCTCCTACATGGACTCCATAGGACCCTTCATGGACTTCTTCAATTAAATATTTCAATTTAGATGGATGGACACATCATTATACACCAGCAGTTAATCCTTTTCTATAAAATACACCACCATCTAGCACATATCTCGCGACTTAGTATTTCAGCTTCTTAGCTTCAAGTAGGTCGGCTAGAGGAATCCCTTCTTCATTATATTCTCTTATGGGATCCATCTAAGATGGACCCATATAACCTGAAATAAAATTGACCATCAGATCTTCACCAATGCTCCTATTAGAAGGTAGCTCAATAGGAATACTTCTTCACATCTCAGTTCTGGTTGCTGAAGCTAGCCAAGTAAGTGAGTCTTCTCGGGCATTTTTCGATCTTGGAATTCTAATCATTTTGATAACTAGCAAAGTGGCAATTATCTACCAAGATTTGGCCAAGTATCTAGTCATCAGTTATCCTTTAGCTGCATATAAGTTCAACACCTGATTTACCACCAACTGTGAGTCGTTGTACATCACAATGGCATTAAGCGATTTAGCTAGATTTAACCCAACAATCACAGCTTCATAGTCTGCCTCATTATTGGAGGCTTGAAATTGGAATCGTAGAGCGTACTCTATATATTGTTCGTCTAAAGTATGGAGAATGATTCCATCTTCACATCTAGTTGCACAGGATAACCCATCAACTTACAAGCTCCATGTAGGAATATTGTTTTCAAACACTTGGTTTGTTAGAATTACATGATGGAAAATTTTGTCCTTTAATCCTCATATTTCTTTTTCATCTCATGTACTCCACTAGTGGGTTCTGGTTGAGCGGTGGTAATTTCAATTGCTTGGAGTTGGTTGGGCGTATCTCCAATAAGTCTTCTGACTCCTGAATGTTGCTCGACTAGAATCCCTTGTTGCTCGAGGACCTCTAGGTAAGTGCATTCTACAATAAAATCAATTATAGCTTGGACTTTTAAAGAATTCCTTGCTTCGTATACAAGGTCATATTCGCCTAAATAAATATCCCAATACATCAATCTCCCGAATTTCTCTAGCATATACAAAGCTTGCCTTAGTGGCATGTCAGTGTATACCGCTATGGTGTGAGCTTGAAAATGTGGCTTCATCTGTCTATTGGACTCAATTAAGGCCAATGTTAATTTCTCCAATCTAGGTTATCTGACTTATGCTCTTCGAAAAGCTTTGATAGTGTGATAAACTGGATTTTGAACTTCATTCTCATACCTGATAAGGCAGAGCTAATAGGTAATTTAGATACATCCAGATAGAAGTACAACTTTTCTCCCAACAATTGTTAGAAGAGTAGTGGTGGTGTTCCCAGGTACTTCTTCCATTCTAACAAGGATCTTTCACATTCATCGTTCCATTCAAAGGTTTTTCTGAGTACCTTAAATTTTGGGAGACACATGTCCATTGCTCAGGACACAAATTATTGAGTGTTGATATGCTCCCTGTTAGCCTTTGAACATTCTTTTTATAGATCGGGATATCATTTCTATTAAAGATTTAATTTTATCTAGATTACCTTCAATGCCCCTTTGATTTACTATATACCCGAGGAACATTCCTCCCGAACTCCAAAGACACATTTGGTCAGATTTAACTTCATCTGGTGCTTTTCTAATTAATCAAATGTCTGGCTAAGGTCGGTAATATTATAAGTAAATTTTTTTCTCTTAGTCAGCATACAATAAATATAAACCTCCACGTTCTTGTCTATATGCTCCTCAAATACATTGTTTCACGGTCTATGATAAGTGGCACATGTATGTTTTAGAATAAATGGCATAAAAATATAGCAATAAGTTCCTCGAGGGTAATAAAGGAAGTAATTTCTCTATCTTCTGGCTTACTTTTGACCTGGTTATAACCAGAATATGCATGCATGAAACTCACCATCTTATACCCTGAAGTAGCATCCACCAGTTAATCAATTCGTGGCAAAGGAAAATGATCATTTGGGCACACTTTGTTCAAGTCTGTAAAATCCACACACATCCTCCACTTATTGGTTTTCTTCTTGACCATAACTACGGTGGCCAACTAGTTCGGGTACTTCACATCATCAATAAATTAAGCTTTTTGAAGCTTCTCCACTTCTTCTTGTATATCCTGGTTCTATTCCGGACTGAAAACACTTTTTCGTTTCTTCATAGGTTTAACCTCCTTATTCAGATTAAGCTCATGGCATAGGAAGTTAGGGTCTATATCAGGCATTCTTCATGGCTCCATGCGAACACCTGCTTTATTTGTCTCAAGAAAGCCACCAACTCCTATTGAAGAATTGGTACCATTGGCTCTCTTATTTGAGTAGTTCATTTTAGTTCATCATTATCTAGAACAATGCTTTATGTTGCCTCCATCACTTGGCCTTTTACGAGCTCAAATTCATCTCTTAGATCTAAGGTTTCAACCTCAGATTCATTTTTCAGCTCACACATATCCATTTAATAAGTGGTGGTTTTCTTCTTTACTTCTAACTAATCTTCCTCCTCAACAGATGGAATAGTAGCATTCACCAGCTACTTTCTGATCTCCTTGTATTACTTCCACTCTGAAGTTGGTCGGGAATTTTAGGCATTAATTAATATTAGAAGGTACAACTTTGAAACTCTTGAGTCCCACTCTTCTTATGAATGTTATATGAAGAATTAACATTTTTGTCCATCACAAAGAATCTCACTTTCTCTGTCCTGCTTACTGGACATGTCCAATCAACATATCTAGCTTTATTGTTCCCAGTGGAAATACTTTCTCGCTAGAGAATCCAATAAGTGGCATGTGGTAAGGATCCAATTGGCTGAGTTTCAAGCCCAGACTATCAAAGCAGGGATAGAACATGATATCTTCCAAACTATCGTTATCCATTAATGTTATTGCTATGAATACTTCTTTCATCCAGACTCTAATCACTGAAGGATCATCATGAGGATACAACACTCTGGATATAGATCGTTCTAGGCTTCTAGGGAAGCTCAGGATCGTCTTCTAGATCATTGTCATAGTTCCTCTTCGTATCTTCTCTAGGCTTAAGTGGTGATTTGGATCTTTGTCTACCTCTACTTCCAGTTCTTCCACTAGCCTATCGATCAACAAATTTGTCCAATTTTCCTCTTCGAATGAGTGCTTCTATCTCATTCTGGAGATCAATACACCGGTTGGTTGTATGACCATGATCTTTGTGAAACTCGTAATACTTGGACTTATCCCTCTTATCAGTAAATGACCTTAACTTTTCAGGCCAACTCAAATCATTGTTTTGCTTAATTTCCTCCAACACATGATGTATATCCATCGTTAAGGGAGTGTAATTAGTAAATTTTCTGACCCGATCTAGGATTTCTTTTACTTTTGAATTCTTACGCTCATTATGATTCTTGTGCTCCTTATCTGACTTTCCTTCTATCTTTTCTTTCTCATTTACATCTGAAATCTTTTTAGCAGCCATAGCCTCCTCAGCATTCATAATCTTTGCTACTTTGGCCATCAATTCTATCATCGTTTTCAGGGGATCTTTTGCCAACGTATAATATAATTTTTCGGGGAGCAAACCACTCATGAGGGAAGTGATTACAGTCTTCTTTTCATAATCAATGACTTCTAATTACTCGTTATTGAAATGAGGGATGTAGCCATGGTTACTTTCTCCTACCTTCTATCTCACACTAAGAAAATGAGCTACTCGCTTCACTAGTTTTTATCCAAAGAAAAATTTACCAATAAATAGCACTGTGAGTTATTGTAAGAAATAAATATTCCCCCAAGGAAGACTATTATACCAGATTTGAGCAGATCTAGTGATTGTTCCGGAAAATACCCTACACCTAATCTCATTAGGAAAAATATAGATATCAGTCGTTGCTTAGTATTATTCAATATGAATAACTGGATCAATCTTCCCATCATACTTGGGAGTGACCACTAGAGCTTTAAACTTGGTCGGTGTACGAAAATCTACGATGATTTGCACATAGGGGGATTCTTGATAAAACTTCTCTGGAGAGGATTCTTGGCCTTGGCCATTTCACCCAACTTGTCTTCCTAATGCTGAACAGAACCTTTCCAAGCATCACTGTCAGGACCAGATCTATGGTTTTATGACGACCAACTGATCATGCTGAGGTTTCTTCTTGCGATCCTTCTCTTTTACTAGATTGATCAGTTTGTCGGGTGTTCAATTTGGATGGGGTTGAACCTTACTTTAGATCGCTTGGTTGTTGAGTATTTCCCGACGCAACTTGTAGGGCATTTCCCTAGGGTCCCAATCGATCAAAAGGAGAGGCCCTACTTAGCCTTTCTAAGTCACTCAATCTTTTTGGGATGAGGGACTATCCATCAGAGGAATTAGTAATCCTGATAGAAGAAGTTTCTCCAAGAAGGTACGAAAGATCCCTTGAAGTTCTGGAACGGTTATGCCCAACACTCCTTATTGGAGGCGTTGGTATATTACTTTGATTAAATTGTGCAGGGACTCCAGTTTGCAGAGTTTGGGCCAAATCTCGTATTGTATCCTACATAGCCTCTTGACCCTTAGCCAATCTAACCAAAATTCCGGTTAAATCATTGTTATTTGGAGGGACAGAGGGAGTAGGCAGAATTTCCTCATTTCTGGTTCTTAATTCGGGAATTTCAGCCATGGATGATGAATGAGTGAAAACGTTTAGCAATACGTTCCCACAGACGGCGCTAATCTGTTAATGCAAAAAACTAGACTAGGCCTAATTGATTTATCACAAATAAATAAACAAAAACAAATAATACTAATAAATTTTTAAAGTGGTTTGGCTCAATGGGAAAGCATATATCCACTATTATGTATTCACTGCTTTAATTTATTTTTGATCCCTTACAATAAGTATGATACAATGTATTCATAGCCTAGGAGGGGTACTGATAGCTGTCATGTGAAATGATGGAATGCATTAATTTGTTAGGAATTTTCATCAATACACAATGATAATTAAATATAAATTGTTGTCGCTTCATTGGTTACACAGTTTGTTTGACTGTTGTCGCTTCATTGGCTGTACATTTTGGATTTCAAACAGTTGGTCGGTCTTCCCAGTTGCTCGGCCTTCCTTGTTAGTCAGGTTGCCCTATTGGTCGGGCTGCCCAATTGGTCGGGCTTCCTTATTGGTCAGGATTTTTTGTCATGCTGACTTGCATTTGAGCCACACTAGATGACGTGTTGGTTTATAATCGGCCCACGTTGGATAGTAAATTTTGGTATCAACAATAAGTATAATTTTACCCCCTCAGTGGTCGAGAGAGCAATACTGGACATTTCAAAAATTTCTTTAGCTCTAGAAAGTCCTACTCATATTCTTCATTCCTATTAAAAATCTTTCATAGCACCTTCAAGAAAGGTAAGCATTTATCAGTAGCTCTAGACATGAACCTATTGAGGGAAGTTACTATTTTAGTTAGTTTCTATACATACTTCTTTCATAAGGAGATTGAATTTCAATCAATGCTTCAATCTTATCCGGATTATCCTCAATTACTCTATGATTTACTATAAACCCCTGGAACATTTCTTCTTTTATGCCAAATGATGATACCATATTTGGTGTCACTAAGTCAATTTGTGGTGTAAGCTCAAAACCAGACAATAATGGAGTATAACAGATATATGTAATACAGAAAGAGATGAGACAAAGGAGAGGATAACACTAGATATAAGTGGTTCATCCTTTGAAGGGCCTATATCCACTATATGAGTGTGTAAAATCCACTAAATATGGACTCTAATGGCCTTTGGATACAAGCATTCAAACTTTCTCTCTCTAAGTAAAGGTCTAGACCGAGTTTCAGCAGGGTAAATAATTTGTGATCATTTATAATGATGTAGATGACAAATATTTAACCGACAGGGGTGGCGTCATACGCACCCTAGTCATGCATGAGACATGCATATCACCAAGTATCTAATGATATAGTGACATCTATCTTTTGTGTATGTAGGTGATGATTAAGAGATATTCTCCACCTATGGTCATGATGTTGTGGTAACGGTTTTCTAACGTGGGCTCGCGGCCCACGCGCAGTCTCCCACCTATACTCCATTACACATGCCTTGTCAGAAGTCGAATGTGTCCAACTGGAATGCGGTGTCGACTTAGCCGAGTATGAGTCCATTAATGCTCCTCTGGATTGCATGCTGATAACTGCCATGTGTAGTCTCGGCCTACCTGTAGAAGGCCGAGACGAGGTATCTCTCCAAGCGGAGTGGTCTCGTCTTCCTAATATGCATGAGGCAAGCCAAAGGCCCAATAGGGTGTTATATGGTCTCGAATTGTCCCTGGACGAGGAAGAGGACGAGACAGTTGTTGTAGGATGGTTTAAGAGAGGACACTTTATGGGATCGACTTTAGACGAGCATAGCCCGAGCCAAGACTAGGTCTTATATTGGCATATCAATCACCCCTTAACCCTTAGTCTTCTGTGTCTATAAAGGACTGAGGGGTAAAAATGTCAAGATTCACTGATAAAGGTATGTCCCTGACTTATCAGATGCTGATGTACTTATGTGTACGAGTTGAGGACACCTGTCATCTATTCCTTGGCCTGGCGGCCCCCCTAAGTAGTGGTGGAAGCATGTGTTCACCTTGCAAGTTGTGCCATAATGATGGGCGCATTGAGAGTTGAACCCCATCATTATAGGGGTTTTTAAATGTTTAACTTAAAAACTTCTTTTTCTCCCACTTCAGTTATGCGCGCCATTTTCTCTCTCTAAGTCTTCTCTTCTAGAGTTCTTCATCTCTCTCCCACTTTCCAAGTATTTTTCGGTTGTTTTTCCAAGTTCTCTATGGTTGTCGGTCTGACCAACCCTTCCAGGTACTTCTATTCTTCCTTTTTTCAATATTTTTATCATTTTTAGCCATTTATATTCTTGTTTAGCTTTTTCGACGGATTTATACTTTTTCGGTGACTGTGTTGGGTGGCTGTTGGGTGGTTTTTAGGGATGAAAACATTGGCTTTAGGGTTGAGAAACTTGGTTTGAGGGTTTATTGGTAGTTTTAAGGTTTCCTCCATTTGTTTAACCCTCATATGGTCACTCTGGTGATTCACCTTCCCTGGTGAAGCACTCAACCTATACTTGAGTGTTCTTGGCCTTAACTTTTCATATTCCTTACGTTAGATAAATTAGTCAAACCCCAATGAAGCCTTTGGTTGTTTTCCCCTTATTAATTGTATAATTTGATGGTGATCCTCTGGATGTTGAGAAAGTTGTATGAGCTAGCAAAATATGTCCCTACTCTCAAAGAGAGGAGCTACAGGGACATCATAAGGTACAAGGCAGAGGAAGCAGCCAAGTGCAGGGCCGAAGCCTTTACTCTTCATCCTATCTATACCATCCCTCTCCCAACCATTCGTCCTCCAGTTATATATCTTAGTGAGTCCATGCATGCGTCGACTGTTGATAGTGTTGATTCTTTCCAAGTGGCAATATAAGTCCACCATGATGGATTGGACCCTTCATCCATATAAGAGCACCTCGGTCAACGAGAGAGCACTTTAAGCCCGAAAGGTCAAATTTGTGTATATGAACAAATATATATGGTTGGTTTTAGGCTAACTGTAAATCCTTCTATACGATCCATTTTAGATAGTCTCGGTCGCTCCCCTTCCCAACTTTCACCTAATGCCTGGAGAGTTATTCTCAGCTTCGTCGCCCTGTGGAAGGTAGTTCATCATATAAACCTCCTAGTTAGTGTCTTCAGAGGATGATACATTGTCTTGCCCCCCAAGACTCGGCTAGTCTACCATCGTCTCGTAGCCAGGAAATGTGAAAAGAAGGTTGTGATGGTAACCCAAACCTCCAACCATAATGGGTGTTGATACCAAATTTAGTCTGCTGACATGGCTCAATTGGGTGAAGACACGTGGCAATCTACATGGCAACGATAAACACTTACGAACAACACCTCGACTCTGAGGAACCATACTACAAAGAGGAACTCTTCTTCCCCGATCAACTCAGACGCTTCGACCTACAAGAACTCTCCAAGGAACTTTGAGCACCGAGGAACTTTTGAGTACCGAGGGACTTTGAGCACCAAGGAACTTAGGCGGTCCGAGTAGCTTAGGCGGTCTGAGCTGCACCTCGAACAAAGCATTAATAGCAGGATAACCCAACAGTTTGACTGCGCATTAAATGCTTATTATCATACAGATGTATACGCTTAAGGGACATTTAATATATTACCCTTTCACATTACAGCCTTAGGGCTATAAATACATTGTATTATCCTCATTGTAAGGGGACCGGAATTTCTTGAGAAAACTTGTTATCGAGAATTCCCAAACAGTCAGCAATAACAGAAACAGTGGACGTAGGCCATTCTTATAAGGCTGAACCACTTTAAAAGTTCTTTGTCTCATTTTATTTATCTGTGATTAAATAATTAGATATAATCTAGTTTTTTACATCAATAGATTGGTGCCATCTGTGGTAAACGACTGGTAATATCATTTTTCATCAAAAATAATTCATCATAAATGGCTAATATTCCAGAACCCAGCAATTGAAATGCTGGAAGCCCTCCAAATCCATCTGCTCCGCCCAATATTCCAGATCTGGCTGGAATAATGACAAATCTGGCCCAAGGCCAGACAGTCATGCAAGAAATGATGTGACAACTCATACGAAACCTCCATGGTGGTGCACCAACCCATTCAGAATCGCGAAGTATTCAAAGAAATACCCGTTTACCTTCTTCACGTACTAGGCGTACTGATTCATATCGTACTGAGGAATCTGAAGATTTTTCTTATCAACCTGGACGAACTTCGTCAGTGCGGGCCACAGATACTGAACAACGTATCACTCTCACTCCAGAAAGGACTAGTGCGCTAAAGAGGTTGAGCAGGGTATCACCTTTTGATCGATTAGGACCTAGAAGGAGTAGAAGTCCTCCTAAAGTCGCATCGAGGAGTTTTTGACGACCATCAGATTTAAGGGAAGGATCTGCCCAGTCGCGACCAGCTGCTCGTCAAGATAGATCCCAGGAAGCCACATCAACTCAATCAGTTTCTCGAACCAACAGGCTCGAGGAAGGAAATGATGCATGGAAAGTCTCTATTCAGAGGCTGAAGGATAGATTAGGGGAATTGGCTAAAGCCAAGAACCCTCTACAATGAACTTTTGTTCGAGGAACACCTTTTGTCCAGGCCATTGTAGATTTTCCAACACCATCAAAGTTTAAAGCACCTGTTGTGACCCCCAAATATGAAGGAAAGACCGACCCTGTCCTTCATATAGAACAATACCAAGCTGCAGCCGACATCTATGATGTTCGAGATGAGATGAGATGCAGAGAATTCTCAGGAACTCTTACCGGATCTGGTCAAATATGGTATAATAATCTTCCTCGGGGTAAGATCTCAACTTTCTTTCAATTGGCCGAGTTATTCATTGGGAATTTATATTTTGGGGAAAGCCGGTTAAATGAGTAGCGCATTTGTTAAGTGTTAGACAAAAAACTGGTGAAAGTACCAGAGATTATTAACTCGTTTTAATAACGAGAAGCTCGAAGTCATTGACTATGAGGAAAAAATAGCGATTACCGCCTTGATGAGTGGATTACTTCCCAACAAGTTGTACTACACTTTGGCTAAAGATCTGCCTAGAACCATGTCAGGTCTGATGGGAAAGGCAGCCAATATTATGAATGCCAAGGAGGCTATGGCTGCGAAGAAGAATATGGATACCAAAGAAACCAAGGTGGAAGGTGATAAAGCTAAGAAGAATGAGCATAAGAACAATGGTAGTGACAAACACTCAAGAACAAGGTCGTCATGGGAAGTATTGAAGAAATTTGATAATTATACTCCTTTGAAGAAAGACATCAACCACGTTCTAGAAGAAATCAAGAACAACGAGGAAATAAATTGGCCAGAGAAAATGAAGGCAGACCCCGAAAGGAGAAATAAGGCAAAATATTACGAGTTTCATAAAGATCATGGCCATATGACTAAAAATTGCATAGCTCTTCAGAATGAGATTGAAACACTCATCAGGCGAGGAAAACTGGCAAAGTATGTTGATCGGAGGAATGATAGAAGAAATAACGACCGACCAAGAGAGAGGTCTAGATCTCCTCGTCGAGCAGAGGAGAACCAGAAGAGAGACCATAAAGTTGATCCAGAAGATGACCCCGATCTTCCCAAGAGACCAAGGCAGCCAGAACATGAGGTATTTTCAATACGCTTTGGGTCATTTGATTGTAATGTTATTACAGGTGGAGATGCAGGAGGAGGAGACCTTACTGCCGAGAGAAAAGCTTACCTCTGTGAGGGTCAAGCTTGATCATTCATTAAAGGAATAAATCTAGCTGAGGAGGATCGCCCGAGAAAGGTGAACAAAGAGAAATTGGTCATTGGTTTCTCAAAGAACGACCTTGTAGGTGTTCTATATCCTCATGATGACCCATTGGTGATCAAAATGAGGATGAAAGAGGTAATGATTTCAAGAGTACTAGTAGACAATGGTAGCTCGACAGACATCATGTTCTACTCGTTCTTCAACAGTTTAAATCTAAAGTTATCTCAACTGGAACCTTATCATAGACCCCTCCTCAGTTTTGCTGGCGAGAAAGTATTTCCACTTGGGACGATCAAATTGGATATATTCATTGGTACGTGGCCTGCTTGTCGAACAAAAAGAATACGCTTCTTTGTGATGGATAAGAATGTTCAATCATCATACAATATCATCATGGGAAGAGTAGGACCGAAGAAGTTCGAAGCTGTACCATCCACGGTACATCAATGCCTAAAATTTCTAACAAATTTTGGAGTAGGAGTTGTGAAAGGTGATCAGAAAGTATCTCGGGAATGCTATTATTCATCCGCCGAGCAAGAGGAAATGGAGGAATCAAGGAAAAAGACCACCACCTATCAAGTGGATGAAGGTGCAGAAATTGAAACATTGGATCCTAGAGATGAGTCACAACTCGTGAAGGGTCAAGTGGTGGACGCTACTGAAAACATCATCCTGGACGACGAACACCCTGAAAGAACTACTCAAGTAGGTTCGTCGTTGGAAGCCTCACTAAAACAGGAATTGATAACTTTCCTAAGAAGCAGAAAGAAAACTTTTGCATGGAGTCATGAGGATATGCCTGGGATAGACCCAAATTTCGTATGTCACGAACTCAATGTGAATAAGGAGATCAAACCTGTGGAGCAGAGAAGAAGAGTATTCAGTCCCAAGAAGAATCAAGCTATACAGGAGGAAGTCGAGAAGCTCGAGAAAGCTTGCTTTATTGAAGATGTTAAATATCCAGACTGGTTAGAAAATATGGTAATGGTGAAGAAGAACAACAACAAATAGAGGATGTGTGTAGACTTCACTGACCTCAACAAAGCATGCCCAAAGGATCATTTTTCGCTGCCCCGAATTGATCAACTAGTGGATGCTACCTCGGGACACGAGCTACTGAGCTTCATGGATGCTTATTATGGTTACAATCAGATTAAAATGAAACCTGAAGACAGGGAGAATACTTCTTTCATTACCCCTAGGGGAACTTATTGTTATAATGTTATGCCTTTTGGTTTGAAAAATGCAGGTGCAACATATCAGCGGCTGATGAACAAAGTGTTTGCAGAACAAATTAGTTGCAATATGGAAGTCTATGTTGACGATATGCTGACAAAGAGCAAGAAAGTTGTTGATCATCTAGTTGACTTAAGCCAGACCTTTGATCAACTAGATAAATATCAAATGAAGTTGAACCCGACGAAGTGCATATTTGGAGTACGAGAGGGCATGTTTCTCGGGTACATTGTCAATCAGCGAGGCATTGAAGCTAACCCTGAAAAGATCAAAGCTCTGTTAGGGCTGCGATCCCCAACGACGAAGAAAGAAGTACAAAGTCTTACAGGACGAGTAGCATCACTCAACAGATTTGAATCGCGAGCGACTAATCGATGCCTCCCATTCTTCAAGACGCTCCGAAAAACTTTTGAGTGGAATGATGAATGTGAAAAGGCTTTCCAAGACTTGAAGAAATATTTGGGAACACCTCCACTATTATCCCGGCCAGTGATGGGAGAAAAGTTATACTTGTATCTGGCAGTGTCTGAGAATACAGTTAGTTCGGCAATCATAAGAGTGGGGAATGGAGTACAAAAACCAATCTACTACATAAGTAAGGCCTTCCGAGGAGCAGAGATCAGATATCCAAGGCTGGAAAAATTGGCACTAGCATTTATTGAGGCAAGTAGAAGAATGAAGCCATACTTCCAGGCTCATACCATAGTAGTATATACTGATATGCCATTGAGGCAAGCCCTTCATAAACCAGAAAAGTCAAGAAGATTGATGTGCTGGGCAATAAAACTCGGTGAATATGATATAGTTTATGAATCCAGATCATCGCTAAAAGGGCAAGCGGTAGTACATTTTATAGCAGAGTTCACCTATCCTGATACCCCCGAGGAGCAAAAGTTACTCGCTGATCAAGCTGTGGATGTTACAGGATCATCAAATGCAAGCCCAGACCAACTTAGCTTGGTAAAAGGGCAAGTAGATTTTACAGGATCATCAAATTCAAGCCCAGACCAGCTTCGGTTGGTAAAAGGGCAAGAAAAGATGGTCGACAAACAACAAGAAATATCAGGAGATGGTGATAGGAAGCAACAAACTTTTCAGTGAGGAACTCTGTCAGATAAGAAATTTGAAGACGAGTTGCCTATATGAAGTCTGTATGTGGATGGTTCATCCTACACTACAGGATGTGGCGCATGGATAGTTTTGAACAGTCCGGACGAGGTCGACATGGAATACTCCCTACGCTTCCAATTCAAAGCTTCGAATAATGAGGATGAATATGAAGCCATGATTGCAGGTCTTAGTTTGGCAAAAACCAAGGGGGCGGAACAAGTTATTGTTTTCAGTGACTCGTAAATGGCCATAAATCAAATGATGGGAGTATATGCAGCCAAAGGCGAATTAATGATCAGATATCAAGCAAAGGAAAAGGAATTAGTGTCGGAATTTATCGCTATTCAGCTGGTCAGAATACCAAGAATGGAGAATGCGAGAGCAGACGCCCTAGCTCGATTAGCATCAGCTACTCGTACCGAGCTACGAAGAACAATCCCAATTGAAGTTTTAGCTGGTCGGAGTATAGATGAAGATCTGACGATGAACTTTATCACCCTCGATTTAGGATCATCATGGATGGATCCCATCAGGGCATATATTGAGAAAGGGGAATTACCAATTGATAAACTTGCAGCCAAGAAACTTAAGTTTAAGGCTGCTCGTTATGTATTGACTAATGGTATTTTATACAGACGAGGAATTATAAAATGTTTGCAAAGATGTGTGCATCCCACCGGGGTGAAAGATTTGATTGAAGAGGTCCATGAAGGGTCCTGTGGAGCCCATATAGCAGGTTGGACTCTTTTGCAAAGAATGATGACTCAAGGATACTACTGGCCGACGATGAGGGATGATTGCACAACCTATGCTAAGAAATGTGACAAGTGTCAGCGCTTCTCCTCCATCCGAAGAACTCCCTAAGCATTATTGACACCCATTACTTCCCCTTGGCCATTTGCCATATGGGGAATAGATTTGGTTAGGCCACTGCCGACGACCAGAGGAAGATGCGAAAGCAAATTGGATCAACAGGCTACAATCAGTACTATGGGCTTACCGAAATACTGCCCGAGTAGCAACAGGGGAATCTTCATATATGTTAGCATTTGGAAGTGAAGCTGTTATACCCGCCGAATTGGGTCTCCCAACACACAGAATACTGAATTTCAATTCCCCTATCAGCGATTTAATGAGAAGGTTAGACTTGGACATGCTCGAGGAGGTTAGAGAAGAAGCAGCCATTAGAAATGCTGCTTACCAGCAGCGAACAACTTTGTTCTACAACAACAGAGTGAAGAAGTGTGACTTGAAAGAAGGAGACTATGTGCTAAAGAAAGTGATTCAAAAGCACAACAAACTGGAAATAAACTAGCATGGACCCTACTGAGTTGAAGAAGTTGTTCGACCAGGGACATACAGAATAGAAACTTTAGAGGGGGAGGAGTTTAAGAATGCATGGAATGCTGAACACTTGCGCAAATATTATCAGTAATGTAAACTCTCATGTAATGCAGTTTCATCAGTATGAATAAAGCGACAATGTTCTGCCCAGCTCTTTCCTTTTATTGGAATTTTTTTGCGGAATAGTAGTGCTACACACTTCTCAGCAAAACTCAGACTACTCTACTCAAATGTATTCCTACGGGAAGTAAAACTATTCCTAAAAATGCCAACTTATGTTGGTTAGGAAGTAAATGTATTCCTACGGGAAGTAAAACTATTCCTAAAAATGCCAACTTATGTTGGTTAGGAAATATATTCCTAAACATGCCAACTTATATTGGTTAGGAAGTAAATGTATTCCTACGGGAAGTAAAACGATTCCTAAAAATGCCAACTTATGTTGGTTAGGAAGTAAAAGTATTCCTAAAAATGCCAACTTATGTTGGTTAGGAAGTAAATGTATTCCTACGGGAAGTAAAACTATTCCTAAAAATGCCAACTTATGTTGGTTAGGAAATGTATTCCTAAAAATGCCAACTTATGTTGGTTAGGAAGTAAATGTATTCCTACGGGAAGTAAAACTATTCCTAAAAATGCCAACTTATGTTGGTTAGGAAATGTATTCTTAAAAATTCCAACTTATGTTGGTTAGGAAGTAAATGTATTTCTATGTGAAGTAAAACTATTCTTATAAATGCCAACTTATGTTGGTTAGGAAGTAAATGTATTCTCGAAAACGCCAACTAAAGTTGGTCGGGAGGTAAAATTATTCCAGAAAGTGCCTGATGATGCTAAGATTTAGCACCACCGGATAAATGATAATGATCTCAAACAGTAGTAACCATGGCATCCATAGAGATGTATAAGTGTATAAGTATGTTGAAGGTGATGAGTATAAGAGGAAATAAGACAATGATGTATAGTGGTTCAGCCAATTTGGCCTACATCCACTGTGGGTGTGTGATCCACTAAGTATGGGCACTAATGGCCTTGGATACAATGAACATAAACTCACTTTCTCTCTCTACTGTGTGTACAAGCAGAGTTTTAGCTAGGGTTACAATATAATTGATCGATCCCTTGTAGGGTTGTAGGTGACAAGTATATATAGTTCTTGGGGGTGTAGTGTACCCCCCAAGTATGCATGGTGCATGTGAATCATGATCTAGCCAATCCCCTGTTGACACCTGTAGATGCCAAATGATGACATAATATTCCCTCACGTGAGGGTGTGATTTTGTTATAACGGTCTCCCATGTGCCATGTGAGCCTCACGCGCACTGTTCCACGCGTCTCCCAAACCACGCGTTGTGATGATGTCACCCTCGACCTATGAAGCCGAGGCCGAGGGCAAAGTTCCTTATGGTAGTGAGTCTGGCCTAATTTAGGCCTCGTACTGTCGTACCCTCGGAGGGTCATCCGGAGCCTGATGAAGGGTCGGCCCCCTGAGGGGTCGTCCGGAGCCTGATGAAGGGTCGGCCCCTGAGGGGTCATCCAGATCCTGATGAAGGGTCGGCCCCCTGAGGGGTCGTCCGGAGCCTGATGAAGGGTCGGCCTCTGAGCGGTCGTCCGAAGCCTGATGAAGGGTCGTCCCCTGAGGGGTCGTCCGATTGGAGGGTATATATGGGTATATCAATCACCCCCCAGCCCTTAGCCATAGGTGTTGTTGAGATGGATGAGGGATAGTGTTGTAATTGAGATGCGTGTATGATCAGTTAGGTGAGTGACACCTGGATGGGCACTCATTGCCACTTCAGTTTTCTAGGCATGGCGGTTGCACACTTTACCAGGGGATTTGTGCCCCAATGATACCCTTCTTGGTTAATGGGCCCACTCATCACTAAGGTATTTAAGAGATTTTTGAACTCTCTCTTCTTCTTCTTCTTCGCGCCCAAGCTTTCTCTCTCTCAAGTCTCCAGCCTTCCTATTTTTTTTGCAGCTTTCGAGCCTTCGACTTAGCAGCTTCAGCCTTTCTCTTCAGGTAATCTTCCACCACCAACGCCCTCTTCACTTTCATTTCTTTTTTGCTTTTCTGTTTTAGGCTCGTAGGGCTTGATTTGGGTTGTTTTACAACTTTTTCGACGACTGTCTTTTGAGTGTTCTTGAATTTCTTGGGTGTTCTTGAGTGAAAATCATTGATTCCCCTTGTTTTAATCCAAAAGTCTAATTTGGTCAACTGAACACTTGTTTGTAGCTAAGTTCCCCAAATTCCTCTAAGTCTAGGGTCTCCCCCTTTAATGCTTAAGAGGCTTTATAGTTTAGTATCTGAATTCCCTTCTCTGAGAGAGAAATTATTTGTTGAGATCAGACGAATAGAGGAAGAAGAGGAGAGGAGACGAGGGGCCGACCCTAATTGGGTACGACCCATCTTTCCTATTCCCCTAGCCACAATAAAACCATTTGAGTCGTCTGAGTCTTGTGGGTCATCCCATCGTCCAGCCGAGTGTCAGTCAAGTGAGATGGACAAGAGAGCATCCTCGTCAACTGGCGCTGGTCCTTCTGGTAGAGTAGAGACATCTGACCTAAGCCCGAGCCGACATGCCGAGGGTATGGTTCCCTCCGAGGCTGTCCCTGTGACAACCCTATCTCCACATGCCTTTCAGATGGCCTTTCCCCAGGGGCCTCTGGAAGATAATGAGGCCGATGGAGAGGGGACTGAGGACGAGGGCGATGATTCAGATGACCAGGTTGATACATCCCATGCCTCGTCCTATACCTCCTCAGTTAGGGATCGCGACCTCTTATTGTTGAGACATGCCTATGGAGTGCCCCCTAGCATAACCATGAGGGTTCCCTCTGAGGGAGAGAGGGTTTTTGAAGGTGATGAGGGAGAGGTTGTTGTGTATGAACAAATGTTCAAGGTAGGTGTCAGACTCCCTTTACATCCTGCCATTGTAGACATTTTATCGGCCCTTGGCGTTGCCCCCTCTCAACTTCCTCCTAATTCTTGGAGGAGGATACTAGGTTACATCTCCCTGTGGAAGAACGCTTTCACCGATGAGCCCTCGGCCGACATATTCTTGGCCTGCTACAATATCACCTCCTCGTCCAAACAGCCCGAATACTATCATCTGGGGGCGAGGAGGTCTGAGAAGAAACTCCTCCACGTGGCGCAAACCTCCGACCACGATTGGAAAAAGAGATTCTTCTTCGTCTCTGGGGAATGGGAGTTCTCTGTCGAGGCATCCCCTGCTGCCGATGGTCCGAGGGTCCCCTGTAGATAGTCTAACCCATCAATGAAGGCTAGGTCAGACCCCAGACTTAGTCTGGAAGAAAAGGACATCGTTGAGTATCTGAGGGGACGAGGGAGAGGGGGTGAGATTGCAAAATTTGAAGATTTGATGACCCCCCGATTCCTCAAAGAAGCTGGTCAGAGGGTCGTCCCTCTGACAGAACTATGTGAGTTATACTGAACGTTTTCCATTCTTTACTTATTTTTGAAGTGTTTCCTCTTTATATATGTACTTTTCTTACGTGTTGTACCCTTTTCAGGTCGTCCTGCAGGTGTATCAGACTACCTTTGGGAAATGACTACTCTCAGCTTACTATCCAGCTTGGCCAAGAAGAAGGGTAAGGAGCCTCAGCAGGCTCTAAGGAAGACGAAGGTCGCTGGGCCGACGGTTGTTGAGCCGACCACCGATAGCCACAAAAGAAAGGAGCCTGAGGCTCCTGTTGACCCTCGACCAGATTCTCGGACGAGGGTCAGGGCCAGGGTCGAAGCATTTGAAGGGACTGTTTCTTCATCCAGTATGGGGGCCTTCTGGTCCCAGAACCTGGCACATCTCAGGGCCGAGCCCTCATCACTGATCACAAACTTGAGGGCAGCCAAGGCCTCAATGTTTTCTGCTCCCTCGGCCGCTGATTACGAGTTCCTGTCAAAGATGCCTCCTGCCAAAGTGTACGACTATGGTCTGCACGCCCTTGCACGGGTATTGGTCTTGACCCACTTCTTTAATTTCATTCTTTCACCAACTGTTTCCTCTGCCTCTTGACATCTGTTTATTTTTATTGTGCAGTCTGTATGCGCCTTTACTTCGGCCACCAAGTGGATGGTTGAGAACCAAGCAAAGTTCCATGAAGCCGAGAGGGCTATTCAACACGAGGCATATCTTCAATCCCAGCTTTATACTGCAAGGGCCGAGTTGGAAAGTACCAGGACTGAGCATGCAAGGATCCTGGACCAGCTGACGAGGCAGCACGACGAGGACCTTAAGGCCAAAGACTTGCTTATCAAGGAAAAGGATGAGGCCTTGACCAACATGGGGGTCAAGCATAAGACTGATCTTGAAGCAGCTATCAGGAAAGTCGAGGCTGATGCTGTTGAGGCTTATAAAATTTCTGACGAGTTTCAAGGCTTCGGCCTTGAATATTTGGAGAGAGGAATCAGGACGGCCTGTCAGTGGGTCGTCCTCAGGTTTGGTGATGTCGTCTCCTCAGTCCGCCCGTCGATTGAAGCAGTCAGATTGGACGACCCTCTGATCACCGAGGCTCTGACTCAGGTGGAATCACAAGTTCAAGTCGAGGGTGTCAGCACATCTGAGGATCAGTCGGTTGTGGTCATTGAGGAAACCCCTCTGGTGGATACTGAGGCCCTGCCCTCGGATGCTGTCCCATAGGGTGGTTGTCTATAGCCCATACCCTCTTGATGTAATTAACATTTTTGTACTCTATCTTGTATAACACTTAACATTTCATTTATACCATCATCTCCTTTACTGTCTTCCATGTTTTTGCCTTTTGTATGGTTTGTGTTGTGAATATTTTTTATTATTACTAACCCCTCCCTCGTCTTTCTTGAGGGTGAACGAAGGGTCGTCCCCTGCGTTGGCCCTCATTATAGCCGAGGGTTCAACCTACCAAATTAATGGTTTTTTAATCAAGTGGTCCCTCGTCTTTCTTGAGGACCATGGTGGGGTCGTCCCTTCAATGTGACCTCATTATAGCCGAGGGCCACAATAACCAAACTAATGGTTTTTTAATCAAGTGGTCCCTCGTCTTTCTTGAGGACCATGGTGGGGTTGTCCTCTCCATGTAACCTCATTATAGCCGAGGGTCACAATAACCAAACTAATGGTTTTTTTTAATCAAGTGGTCCCTCGCCTTTCTTGAGGACCATGGTGGGGTCGTCCCCTCCATGTGACCTCATTATAGCCGAGGGTCCCAATAACCAAACTAATGGGTTTTTAATCAAGTGGTCCCTCATCTTTATTGAGGATCATGGTGGGATCATCCCCTCCATGTGACCTCATCATAGCCGAGGGTCCCAATAACCAAACTAATGGTTTTTTAATCAAGTGGTCCCTCGTCTTTCTTGAGGACCATAGTGGGGTTGTCCCCTCCATGTGCCCTCATTATAGCCGAGGGTCACAATAACCAAACTAATGGTTTTTTAATCAAGTGGTCCCTCGTCTTTCTTGAGGACCATGGTGGGGTCGTCCCCTCCATGTGACCACATTATAGCCGAGGGTCCCAATAACCAAACTAATGGTTTTTTAATCAAGTGGTCCCTCGTCTTTCTTGAGGACCATAGTGGGGTCGTCCCCTCCATGTGCCCTCATTATAGCCGAGGGTCACAATAACCAAACTAATGGTTTTTTAATCAAGTGGTCCCTCGTCTTTATTGAGGACCATGTTGGTGTCGTCCCCTTCATGTGACCTCATTATAGCCGAGGGTCCCAATAACCAAACTAATGGTTTTTTAATCAAGTGGTCCCTCGTCTTTCTTGAGGACCATAGTGGGGTCGTCCCCTCCATGTGCCCTCATTATAGCCGAGGGTCAAAATAACCAAACTAATGGTTTTTTAATCAAGTGGTCCCTCGTCTTTCTTGAGGACCATGGTGGGGTCGCCCGTCCATGTGACCTCATTATAGCCGAGGGTCACAATAACCAAACTAATGGTTTTTTAATCAAGTGGTCCCTCGTCTTTCTTGAGGACCATGGTGGGGTCGTCCCCTCAATCTGACCTCATTATAGCCGAGGGTCACAATAACCAAACTAATGTTTTTTTTTAATCAAGTGGTCCGTCGTCTTTCTTGAGGACCATGGTGGGGTCGTCCCCTCCATGTGACCACATTATAGCCGAGGGTCCCAATAACCAAACTAATGGTTTTTTAATCAAGTGGTCCCTCGTCTTTCTTGAGGACCATGGTGGGGTCATCCCCTCCATGTGACCTCATTATAGACGAGGGTCCCAATAACCAAACTAATGGGTTTTTAATCAAGTTGTCCCTCGTCTTTCTTGAGGACCATAGTGGGGTCGTCCCCTCCATGTGCCCTCATTATAGCCCGAGGGCCGTTCTCTGGAGATAACCCTATATGGGCCATGCCAATTAGGATGAAGCTTGTTGGGATTTTTCCAAGTCTTCTTGAGGACTAAGTCCCCCACTGCGATTGGCATATTTTTCACCCTCTGATTGTAAAAACTTGTCATCCTCTGTTGGTAGGCGTCCTGCCTTATCTCAGCGTCCTCCCTCCTTTCCTCAATCAGGTCCAAGTCGAGCCTCCTCTCTTCCGCATTTCTCCGGGGGTCATACATTTGGACCCTATGAGTAGGAAACTCAATCTCGGTAGGGATGACGGCTTCTGAGACATAAGCTAGCATGAATGGGGTCTCTCCGGTAGAGGTTCTCACTGTCGTCCTGTATGCCCACAGCACGGCGTATAACTCATCGACACATCTTCCTTTTGCCTCCTCAAGCCTCTTCTTGATTCCATCTAGGATTGTCCTGTTTGTAACTTCTGTTTTCCCATTGGCCTGAGGTCGACCTGGGGTGGAGAAAAATTGTTTGATACTCACCCTTTCACAGTATTTCTGTAGAGAGGTATTCTTTAACTGAGTCCCGTTATCCGAGATGTGGGTGTTGGGGAGACCATATCTGCATATAATATTTTTCCAGATGAGCTGGAAGGTCTTCTTCTCTGTGATCCTCACCATCGGCTCCGCTTCCACCCATTTTGAAAAATAGTCAATGGCTACGATGAGGAACCGATAGTTATCGATGGACCTAGGCAAGGGTTCTAATAGGTCAATTCCCCACACTGCAAATGGCCATGGGGATGTAATGGAAGTAAGAGGCTAATGGGGCTGGTGAGGGATGGTGGAAAATCTTTGACATTTGTCACACTTTTTTACATATGCCGCTGCGTCTTTCCCCAAGGTCGGCCACCAGTAGCCTTGGGTGATCACCCTCTTCGCTAAGGATCTACCCCCAACGTGGCTTGAGCACGATCCTTCATGCACATCTTGCAAAATGGAAAGGACTTCTGAGGGGTGCACACACCTAAGTAGGGGGAGAAAAAACCCATTTTTGTACAAAGTGTCTCCGATGACAGTGAATTTTGTAGCCCTGTATCTCAGCTTCTTCCTTTCTTGCCTTGGTTATGGCATATCTCCCTCTTTAATGTATCTGATCAGAGGGTCCATCCATGAAGCCTCCTGATAAACATTCAGGAAATTGCCAAGTGTTCCCTCAGCATCTTCAATAGTTGGCCGAAGCAAAATTTCTACTCGGACCGCCCTCCTGATGTCTGTCCTCGTTGCCGAGGCCAACCTAGCAAGGGCATCAGCACGGCCATTATCGAGCCTATGTATCCTTTTTAATTTCACTTCTCTGAAGCCCTTCAGTAATGACCTCACCTTCTCAAGGTACCTAGACATCCTCTCGTCCTTGGCCTCGTAGGCTCCTAGTATCTGATTCACTACTAGCCTTGAATCACTATGGACCAAAATCTGGCAGACACTAAGAGACTTGGCCAAGGAGAGGCCCTCTACCAAGGCCTCATATTCAGCCTCGTTGTTGGACGCTTTGAAGTTGAACCTCAAGGCGTATTCAACGTCTGTGCCATCGGGTGTTGATAGTATCAGTCCATCTCCACTTCCGTTGTCACAGGAGGACCCGTCAACGAAGAGGCTCCACAGAGTCTCTCTCTCGAAAAAATTACCCTAGGAGAGGGATCCCTGTCTAAGGATGTATCTTCCCTCTTCATTTTTAGTCGCTTTCCTTCTAGCGGTGCTTGTCTCAGCCTTATTTGTAGGTGTGTCAGCGAGCTCACCCTGTCGGGTATTTATCCTCCCGAGGCCCTCATCCTCGGCTTCATCATCTTCCCAAGTAAACTCAGCCACGAAGTCTGCCAATGCTTGCCCCTTAATGGCCATCCTAGGCTGATACACAATGTCAAACTCCCCCAGCTCTATAGCCCAGGCCATTAACCTACCTGATTTTTCTGGGTTGTGTAGGACCTGCCTAAGAGGAGAGTCAGTGAGGATGACCATTGTATGGGACTGGAAGTACGGCTTCATCTTTCTCGAGGCATGGATCAAGGCGTAGGCCAACTTCTCCATCCTCGGGTATCTTTGCTCTTCCCCCTGGAGTGCCTTGCTGTTAAAATACACAGGCTTCTGTATCCCGTCTTCGTCTCTCACAATGGTTGCACTGATGGCCGACTCTGAGACGGCGAGGTACACATAAAGTCGTTCACCCTGCACGGGTCGCGACAGCAGCAAGGGAGACCCTAAGTATGACTTTAGATCCCTGAAAGCCTCATCACACTCTTCACTCCATTAGAAGACATTCCTAAGGATCTTAAAGAATGGCAAACACTTGTTTGTGGCCCTATACACGAACCTGTTCAAGGCAGCAACTGTCCCTGTGAGTCTCTGAACGTCTTTAATGGACTTGGGGGTCTTCATCTCAACAAGGGCCTTTATCTTTTTAGGATTGGCCTCGATGCCTCTTTGGTTGACAATGAACCCCAAGAACTTCCCTGCTCCGACCCTGAAGACACACTTGGCCGGGTTGAGCTTCATCTGGTATTTGTCCATCATATTAAAGGTACTTTCCATGTCTGCCACATGACCCTCTGCCTTCAAACTCTTAGTCAGCATGTCATCTACATAGACCTCCATAGACTTCCCAATTTGGTCTTCGAACATTTTATTTACCAGGCATTGGTACGTTGCCCCCTTTTTTTTAGGCCAAAGGGCATGACCCTATAGCAGTATGTCCCATTGTCAGTGATGAAGGTTGTCTTCTCCGAGTCTTCAAGGTTCATGAAGATCTGGTTATACCCTGAATAGGCATCCATGAAGCTCATGAGCTCATGGCATGCGGTAGCGTCTACCATCTGGTCAATGCAGGGGAGAGGGAAGCTGTCTTTGGGACAGTGCTTGTTGAGGTCTGTGATGTCCACACACATTCTCCACTTCCCGTTGGCCTTTGGGACAATGACTGCATTGGACAGCCATTCAGGGTAGATGACCTCTCTGATAAATTCAGCGTCTTCTAATTTTTTGACCTCGTCCCTGATGACCTCATACTTTTCTCTAGAGTAAATTCTCCTCTTCTACTTTACCGGCTTCACTCCCTCTACCACATTGAGCTTGTGGCACATGATTTCAGGTTCAATGCCCGGCATATCTACATGACTCCATACGAAGATGCTTCGTCCTCTCCTCAACAGTTTAATGAGGTCTTCCTTGATATTGGGCTTCAGAGACTTGCCGATTTGGACGGTTTTTTCGATGATGGAATCTACCTCTTCCGCAACCTCTCCTTTCTTGAGCTTCGTCTCATCCCTGGGGTCTAGGGTATCAATATTGTAAGTGGTCGTAGCCCTCTTGTGTGCCTCCCTTTCTTCAGCGGAGTTGTAGTAACATTCTCGTGCTGTCGTCTGGTCTCCCTGAACTTCCCCCACCCCGTAAGGGGTAGGAAATTTGATCATCTGATGGACCGTAGACGGCACAGCTTCAAACCCCTTGAGGGCCACACGCCCTAGTATGATGTTGTAGGTCGAAAACGCATGCTCATGCATCACAAAGAAACTTGGTGAGGCATCTCGGCCATTCGTCCCCCATCCTGACATCAACCTCATACACTCCAAGGGGATGAACCTTTTCCCCACTGAACCCAATCAATGGATGATGGTACGGGACAAGTCTAGCACGACTGAGACCTAAGGCTTTGAAGCACGGCCAAAACATCACGTCTGCAGATGAGCCCCCATCTACTAGGATCCTCAGCACCTCGCACCTGTGCACCCTGGTAGTGATGACGAGAGGGTCATCATGTGGGGCTAAGAGGCCTTTGAAGTCCATTCTTGAAAATCCCACTATCAAAGTGTCCATATCAACCTTCTTCCTCTTTTCTGACTTGACCTCCAGAGAGGTCGAGTGTACCGTCTTCGTCACTGCCTTGGCCTCAGCTAAATGGGCCTTCCTGTCGGAGACCTCAGACCCTCCTCCTGCTAGACCCCCGGAGATCATTCCCACTCCGAGCGAGATCATATTAAGCCTCTTGACAGGGCCGTGGTCATCTCTCGATGGGAGGTCAGGGTCGTCCTCATCATCAGAAGGGTCATCCCCTCTTTTTTGAGGACCTTCTCTACATGCATCGCCTCGCTTCTTTCTGAGGTCGTCCCCTCGGCCCCTCTTGAAGGCACCTTTGTCGACGTACTTTCGGAGCTTCCCTTCTTTCAGAATCTTCTCAATCTCATCTTTCAGAGCAAAGCATTTGTCTGTTACGTGGCCGTGGTCTTGGTGAAATTCACACCACAGGTTCTTATTCCTCTTGCTGGGGGCTGCCCTCAGCTTCTCAGGCCACTTCAGGGACCGGTCACTCTTTATCTCATTGAGAATCTGTTCACAGCTGACCGTTAGAGGGGTGTAACCAGCGAACTTGTCATCCATGGACCTCTTCCTCCCCTCTTTGTTCTTCTTAGGGTATTTACCCCCGCTAGCACCTCCTTTTTCGTCTTCATATTTTGCGGCCATTGTTTAGGCACATATTCTTCACATTTATCCCCTTAATTTCAGTATTTTTATGATCCCGTGTAGTGTAAATATCTTGGATTTGTCTCTTATTTATTCTACTAACCCATTTTGGCAAGTATTTCTTGTTTTGTGTATTTCTCATGTGTTTTACAGGTATTTCACGCAAGTTAGTGCGAAGGAGAACTCAAAACAATGAAAGAAACCAAGAAATGGAGGGTTGAAGGGCATTTTCGTAATTTTTCAGCCTTAGTCCGAAGGTGGGGCCAACTAGAAAGTTGAAGAGCTCTAAATTACAAGAACACTGGATAAAACGGCACCTCAATCCGAGCTATGGTGAAGAAGTTACGATGTTTTGAAGTTGCGCGATAATGAAGAGTCTGGATGTGCGGATTTCTGTCATTAATTATGCATTTAATGCAGTGCAACTCTTGGAAAACTTGTTCCACAAGCACTATTGGTTGTCAATTTCGGGATTTTGTGCTATAAAAGCCCATGACCTACATCATTTGAAAGGGAGTTGCTAGAGAGAGGCTAGGTTAGGAGTAGGTTAGAAGTGCTAGATTGAATTTTAAGGTTAGATTTTGAGAGCAAATTTTCTATTCCTTCAAGAGTTTTCATGAATCCTATTTTGTAAGAATTTCTGAATCCCAATTCCGTTCTTGTTGCTGAATTCAAGTAATCTCATTTCCATTCTCTTGTTTTATTATTTGCAATTTATTTATAATGTCTTGTAGATCCTTAATGTTGTGTTTAAATTTGTTTTTTTTAATCCAATCATGAGTAGCTAAATTCCCAAGGGTTGGGGTACATGAACTCAATCTAAGGCAAATTATTTGTATGGAAAATTAGAAAATAAATGAAAATATTGGTTGAATCATGAACGAAAATAATATATGCATTGTCATATCTTTTAATCTCTCTTGCCCTAGGTACTTGGGATGTTTAAGAATGCTTTGTATGTATAATTTGTCGGTCGCCGCTTTATATTGATCTTTGATTTCATATGATGCGGTCTTGAACCTCATATATGTAATGCTTAGTGATGATAAGGACTGGATTTAATCAAGAATTTTGATTTATAATTCTAGTATTCTAAAGGATAATTTGTTAAGGATTGAGGGATTGTACCCTACCCTATTTTCTCCCATTTGTCAGATCTAATTTCTTTTGCACTTTTCAGCCATCTCCTCTTCGGCGTTCATCACCTTTCCTGCTGTCGACATCAATTTAGCCATCGTCTTCGGAGGGTCTTTAGCAAGCTTCCATAACAGCTTCCCTTTTGGAGTCCTCCAATCAGGGCGGTCATAGCTATGCTCTCTTCATAGTCTTCCACCTCCAGCTTCTCTTTATTGAATCTGGCTATGTAGTCCCTCAGACTCTCATTCTTCCCCTCCTTAACATAGAGCAAGTGGGTGGTCTTCTTCTGTGTTCTCACCCCAAAGCAAAAGTTATGGATGAACAGGTCTGCCAACTGCTTAAAGATTTCAATGGAGTTTTTTGGAAGAGACGTGTACCAGACATGTACAGCCCCTGTCAGGGTACCAGAAAAGGCACGACACCTCATCTCATCTAGGATAGAGTATATGTCTGCTGCTGATTGATACATCCCAACATGGTGGACAGGGTTGGTGCTCCCGTCGTATCTTTGGTTGACCTCAGGTGGCTTGACTCTTGATGGCATAGGGAAGTTGACTATCTTCGCCACAAAGGGTGAGCCTATGGTGTATCCCTTCTGAACAGGGTCCCGGCTCTTCAGTATATCACCGATCTTATCCTCTAGTTGCTGGATTGAGTTATTACAGGGCCTCACAGGGTCGGCTTGGCCGATGTTATCCCCTGTCGCCTCTTTAAGTTGGATGGAGGGTTCTGCTACGGCAGGCCTGTGTCGGCTGTTTACTTCCCTTTGGCCGTCATCCCGTCCTTGGGGTCGGCCATCTGCTGCCTCCCTCCTGGACCTCGCAGCACTTCTTGACCTGGACAATTTTTCCCGCAGGTCATTTACTGGGCCCAGCCTCTCAAAGGCTGACCAGCTGCTCAAGCGATCAAAAGCCGATGCTCTCGGGCGATCATCAGGATTTGGTCTCTCGTACTTTCCTCTACTATCCTGGATAGGTCGTACAGTATTGTTGGAGACCTCATACGGTTCCAAACATTCTATTAGGGCCTCCTCTCCCTCCAGATCGTCATACCAGTCCCCAGGGCAAGGGTTTCCTTGCCTCCCTATGAGTGGATGTCGGGGGTCAGCAACATCCCTACGCCGCTGAGGGGGTGGCAGGTCTTTGCGTGGTGCCTGGGGTGGTCCCCTGGCCTCTTACTGTCCTGGAGCTGCTACCGGAGTAATCATCTCAGGTGAAACCCCTGGTGGTCTTAGTATGTTCTGGCTTAGAGCTGTGTACTGCTCCTGCATTATCCGCTGGCTTGCTGCCAGAGACTTTAAGGCTGCCGCCACATCACCCATTTCAGACTGAGGCGGCGGCTGACTGGAACTGGGTCTTCCCCCATCATCCGACGAGGGAAGCGGTGGCGGTGGCATTTCAGGTGCCATGTGTTTGAGCTATGAAAATTTGAACTGAAGAAAAGACTAGTGAGCTTGGGAACCTTAGTGGGTCTCTTTCAATGGTGAAACACCTCCTCTCAGGGGGAGTGCTGGCTCACCACTAGAGTGCCCAGTGAGGTCAAGCTGCACAAAGGAAGAGATGTCTTCTCGTTCCCACAGACGGCGCCAAATTGATGATGCTAAGATTTAGCACCATCGGATAAGTGATAATGAGCTCAAACAGTAGTAACCATGGCAGCCATAGAGATGTATAAGTGTATAAGTATGTAGAAGGGGATGAGTATAAGAGGAAATAAGATAATGATGTATAGTGGTTCAGCCAATTTGGCCTACATCCACTGTGAGTGTGTGATCCACTAAGGATGGGCACTAATGGCCTTGGATACAATGCACATAAACTCACTTTCTCTCTCTACTGTGTGTACAAAAAGATTTTTAGCTAGGGTTACACTATAATTGATCGATCCCTTATAGGGTTGTAGGTGACAAGTATATATAGGTCTTGGGGGGTGTAGTGTACCCCCTAAGTATGCATGGTGCATGTGAATGATGATCTAGCCAATCCCCTGTTGACACCTGTAGATGCCAAATGATGACATAATATTCCCTCATGTGAGGGTGTGATTTTGTTATAACGGTCTCCCATGTGCCATGTGAGCCTCACGCGCACTGTTCCACGCGTCTCCCAAACCACCCGCTGTGATAATGTCACCCTCTGCCTATGAAGCCGAGGCTGAGGGCAAAGTTCCTTACGGTAGTGAGTCTGGCCTAATTTAGACCTCGTACTGTCGTACCCTCGGAGGGTCGTCCGGAGCCTGATGAAGGTTTGGCCCCTGAGGGGTCGTCCGGGGCCTGATGAAGGGTCGGCCCCTGAGGGGTCATCCGGAGCCTGATGAAGGGTCGGCCCCTGAGGGGTCGTCCGAATCCTGATGAAGGGTCGGCCCCTGAGGGGTCGTCCGGTTGGAGGGTATATCAGTGCCAAAGCTCCTCGTAGAGGAAAAATCCACTAACTATAGTTGGTCGAAAAGGAAAATTTACCGACCTTGGTTGGTCGGAAACATTTTATGAATACGAGATAGTGATCGAGCAAAATTTTTGATACTCGTAACTTTTTAAATTACTACTAAGTTGGTCGATAAACAAAACATCATTTTTGCCAAGTGACTACCACAAATTCAAATTACTTGACAATAAGTTGATCGACAAATAACACAATGTTGTTATCTTTTTAACAGATACACATGCACAGATGTAAAGTGTTATAAGACAATGGCAGTCAAGATTTGCAAATAAAATTATTCCATTAAATGTAGAACAAAATACATCATGAATGAAATACAAATTTATTACATCAATATTCCTATTCTATTGGTTTCTTCCCCTCTGCTTTTGAAACAGGTTCCTCGCCAGCAGGTGGATCATTTAAAGCAAGGGGAGAATTTATAAAGTTAAGATCTTTTAGCATCCTGATATTCATCACGGATGGTCGATCTAGTAGATGCTCGGGATGAGATATCTCAACATTGGAATGGAGATTGTAATCGCCGAGGTATTTGAAATCAAACACCGAGGGATGGCCCGAGCAGGGATCCAACTCATATCAAGATTGAATGGTGGCACGGGTAGGTCGAGCAACCCAGGATTATGGTAATCCCGGTATTCAGCCATCCCTGTTTGTAGCCCTCATTATTTGCATTCTGGATACGATCGTCCAAGTGGTAGAGAGCCTTGTTGTAGCCACCCATCCAGAACTCCCTGGGCTTCTTGTGAAATTGATATGTCAATCATTCCAGCTGCTCGTGGAGATTTTTGATAAAAAGTTCTTTATTCTCCAAGAAATACTTCTGCGTAGAAAGCTGCTCTTCCAGGTCCCTGATTTTCTTAGACTTCTCAGCCAATGCCTGGTTCTTCGCCATCATTTGGAAGGCCTGGTTCTCTAGAGTAGATTGAGTCCTTTATTCCTCGACAGGAATCCGAGCAGCTCTTGCTCGTCCCCGAGGAGCTCTTGCTCGTCCACAAGAAGATGTAGAAGGGCCAGCTCTTTTTAAGGTTTCCAACTCATCCCTCAGGTTGGCGTTCTCGACCTCCAAGAACGAGAATCCCTCGTCAGTCACTGGGATTAAAGCATTTGAGGTGGAAGCTACAGACTTCAACTGAGATACCTCTCTTTGCAGGTAATTATTTTCTTCCTCTAATAACTCAGCTATCTGTCTGTGCTCTTCGACCTCAGCCTTCAACGTTCTCTCCCGCACGTCGTAAGCAGAAAAACGCTTATCATATCCTTTATCAGCACTGATTTGCTGATACTTCTTCTCGTACCCCTCGTGCAAAAGGGCAGTGGATTCCTTATATTGTTATTGAAGTTCTTCAAGAGTGCCTTGGAGATCCTCAATCATATCATAATAAGCTACATTATTGGTCACTGCACGATCAAGCAGACACTTCAAATATTGGTAGGCTTCAATTGCCTGTCATGAAGCATCTTGGCCGAGGATGTCGACGATTTGTGCTACACTCAGATCTGTGTGACCAGCCTTAAAATATTCATTGCATTGTCGTAACAGCTTTGTATCATGAGCAGACAATAATTCCATCCTGACCAGAAACTAGTAGAGGAAGAAAAAGCAATAATCAATAAGAGTAAAAACAGAGCATGAAGAAGAGAATCAACAGTATGCATAATCAAAAGTTCAAATTTTATTACATCACAGAGGAGGAGTAAAAAGTTCAGAGTTACATATGCAGGGTTACATTTGATAAAGAAAAATAAAATAGAGAGACCCGAACAACTCTACATCTTTTCCTTGTCTCCCAAAACTTTCTCGGGAGGCTGGGACGAGGAGGTAGGTTGTTCGGAGGGAACAGAGAGTTTCTCGGGGAGCGCTGGCAGTTGCTCGGATGAAGTAACGAGTTACTGAAGTTCCTCGTTAGTAGGCTGGATGGCTAGGGGGTGAAAAACTTGATCTCCCATCACCATGGAAGACTCCTCAGAGGCAGCTTCGTCCTCTTCTTCGTCTTCAGGAGTTGGAGAGGGACCAGGGATGTGTCGCTGAAAGAGTTCAGAAGTTTCATCAACCTTCATCTTCTGCAGAGCAGCGACCCACCCATCTCTAAAGTATTTGAGGCTGCCATATTCTACTTGCGACATCATGGCAGCCAAACCTTTGTTCCACCCTTTATCCCAGGCAGCACTGGAATATTTCTTCACAGCCAATTTCCTCTTTGTCTTCTCCGAGGAAAGCTTCTCGGAAAGAAGATTGTCAGCAGCCTTCAGTTTATTCTCAATTTCCTCCTTCTGACGACTTACTTCCCGAAGTTGACCTAACTCCTCCTCAGCAGCCTTGAGTTTATCTTCAAACTCCTCAGCATTCTTGAGCTTCCCTTCGAGATCTTTATTCTTCTTCTCCAATTCATTCATTTTTTTCTCCAACCCCTTGGAGACTTCAGTAATTTGAGCCTTCTCCTGCTCAGTCGAAGCAAGATTTTTCTCCCAGACTGCCTTATCATCATCATATTTCTGACGAAAATCTTTCAGAGACTGCGCCAGGCCTAACAAAGCTTCCTCTACACTAGACGAGGAGCTTGAATCTTTAATAGCTTCATCTTTCTTCAAAATTGTATTAAAACAGCTCACCAACTGTGAAAAGAAAACGAAAGCAAGTTAGTGCATAGATACAAAAAGGAAAGAATGAAAATTTAAGACTATGGGACTTACAGAAGCAATGGGACGAGCTGCTAGTGTAATAATTGTGTCCCGAGAAAGGTTTTCTTCAATACCTTGGATCTCGGGAATGATCCAAGTCTTCACCGAGCTCATAGCAGAGCTCGGGGGAACAAAAGTGGGAATTCCACTAGTCGGGGGCTAAGAGATGGTGTCAGCCAAATTGATAGAGGAGCTTTTCTTCAGCCTCCTCAGAGGAGCATCAACCTTCTCGACTAACGATGTAGTCTTAGTCGGAGAAATGACAATCACCTCGCCTGGAGCAGCAGCCTTGCTCGGGGCCACTTGGGGCTTCTCGACCACCTTCACAGGAGCAGCCGAGGGAGGTGCATCAACTTTCTTTGTCCCTTCTCCTGGGACATCAAGCTTACTTCTTTTTGCCTCTCCAGAACCAGAGGCAGGTTTCTCGAAAAGGGTAGGAGGTCTTCTTTTCTTCATCCTTTCACTCAAAGGAATGTGTGACTCACGTGAAGAACTTGTAGAGGCTGGTATGGGTTCTACGTCGCTTATCACCGGACGAGCAGTAAAAGAGGAGGTGTAACTCTTGTACTGTAGCAAATATGAAGCTGACCTAATATGCTCGTCGGCAACAGTCTGATGCAAACTCCAGATAAGTTTTAAGTGCCTTATATTAACGTCTGCCTCTTTTGGACACTTTCTTTTGTTGTCAACTGCAAATAAATCAGAATTAAAATATTAGTGGCACATTTTATCAAACACAAAGGAAGCATAATTTTGAAAATAAAATAAAATGAAAACAACATATCCCATTGCCATAGGGAGGACATCTGGGACCCTGGTAAACATCATCTCCAGTTAATGGAGGGTGTTGCCAATTTTTCATAACAACCCCATGCTCAAAGTAGTCCCTATTGGCATCAGGGAGATTGATTACTAAAGCTCTATTTAGAAACCTAGTTTTTAAATAAAAATTATTATCACCCACGGCCCATCTATAACAAAACATAATTTTAGGAATTCCTATACGGGTGCAATGAATTTGATTTAATCTATAAACACCGTTAACTATTCTCCATGTGTTGGGGGCTATTCGTGCAGGAACCACGTCAAAGTATTGACAGAATTCCAGACATAACGGGTTTGGGGGAAAAGAAAAGCCACACTCAGCAACAAAGAGACTGGGGAACCAATGTCCCTCAGCCAAACGAAAATAGTCTGAAGGCTAAAAAAGCTCTTCCAAAATAACCCATGAGGGAATGGAGAAATCAGAGCGAAACTTATCAATTGATTCTACAGGATAAACCATGATGAATAAAGGAAATGAAGAAGAAGGAAGAAGATCTTACAGAAAAAGAGTGGATCTGTTGACAACGAACGATGAAAAGGATGAACGCACAAGAGAGTAAGACAATGGAAAACTCGAAGATACAAATTTGAAAAAGTAGAAGATGATGGGATTGTCTGTGATGCTTAAATATCTTATCTTGGGAAACGATAAAGTTAATGATTACAAAAAGAAACTAGAAGGCCAAAAAGTACGCGAAGATCGAGGCGGTTATAAAAATTCAAAAAAGTTCGATTCTACGAATTTGGAAGGAGAAATAAATTCAAAAGAAAATACTCCCAAATTTCAGGATGACCATTTAAAACTGCCATATATCGAGAAAGAATGTTCCACACTCCTCAAATTTTGAACTATGAAACATTGGGGGCTTCTGTTGATACCAAATTTAGTCTACTGGCATGGCTCAATTGGGTGAAGACACGTGTCAATCTACATTGCAATGATAAACACTTATGAACAACACCTCGACTCCGAGGAACCATACTACAATGAGGAACTCTACTTCCCCGATCAACTCAGACGCTTCGACCTACAAGAACTCTCCGAGGAACTTTGAGCATCGAGGAACTTTTGAGTACCGAGGAACTTTGAGCACCGAGGAACTTAGGCGGTCCGAGCAGCTTAGGCGGTCCGAGCTGCACCTCGAACAAAGCATTAATAGCAGGATAACCCAACAGTTTGACTGCGCATTAAATGCTTATTATCATACAGATGTATACGCTTAAGGGGCATTTAATATATTACCCTTTCACATTACATCCTTAGGGCTATAAATACATTGTATTATCCTCGTTGTAAGGGGACCGGAATTTCTTGAGAAAACTTATAATCGAGAATTCCCAAACAGTCAGCAATAACAGAAACAGTGGACGTAGGCCATTCTTATAAGGCTGAACCACTTTAAAAGTTTTTTATCTCATTTTATTTATCTGTGATTAAATAATTAGATATAATCTATTTTTTTACATCAACAATGGGAAACCAAGCTATTTTTCCATCTCGAGAGCCTAGGAATTTGTCCTTGATGTCCCTTACACTGCCTCCGAGTTCTAAGTTCCTTAACGATGGGTTAAGGCCACAATATCGGTTAAAGATGATTGATCATAAGTATTGAAGCCAATAAAAACCTTGAAAAGGTTAGGAAATAAGAAGATAATGGGGGTCTTATCCAATTTAAATAGTTGATGACCCCGTATTTCTTAGAGCAGACGGGTATGGGGGTGGACCTCCTATCTCAGTTATGAAAGTATTAACATTAACATTATTAACATTATTAACCATTGTGTCGTATTTCATCAATCCGACCTTATGATCTCATTTTCTTTATTTCAGACCAACCACAAAATACCCTGAAAGCTGTGTGAAACATGGCAGCTCCAAACGTTGCTAATTTGCTCAAACAAGGGGTCTAGGAAAAGAAAAAAAAAAAGGTTGAGAGAATCTCCACACGACCCATCGAAGCAAGAAGAGAAAGGGCATCCCATCTAAGGTCGGAACGAGTCAGTCCATTCCTATCTCCTCAGAGGATGCACACGTTGCGGGGCTAAAGAAGCTCAATATTATCCTTGACTATTTATTAGAGAGCAAGGACAAGTCCCTAGAGTTCCTAACCTCCAACACCTCTGCGTCTGATAGAAGATTTCTTGAGGCCACCAACATCTCCATGATGAATGACATCATCCCTCATAAGGCTGTCCAAGTAAGTCATTGTTCTTTTCATTTTTTATCACAATTGTATGGTTGTATCATTAGTTCATCTCGTACTAACATATTTTGTCTTATGTAGACAACTATCTGCCTTTAGAAGCTCCACCAGTGGATTAGGAAGAAATTACCTGAGATCCATCTGGCTCGTCAAGCCATCAGGGATGATGAGGCTCAAAAGATCTCAATCTAAGAGATGGAGACTCGGATTGAGAACCTGGAGATAGAACACTCCAAATCAATCACTAATCTGAACAAAAGTCATGATGAGGCTATCAAGTCTCTGAACAACCAGTACTCAATCGATATTACAGGGAAAGTAAAGGAGGATGTTAATAGAAAGATCTCTGAGGCTTAGAAGAAGGTTGTGGAGGTCTTCATATTGTGTCTGAGGAGTTCATGGGCTATAGTGTGAAATACCTTGAAAGAGGTTATCACACTGGTTTCCTATGGGAAATTATGAAGTTCCCCTAGATAGCCCACCTATCTGAGCAGTTAAAGACTTTCAGACTAGACGACTCTTTTACAATGATAGTGCTGACTCGGGTTAAGGCATTAGCTAAATAGGAGTCACATCTCAAACTATGAACCAAGTGGATTAGAATGAGCCTGTCAAATATACTGAAGCTGATAACACTGCAGCTGGAGATGTGCCGGATCCTGAAGGGTCCGAGAATTTTAATACTACAGGGATGAATCCACAAGATTAGCTCTTCTTGGAAACTTATCACTTCATGTTTTTGAATGAAAAAAATGATCTTATCATTTACTTCCATACTCTGAATGGATGAATAGTATTTATGATTTTCCCTCATTTACTTTACATGTATGCCTCCTTTTGATGTTTAATCAGGTAACCACAAGATGGCTTATAACCTTGATATCAATAACTAACTAAGTAATGCACACATCGTACCATATTTAGAAGACATGTGTATGAGGGAAAAATTTCACAATACGCACATCGTCTCTTTATAATATGAGATATAATGATGTTTAATCATGAGTGAATTCACCACCAAATTAAACAAGTCCCCTCTCGTGGTTTTGAGAGTGAATGGATAATATCAATCTCGTCTATACACCGTCGTCTATGCTGAGAGTTTTTTGACCAAATTATGTTGTTTGCATCATAAGTCCCCTCTCGTCATTTTGAGAGTGTATGGATAAAGAGTTGTCTCGTTCATATACAATCGTTTTGACCGAGAGAGTTTTTCCATCAAATTAATGATGTTTTAATCATGAACCACAATAAAGTCATTTTTAAATTTGAATTCACCAAATTATTGTGTTTGCATCACAAGTCCCCTCCCATCATTTTGAGAGTGTATGGATGAGAGTCGTCTCATCCTTACACAGTCATCTAGACTGAGAGAGTTTTTCCACCAAATTAATGATGTTTTAATCATAAACCATAATAAAGTTATTTTTAAATTTGACATCACCAAATTATGGTGTTTACCTCATAGGTCCCCTCTCATCATTTTGAGAATGTATGGATGAGAGTCGACTCGTCCATTAACCGTCATCTCGACCGAGAGAGTCTTTCCACCAAATTAATGATGTTTTAATCACGAACCACAATAAAGTGATTTTAAAATTTGAATTCACTAAATTATGTTGTTTGCATCACAAGTCCCCTCTCGTCATTTTGATAGTGTATGAATTCACCAAATTAATGATGTTTAATAATTTCCCCCGTCAGCTGTTGTCGAGGGTCCATGGATGAGATTGACCCCATTTGGATTGTCATGTCACCAAGAGAAAATAGGAGATACCTCACCGTGATTGATGTTCTGCAGCTTAAGGTGAACTAACACGTACAATCTAAAACCATTCAAACAACGGAATAAGAGAGAACACTTGGAGAATTTTTATTCATAATTTGATTCTCATATCCATAGAAAAACAAAAATAATACAAAACTCTTACGAATAGTATTTTTTGAAATCGTTAGAATTCCATGGATTGGAGATTGCCTTTGCATCTAAGTTCTCCAACTGATACATTCCTGGAAAAACCTCTTCAATCACTCCATAGGGACAGTTCCAGTTAGGATGTAGCTTATTGGGCTAATGCAAATTCTCCTATAGAAATAGGTATCCTAATGCTAACAGTCGAGCCTTAACTCTCTTATTATAAAACTTTGTTGTCCTTTGCTGATAGGAATCTTGCCAAACCTCAAAATCTTATGTTCGTTCTTCTATGAGATCCAAATATAGTCTTCTTTATATCATATTATCCTCTGGGTCATATGTTTGGACCCTGTGAGTTGGGAGACCAATCTTTGTCGGCACCATAGCCTTTGAGCCATAGGCTAACATAAACGGAGTTTCCCACGTTGGTGTCCTTTCTATCATCCTATATGCCCATAAGATGGCATGCAACTCACCATTCGATCTCCCTTTGGCATCTTCTAACTTTTTCTTGACTACATTAATAATCATTAAGTTCATTACCTTTGTCTTCCCATTGTCCTGGGGTCGGCCTGGAGTTAAAAATAACTATTTCATGCCAACCCGCTCATAGTAATTCTTTAGGGAGATGTTCATAAACTTCTTCCCATTATCAGAAATCAGAGTGTTTGGCGGGTTGTATATGGAGATAATGTCTTCCAAATAAATTTGAAGTCTTTCTTCTCCGTTATTGTGATCATCGCCTCAGCCTCCACCCACTTCCAAAAATAATCAATATATATAATTAGATAACAGTAATTGTTCATAGCCTTGTCAATGTCCCTACCAAGTCAATACCCCATACTGCAAATGGTCAGGGGAAGTTATAAAAGTATGAACCTGATGAGGTTGATAGAGAATGATGGAAAACCTCTAGCACTAGTCACACTTCTTCACATATAAAGTTGCATCTTTGGTCAGTGTCGACCACCAAAATTCCTGAGTGATGATTCTCTTATTTAATGATCGTCCTCACATGTGACTGAAGCAAGATACCTCATGCACGTTCCTCAAAATTTATTATACTTCCGACGGATGGACACATATGAGTAGAGGGAGTAGGAATCCTTTTTTGTACAGGATGTCTCCTATGATGGAGAACTTTGTCGCTTTGAACCTCAGTTTCTTCTTCTCGTCTTTTGAATCAGAAAATTCCTCATCTTAGATGTATCGGATGATAGGATCCATACAAGAAGAACCCATATTAAAGTTCAGACAAAATTCTACCGTACTATTTTCCTCTTTAATGGTCGGCCAATATAATATCTCCATCGGCACCGACCTTCTAATCCGTGTTCTTATGGTGAAAGACAACCCTACCAGGGCATCAGCCCGACTATTGTCTGACCGAGGTATCCTCTTCATCTTTACCTCTATAAAATGATTTAGCATTTTTTTACCCTTTCAAGTTTGATTCATTATGTCATCCTTGGCCTCATATACTCCTAAAGTTTGATTCACAATGTGGCCATCCAGATCAAAGTGCCTTCCCTCTCCATATCCTCTGCTTCCCAAAGGGGGGAATTGAGAAGGAGTGGGGATTGAAAGGTCTCACACCCTACTTAGGAACGCTTCAGTTGTCGTCAGTGTGGGATTTATGTAAAGAGATGGAATCGCCAGTCTATTTTTCACAAAGCAGGCAAAAGAACATGTCACCACCTCGAGAGAATGACATCGAAGACAAACTCATGCATACGAAACCAATAGTTCGAAGGTTCGGGAGATAAGTTACGGAATGGGTAGTTGTTAGGCATCCATCCCGCCCTTTTGGTCTCTCATGGTCTTGTGTTAATATTTTCTTTTATTTCTCTGTGTAGTGTGTGCATGTATATATAATGGAGTTCGAAATTGTTCAACTCATACCATGGAAAAGATAGAATGGGGTCATCCTTAGGAATGTTCCCAAAATAATATATAAAAAAATATGATTTATGCATTTATCACGATATTGAATGTTATGATGAAATGATAATATGTGTTGGATGAAACTCCAACAAACATAATATGTATATTAATGCAAGAATATGATAAATGTGGAAATGGGGGATTTACGAAAGTTGGAGGATTTGGAAAAATTAGAAATTTTGGAAAATTGGGCTCAAGTCTTGATTTTTAATTCGAAATGCCTATGTAGCCTATAAAGGCATAAAAGTCCACATAGTTCTCATGCGTCATGGGGGTGGGGTTTATCCCATAGATTTGAACGGAATTGTGTTATATGTGTATGTTTAGAAAAATATGTTTTAGTTTTGAAAAAGTGTGATGAATAATCCCATTCGGAATTTATGGGTGTAACCCACTTTTTTTGTTTTGGTATTTTTTCTAGAAAATAAAGTTTGTGCAATATACTAATAAAATTTTAAGATGTTAATGTGTATGAACTAAAGTAATAACTAGATTATGAATCTAATGCCATTTATTAAAATAAGAAATTTAAATAAAAAGGGAAGGATTTGGACCTTCTTTGATGCTTGATACTTGATCTTGTATGAACTCCCTTGAATGTGAGATGAAGATTGGATGAGAGAGAATGTGATTTTTCCAAATTGGTTATGAAAAGGATGGGAATGTAAGATTTAATGGAACCTCACATGGAGAAACTTCGCTGATTTCGAGAGAATGTTGCTGAGATCACTCATGATGATGGATTTGAGGTATGTTTTGGAAGTGATGTCATGCCCTCTACTCAACGGGTAGGGGGGATGTCGATCAGCATGGCGCTATCCCTTCCCATCAGTAGGTGACCTTTGGCACACTGTCGATGGGCAGGGAAATGGACCTGCTAATTGGTAGTCGTGTAGAAATTTTTTAAGAAAAATGGCCGTAGAACGCAATCTGTTAATCCAAATCACACATTGGGCATACCATTAGAAAACTAATTCAGAGATATTCAAGAGTCCTGCGGACCGCTCTTGGGTTTGAAAGTTGAATTTGGGTCAAATGTGCCTCGGAAGCGCACATCGGTCCTTGGGACAGGAGATCGTTGAACAAAAATAGATCATTCGTCCGTATGGTAAATCAGAATCTCACATGGGGCATACCATTGGAAAGGTTAGGAGATGAAATTTGCAAATACAAAGAGTTTCGCTCAGTACAAAAAGTTAACCTTGGCCAACCGGGTCTCGTAAGTGCTCAGTGACCTCTTGGAGTAAAACGGGTCGTTCGTCCACATTGTAAGTCAGAATCGTGCACGGGGTGAACTATTGGAAATTGTATTCAGTTCCATTCAAAGATTCCTTTAGTCTTATTCAAGCTTAAGATCATACCTCTATTAAATGAGGCCCGAGAGTTCTGGTGACCTCTATGTCACAGGGATGCGGATCGGTGTTGACCGGTGGCTAGCAGGGAAATACCGATCGACATGCCCCTTGCCCTCCTATAAAAAAGGGCGGGTTCTCCTCATTTTTCATAATTTTCTTCCTTACCTTCTTCTGCAATTACCTTCTGCGAAGCGTTTCAGCATGCCACAATCAAGAAATGACTTATTTCTCAGGCAGCACGACACACATGGCATGAATAAATGTTGATGATTGAGCCAACTCTGAATGGAGGGATAAGACTCCCCTTGAACTAGGTAGTGATAATTCCATTGACTCATTCGATCCTGTTGCGGATTAGAGGACCCTCTTGCATGAGTCATTACGTCACCTTTCTTCTAGGGTGGTGAACCCTAGCGGCTATGTAAGTATTGATGACCTTTGTTATTCTTTTCTTTTATCTTGGTGATTTTACTTTTTTCTTGAATTTTGACAAGGGATTTTTTCCTTTTTCTTTTGATAGTCTCATGTCTTTATGCCAACTCTGCGCGATCGAGGGATTACATGGCTTAGGGACATTTGGGATCACCTTCCGTTGGTGGTGCGTTAGGTGGTACTATCAGCCAGTTTTAGGAGATTGGAGTTTGCACTGGATGAGATGCCACGTTCTATGACTTTTCTTTGTGCTCTAGGGGAGAAGTGGTGGCACACCACCCACACCTTTCACTTTGACTTTGGGGAGATGATGGCAACTCAGATAAATGTACAAGGGCTACTGGGGTTAGACTGTGAGGGGGTGAAGATTGAGGTGGATAGGACTTTGAGGGTGACGCTAGCGGCGGTGACGGAAACATTAGGTGATGTGGATAGGGTAGTTCTTGGGGACTCTCTTCTTTTGTCTCTTTTGAGGGAGTTAGTATTGAGTAGGAGGATTGATAAGGAGGAGGAGTTGCAGGTGTGACATATAACCCATTTATTTATGCTACTAGTGTTGGGAGGTTTTTTGGTGTGGACGAGTGGCGACGTCATCTATTTGTAGTTTTTTCCCTTTTATGGTGTTTTTGAACGTCCCTCTTTGTGACTGAGGGAGCTTGACCTTAGCAAAAATTTATTCTTCTCTTGATGCGTTTAGCCGGTGCTGCCGACAAACTTTTATTAGAGCCACGTATCTTTTGGAAGTATTCTTTATTTTGCGCATTTTCCATTATGCATTCGCATTTTTTCTTTATGCATTTTATTTTTTATTTCTTCATTGCTGACCTTTTATCCTTTGCAGACGTGGTTCTAAGAGTTGATTGGGTTTAGCACCCGATTGATAGCTTTGAAGGACGAGTCTGTTGGAAACTTCTATCGGATGTACTGGTGGATGAAGACCAATCGGCCGTTAAAGAAGTCCTTCTCTTTGGAGGCGGTGCGATAGATCTTGAATGGACTAACGACCGAGCGGGTAAATCCTTTTTTCTTTTCTGAGATTGTTTTTCATTTATGATCTTTTTTGATATTGATCTTCATCCGCTGAGATTTTAGAGGTGACCTTCTATCCGTGGAGGATGGCCATCTAGCACACGGGGCCGACTGAGGGGAACGCGCAGATGTGGTGTTTGATGGCACATGAGTTTGGCTACTCCTCATACCTTGGGGAGAGAGTAGTCCGGTAGGTTATGGAGGATGAGGTTGCGGTGCCATCGGCGAGGCCCCTGGTGTATACGATTACTTGGACTATGTGTCGAGCTTGTTCATGTCGTCCAGCATATATAGCGTGATGCCTTATCCCTAGGTGGGCTCGAGTCGGTCGGTGGCTCCTTCCCACAGTGCAGGTTGTGCATTAGCATCAGCGAGAACGATGACCTCAGAGGTTTCTTTTGTGTGGCTAGCCCCTCCTTCTTATAACATTCGACACGCTGATGGAAGGATGGTGCATTTGCTGCATCATCCTAATGCGATGGATCTGGAGGATATGGGTTTGACTGAGGAGGTCCTTGAGCCACAAGTATACTTTTCATCCCATTAACTTATTGGTTTTCTCATTTCCTCTTTTGCTTTAGATTGATTGATTTTTTTTTGTTTCTCTTTCCAGCATATTCGGATCTTCGCCACCTAGCTAAAGGATGTTTGGGATCGGATAGCTTCGGAGACCGTCCACATTCGGAATGCGATTCCGGTTCCTTCTTTTATGGTGTTGTATACCTCGTCTGAGGAAAGGTTTGTCTCAGGGAGTGGTGGTACGTCGTCTTGTCACCCGGGGAAGAGAGCGCGCCATTGGGAAGGAGGTTTCTAGAGAGAGTGAGAGAAAGAGAGGTTGTAAGTGAAGAGAGAAAGAAAATGTAAGTGGGTGAGAGAGAGAGAAAGAAAAATGTAGGTGGCTTCGGGTTGAGTCCTATTGTATTTTCTTTATTTCCTGCAAAATCGATGTAACACAACAAATATTGATGCAAATAAAATGATGTTCTGGTTGATTTTTAATGATTTAATGCACATATTCTTTTTACTTTGCTACTGAGACCGTAAAAAGGATTAAAAATAATTTGGGAGAGAATTTATTAAAAAAACAAGACAAGTAAAAAGAATAAAAGAAAATTTTGAATTCTTTTGAGAATATAAATTATTTTTATTGATTTTTTTGGTTTTGACAAAAAAGGAAAAACGGAAAATTTCCTAAAATAGGGGATTACTGATCAGCATGACCCCTGTGTGGACTATCGGCATATCAGTCCAGCCTAATCAATCGAAGGCTTTGATTTCACTTTCTTCAATTGCATGGTACATGGTGGGGTTAATTTTTCTCCGATTTTTACAGGGTTCCTTGTCTTTGTTTAAGGATTTTCACGTATAAATAGGTGTGTGGGTAGAGCATTTTCTTCACACCTCCACATTCTTTTCCTTTTGCATTCTTCTTTGCTTCCTTTGCGAAATGGCTCTCCATGGTAGTGTTGATTTTGCCAACAACCTCGAAATCTTGGAGGCGAGGTGCTCATACAATGTTGACTATGATGCTTTCAACATGCGTCGATTCTACTTATGGTGTAACTAGCCCATAAAGTGGAACATGCTGATTGAAACGATGGAGTTTTGTACCATGAGGACCATGTTTTTTGTTTTGGGTTGGATGATGATACCAGAAATGGTATCACCAGGTCAGGATGTACATTAGATCAAACAAAACAACAATGGTGCATGGACGATATAAATATATAGATAGTAGGAAATGAGACAAAGAAGAAGATGATACCAAATATAAGTGGTTCGATCGGATCCTACGTCCACTATGCAGTGTACATGGTGGTTTTCACTATAAGTATTGCACTAATGGCCTGTCAATACAATACTCATGCCTTTCTCTATCTTTCGTATATTTTGACAGAGTTCTTATTAGAGTTGTGAATAATGATATCCATTCTCATAGAGAATATAAAGAGTATGTATAGGACTTGTGGGGTATAGTATACCCCTAAGAAGGTGTGGAATGTTTCTAGCCACTAAGGTTGTTCCATCTGTAACTGTCACATGTAAAGGATGATTAAATATTCCCTCACGTGATGGAATGATTCGATTTCAACAGTTTTGTCCTCGTAGAACTTGGATCCCATGCCCCACGGGTCTCCCAAATTATGTACTCTTCCAGTTGTCTCTATCGGATGTACGGTCTAGGCCGAGGACTCTGGCCAACCTTGATGTCCAAGGGTGAATCTATGGGACTAAAAATTGTGAAAAGATACTTATCTCATCCGTTGGTCTCATCTTCTTGTCTCATCCTAGACTCATCGACGTTGAGTCAGCCAAGCCTGAGGATGCTCAATCCCTTAAAAGTAATGCAGACCCCCATCCTAGGAGATTGACAAGGGTCAAGGTAGATTCATCTTCCCTAGGGCGAGTGATGACTTATCCTTAGTAGTCATCTGGTAGGGGTCGGCTGAGGTCGAGGTTCATGGTCCTGGATGAGGTGATAGTTGGCATATCAATCACCCCTAGCCCTTGGTCTCTAACATCTGGAAGAGATCGAGGGGTAAATATGTTGTCTTGCCAAACGTCTTCGCTGATGACTATTGTGGAGACACGTGTTAACCATCAAGTTAATTGGTTGTTTGAGTATACATATGTTAAACATCCCATAGGGTTGTGTCAAATCGAGGTGTGAATGACAGCTTAGATGCCTAGGGTTCTGTGCGCATTATGATGAGTCTTTTGGGAAACTGTTCACTCTTTTGTGAAGCGTGCAAAAATCATTTCTTGCATATAAATACGAGTTGTATTTCCTCTTACTAAACTTGCCCCTCCATTACGTTTCTTGAACCAGAGCCATTAACTCTTTGCACTTGTGTTCTCAGGCATTGTCTCAAGATTATTTCTGCTCCACCATTCCCATTTCTTCTCAGGTAACCTTCTTCCACCATTGTTATTCAAGATTTTAAAGTTTCTAAGGTCACTTTTACATTTTTTGACGAATTCAAATCCCACTCCGCAAGCTCTTCCTGGCTGTTTAGGGCTCACATTGAGGCCTTGCATGGTGGTTGTAGGAAGGTTTAGCCTTTAGGTAGTGTTTTCTTTCACTTGTTGGTTGCACCATTTAGATTTCCATTAGGCTCTTAAAACTTTTTCGGTGTTATTTTGTATACCCCCCCCCCCCCCCACTGTATAATTGTTCTTAACTGGAAAAACGATTGAGTTTCCCCCTTTTGATCTTTAAGTCAAACTTAGTCAATACTAGAATTATTTGTGGCTTCCCAAATTTATTTGCTCAAGTGTTACCTAGTCCTATGAATGTTAAGGACCCTATACAAGTTATATTTTAAATACCTATCCTTGAGGGAGATTTACTTCCAATAGATACACAGACTAGAGGATGAGGAAGAGGCGAGGTGTCAAGCCGACCCTATTTGGAGACAACCCCTTTTTCCTATTCCTCTCGAAGTAATTATTCGCACTCCAAGAGAAATGATCGACTCATCCTCCACCCAAGACGACAATAGGGACTCCTTCAAGAAATCCATGCAGTATTCTCCTACTCGTCCTAAGGAGGATGGAAACACATCTCGGGCCTCATCGCCATCAGAGCTGAGGCATCCGACTGAGATGACACTTGTGTGGAGATCCTTTCTGAACCTGTTAGGCCGACCCCAGAGGCAAATATTCCATCGACTGTGGCTCCTTTATCTGTGATGTCAGACGGTGAGTTACAAAGGACTTATGCTAATGCCGACCTCAAGGGTAATGAGACAGAGGCTGAGGGTGAAGATGAGGCCAAATTGGACGAGGACTCCGAGTCCAACAATCCACTCGACTATTTGCATACTGAGAAATATCAGTCTTCTGTTCGTGATACCGACCTCATTTTCCTCAAACACATATATGCTATTAATCCCAAAGTCACCTTGAATTTTTTTGGCAAGGACGAGAGAGTGTACGATAGGCAGTTAGGGGAATTTGCTCTTTATGACCAAATGTTTAGAGTTGGGTTTCGTCTTCCTATATATCTGGTCGTGCAAGCCATCCTCTATAGTCTCGGCCTCGCTCCTACTCAGATATCCCCAAACTCTTGAAGGGCCATCTTAGGTTATGTTTCTCTGTCGAGGAATAAGTATGAGGATGAGCCCTTAGTTAAATTTTTTTATGCTTGCTACCATATGTTGTCAACACCCAATCAGGGCGGTTATTATCACATGGGATCTAAGAGGTATGAAAAGAAGATCCTCAATGTCACCCGGACTTTGAATCATAGCTGGAAGAACAGGTTTTTCTTCGCGTCTGGAGATTGGGAGTTTCTAGAAAATATCATCCTTGAGGGCCGAGAAGAGGAGCGGTGGGTGCCCCACACTTGAGAAAAACGTTCAAAGCTAATCACCAGATTTGACCTTGTCCTCAGTATAGTCAATAAGGAAAGAGTCTACTTCCTCAAAATTCAAGGTAAGGATGGCCTCCTCCTTTCTTGTGAAGACTTGATGTCACTAGAGTATTTAGATAAGTCCGGGTTGAGGGTTGATCCACTGGATGAACTTTTTAAGTGATGTAGTCCATTTCTCTCTTTGTTTAAGTGATTTACCTTACCTTTTTCTTATGACTGATGACTTATTTTTTATTTTTGCAGACTGTCCTCCGCATCTATCTGAAGAGGTTTTCAATATGCATATCCCAATCCTTCATAATGCCTTGAACAAGAAGAAATAGCCAGCTGCAAAGGGCCAGACGAAGAAGACAACACCCATCGGCCCGACACCACCAGAGGTCAGCCAAAAAAGAACTGAGGAATAAGTATCCCTTGAGGGTTGTCCAGATAAAGACAACCAGCAGCCGACGGTCATTCCCCAGGGTCGTACATGTCGAGTAGCTCTAGAGAGAGCTCTTTCTCAGAGGATTCCTTTCAAGAATATTGCCAGAACAACATTGCCAATCTTAGGAAGGGCCTAGGTTCAATCATTCCTTCTGCTACAAGATCCAAGAGTGAAATGCTTGGGATCCCTAATAAGGACGACTACGAGTTCCTGGACAAGGTGGTTTACCCTCAAGTCTTTGATTTGGGTCTTCATTTGATGGCTCAGGTAACTATTTTCTTCTTAAGCACAAGTATTCTCTTGAACTCTTTCCTCATATGTACTGACATGTCTTCCTTTATTTACAGACTGTATGCTCCTTTGCCTCAGCCAATAAGTGGATGGTTGAGAATTATCCCAATGTTCAAGAGGCAGATCGGGTTCTCAGTTCTAAGGAGAAGTTGAAGAAATTCTTAGAGACATACCAGGCCAACCTTTAGAAGGATCAAAAGTATATGAAGAGCAAGGATGATTTATTGAAGGAGAAGGACTATTTATTGAAGGAGAAGGATGATTTGCTGAAGGAGAAGGACGACTTGATCAAGGAGAAAGATGAAGCTTTGGATGTATTGGCTATCACCCACACCAAAGTGAAGGATGAGGCATTATCTTCGGAGGCTATTGAGAATATTAGGGCCGTGGTTGTCGAATCCTTCAAGGCTTCGGATGAGTTTTCCAACTTTGGAATTACTTATCTACAGAGGGGGTGAAGACATCATGCTAATGGATCGCCACTAAATTTACTAATGTCATCTCTTCCATTCGGCCAGCTCTGGATGCTCTGAATTTTACTGACCCTTTCTTTGATGTTTCCTTAGAGTACATGGAGTTGATGCGGTGGACGAGGCCGGGGCTAACCTTCCAGACGATGGTGGAGAAGAACCTAACATAAAGGGAACCCTATCGTTAACCTTGAGCCTTCTTCTTAGGATGGTCACAGGTGGCTAATAACCTCTTTTCATTGTACTCTATTTTAACTCTATTATGTAAAACTTGAAACCTCTCACAGCTTTTGCCATCTTGATATTTTTTTTTTGGGTGAAGTGGAGATTTCTGTTCTAGTATCTGTATTCCTTATCATAATTACATTCTTTTACTTGTGTTTGTTGTGTCATTCACAAATATTACCTTGTCCAATACTGTCTCCCCGGTCGAGGGATGATTCTACCACATTAATGAGGTTTCAAGTCCTCCCCCGTTATTTTGAGAGGGCATGGAGAGTCATTTCGTCCAGCACTATTGTCCCGGCCGAGGGAGTAGTCCGCCAAGTTAGTGATTTGTTTCAATGATAACCACGACTAAGTGATTTTTCAAATTTTCACCCACCAAATTAATGATGTTTTGGGCATTAAGTCATCCCTCATTGTTTATAAAGTACATGGAGAGTTATCTCATCCAGCACTATTGTACAGGACGAGGGAGTGAGTCCACCAAGTTAATGATGTTTTACAATGATAATCACTATTAAGTGATTTTTTTAATTTTTCACCCACCAAATTAATGATGATTTAGGCATTAAGTCCTCCCTCGTCGTTTTGAGAGTGCATGGAGAGACGTCTCATCTAGTACCATTATCCAGGCCGAGGGAGTGAGTCTACCAAGTTAATGATGTTTTACAATGATAACTACAAATAAGTGATTTTTTAATTTTGCACCCACCAAATTAATGATGTTTTGGTAATTAACTCCCCCCTCGTCGTTTTGAGAGTGCATGGAGAGTCGTCTTATCCAGCATTGTCGTCTCGGCCAAGGGAGTGATTACACCAAATTAATGATATTTCTTTACTTAAGCTTATTTCACCGCGAATGATGTTTTACAACTTAAGATGGACTAGCACAAACAAACATTTGAATAAGTAGACAATATATGAATCAGCACTTAGTTTTCATTGAACTTCTTCCACCTGAGTTTCATACGTGTTATAATAAAACATAGACAAGACAGTAGACAATCATCTTATTGGTAATATTTCTTCAGGTGATTAGCATTCCATGGGTTAGAAAATGATTCCCCCTCCAAGTTTTCTAATCTATATGTTCCCCTCCCCACCTCTTCAACTACCTGGTATGGGGCATGCCAATTTGGGTGGAGATTATTGGGTTTTTTCCATATCTTCTTCAGTACCAACTCTCCTACTTTTAGTGGACGCGCCTTCAGCCTCTTGTTGTAGAATTTTATTATTCTTTGTTGTTAAGAGGTTTCCCAAACCCTAGTGTCCTCTCTTATTTCTTCTATAAGATCTAAATCAAGCCTCCGTTCATCGCCATTCTTCTCGAGGTCATAGGTTTGGACCCTATGAGTGCGCAGGCCTATTTTTGTTGGTACGACTGCCTTCGATCTGTAAGCAAGCATAAACGAGGTCTCCCCGATGGGGGTACTTATCGTAGTTCTATAGGCCCGTAAGACAGCATAAACTTCATTGATCCACCTCCCTTTTGCATCTTCTATCTTATTTTTAATTCCATCAAGAATCATTCGGTTTGTCACTTTTGTTCTGCCCATTAGCCCGGGGTCGACCGGGAGTGGAAAAGAACTGTTTGATGCCGACTCTTTCGCAATACTTCTCCAGGGAGACGTTCTTAAATTGTATTCCATGATTAGAAATCAAGGTGTTGGGTAGACCATATCTGCAAATGATATTTTTTCATATGAACTCGAAGGTTTTCTATTTCGTGATTCTAATCATCAGCTCGGCCTCAACCCACTTTAAAAAGTAATCTATTGCTACGATCAGATAACGATAATTATTCATATCTCTGGGTAAGGTTCCTACCAAATCAACTCCTTACACCGTAAACGGCCAAGGAGATGTGATTGAGGTTAGAGGCTGATAAGGATAATAGGGAATGGTAGTGAACCTCTGGCATTTGTCGCACATCTTGACATATGCTACAGCATCTTTGGCCAAGGTCAGCCACCAATACCCCTGGGTATCAAACCTCTTAGACAAAAATCAACCCCCGATATGACCTGAGCAAGATCTCTCATGCATGTACTCAAGGATATATGCTACCTCAGATGGATGGATACACCTGAGGAGAGGAAGAAAAAACCCTTTTTTGTACAAAGTGTTTCCCACGATGGAGAACTTAGCAGCTTTATACCTCAACTTCCTTTTCTCGTTCTTAAATTTTGGTGACTCCCCGTACTTTATGTATCTGATTAGGGGGTCCATCTAGTAAGCCCCCATTTTTAAATTCAGACAAGACTCTATAGCACTGCTTTTTTCTTCTTTAATGGTTGGTCGATTCAGGATTTCTACCAGCACCATCCTTCTTATCTCCGTTCTTGTAGCCGAGGCATATCTTACAAGTGTATCATCTCAGCTATTATCCAGTCGAGGTATCCTCTTTATCTACACCTCCTCGAAGTTCTTCAATGCTGGTCTTACTCTCTCTAAATATTTATCCATCCTATCATATTTCGCCTCATATGCCCCTAAAATCTGGTTCACTGCCAATCTTGAATCATTGTGGACTAGGAGTTGGTCGACAATCAGAGCTCGATCCAGGGAGAGGCTTGCTATGAGTGCTTTATATTCATACTCATTATTAGAGGCTTTAAAATTAAACCTCAATGTGTATTCAATGTATGTCCCATCTGGTGGCGACACTATTATCCCTTCACCACTTCCACTCTCGCAAGAGGACCCATCTACGAAGAGGCTCCACACTACTCCATTTTAAGATAAATTACCTTCCACTAAGGTGCCATTTTTTAAGAGGTGTCGATCCTCTATATTCTTAGATACCTTCCCCCATGTTGAACCAGCCCCGGCCCTATCCGGGAGAGAGCTTAAACTTTTCTTTAGCTCACAGTCCGTAGTCTCAAACTTTTCACAATCAGACTCATCTGAAGTAAACTCGACCACGAAGTCTTCTAGTTCCTTCCCCTCGATGAACTCTCTAGGCTGATAAGTGATATCAAACTCTCCAATATCTATTGCCCAAGCCATTAATCTCCCTGACTTCTTAGGCTTGTGGATGACCTTCTAGAGTGGAGAGTCCGTTAGGACGACCATTGTGTGGGCCTGGAAGTATCGTTTCAACTTCCTTGAGGCGTGAATTAGAGCATGGGCTAATTTTTCCATCATAGGATACCTCTTCTTGGCCACTTGGAGTGCCTTACTGTTAAAGTATACCGGATTCTGTACTCTATCTTTGTCTCTTACAATGGCACCTCTAATAGCCGACTCTAACACTGCTAGGTATACATAGAGCTTCTCCCCTTGGACTGGTCATGACAATAATAAGTGGGAGCCTATGTAGGGCTTCATTTCTTGGAAGGCTTTGTCACAATCCTCATTACATTCAAAAGCCTTTATAAGCACCTTAAAAAAATGGAATACACTTGTTGGTGGCCCTGGATACAAACCTGTTATGTGCCGCTACTCTTCCCGTCAGCCTCTACACATCCTTGATTGAGATTGGGGTCTTCATCTCTATCAAGGCCTCTATTCCCCTCTGATTTACAATGAATCCTAGGAACTTACCATCCACTACTCTGAATACATGCTTTATGGGGTTGATCTTCATCCTATACTTATCCATCGTATCAAAGATTTGTTTAAGGTCAGACACATGAGAGTCAACCCTGAGACTCTTAGTCAGCATATCGTCAACATAGACTTCCATAGTCTTCCCAATTTGGTCCTCAAACATCTTGTTAATAAGTCTCTAGTAGGTAGCTCTAACATTCTTCAAACCAAAAGGGCATGACTTAGTAGTAGTAAGTTCCCTTATTAGTTATGAAGGCGGTCTTATCCTCATCATCCGGGTGCATGGATATTTGGTTGTAGCCCGAGTAAGCATCCATGAAACGCATCAACTCATGGCTTGCCATGGCATTAACCATCTGGTCGATCTTAGGTAAATGTAAATTATCCTTAGGGCAATCGGTGAAGTTTACACACATTCTCCAAGTCCCATTGGCTTTAGGAACTATGACAGTGTTGTCCATCCACTCAGGATGTATCACCTCTCTTATGAAGTTAACTTTTCCAGCTTTTTTACCTCTTCCTGGATGACCTCATATTTCTCTCGAGAATATATCCTCCTCTTTCGACGTATCATCCTAGCATCATCGACCACATTTAATTTATGGTAAAAGAGTCATGGATCAATGCCCGACATATCCTGATGACTCCATGAAAAGATCCCTTGCCTCTCTCTCAAGACTTTGATCAGTTCTTCCTTGATATCTCCTCTCAGGGATTTACCGACCTGGACAATTTTTTCCGTCTCGTCCTCATTGAAGATAATGGATTCTACCTCTTTTATGACCTCTCATTTCTTCAGTTTGGTCTCATCTCTGGGGTCCAGTGTGTTAATATTATAGGTGGTAGTCGCTTACTTATGAGCTTACCTCTCTTCGGTTGAGTTGAAATAGCATTCGCGTGCCTACACTTGATCACCCAAGACTTTCCCTACCCCATATGGGGTCGAGAATTTTACCATTTAGTGTACAGTGGGTGGCACGGCCTCAAACTCTTTGAGGGCCACTCTACCCATGATAATGTTATAAGCCGAGTATACACTCCCATCCATCACAAAGAAATTGACCTTCTTTGTAATCCTCTTAGGCCAAACATCTCTCATTCTAACATCCATTTCATACATGCCCAATGGGTGTACCTTTTCACCACTGAACCCTATCAGCGGGTGATGGTAAGGGACGAGCCTCTTCCTGCTGATTCCTAAACCCTTAAACTAAGGACAAAACATAACGTCCACCAAACTTCCCCTGTGGACCAAAATCCTCAATTTGTCATTCCCATGCACTCTAGTCGTGATTACCAAAGGGTCATCCTGAGGAGCTAGGATTCCCTTGAGGTCGACTCTTGAAAACCCCATAATTAAGGTTTCCATATCTACCTTTTGTCTCTTCTCTGGCCTTATATCTGTTGAGTCTAAGTGGACTACTTCAACCTTAGGAAGGGCTTCGACCTCTACAAGGTGTGCCTTCCTGTCGGCCACCTCTGTGCCTCGCCCTGCGAGGCCTTCATAGATCATCTTCACATCAAACGAGATTATGTGGAGTCGCCCCATTGGATCATCGTATTTTGGCGGTAGGTCTGGGTATTCATCATCATCGTCATCTGAGGCATCATTCTTCTTCCCTAGGACATATTCTATGCACTAGTCATCCCTTCTACTTCTGGGGTCGTCTCGTCCCCTCTTTGGGCCATCACTGCTCACATACTTCCTTAGTTTTCCAACCTTAAGCATCTTTTCAATCTCATCTTTCAGGGAAAAACACTTGTCAGTTAAGTCCCCATGGTGTTGGTGAAACTCAAACCATAAGCTCTTATTCCTTCTGTGAGGGGGAGCTATCATCTTCTCAGTCCATCTTAGGCCCCGATCATTCCTGATATCGTTGAGAATGTGCTCGCAGCTAACCGTGAGAGGGGTATACCCAGCAAAATTATCATCGGCCGACCTCTTTTTTCCGTCTTTATTCTTTTTTTGAAACTTGCTCCCACTGCTAGTCCCTTTCTCATCTTCATATTTAACTTCCATAGATTCCTCGGCATTCATGACCTTTTCGTTCGTTACTAATAGCTCGTACATAGACCTTGATGGGTCTTCAACAAATTACCAAAGCAATTTCCCTTTCTAGAAGCCTCCTATTAATGCGCTCATCTCAATACGTTCCTCGTAGTCTTCCACTTTCGGTTTCTCCTTATTAAACCTCACGATGTATTTCCTAAGGCTCTCGTTTTTCCCATGCTTAACGTATAGCAGGTAGGTTATCTTCTTCTGGGGTCTTACCCCAAAATAAAAGTTGTGGATGAACCATTCTGTAAGTTCCTTAAAATTATCAATGGAACTCTTTGGGAGTGAGGTGAATCAGATATAAGCAGCTCCAGTCAAAGTGATTGGGAATGTATGGCACTTCATCTCATCTGAGACGGAGTAGATATTTGCGATCAACTGGTACATCTCTACATGGTGCACAAGGTTGGTACTCCCATCATACTTTGGGGTAATCATTGGCGACTAGAACTTGCACGGGGTTAGGAAGTTGACTATTCTTACCACGAAAGGAAAATCTTCTGAGTATCCCCTCTACAAGGGGTCACCACTCTTAAGGATGTATCCAATATTATTTTCTAGCCTTTGGAAGAAGCCATTCCAAGGCCTCTCGGTCGCTTTGACAGCATCGGCATGGCCGATATAATCACTTGATGCCTCCATTGGACGAACCGAGGATTATTCGATCGCTGATCTGCATTGATTATTCACCTCCCGTTGCCCCTCGTCTAGCCATGACTATGACCCCTCTCTCCTTAAGCCAGCATTACTCCTTCACCTAGATAGACTCTCTCTCAAATCTCCAACTCGGTCAAGCCTTTCAAAGGTCGACCCTCTACTTAATCGGTCAAAATCTTAGCGCCTTAGTTGTGCATCTTGACTCGGCACGGCCTCTACTTACGTGAATGGGACATACTGTATTACCAGATTCCTTATATGGCTCCCATCAATCAACATGGGCATCTTCAGACAAGCTATTCTTTTATCGCTTGTTGGCTTTCTACCAAGGATTTCAAAGCGGCTGTCACTTTAGCCATTTCTAATTGAGGAGGGTGTTGCTGGAACTTAGGCCACCAATTGGCGGTGAAGGTGGTGGAAATTCGGAATCCATGCTAAAGCCTTGTGGATAAGCTTATAATTGAAGAGAGAAAGCCTTGCAGCTCAGTAGAAACTCTTTTAATGGTGAAACAGCTCCATAGAAGGGGAGGACTGGTTCACCACCAGAAACTCCGGAGAGGACAAGCTAAGTAAAGAAAGATATGATGCTTCTCATTCCCACAGACGGAACCCGACTGATGATACCAGAAATGGTATAACCAAGTCAAGATGTATATAAGCTCAAACAAGACAATAATGGTGCACAAACGATATAAATGTATAGACAAAAGGAGATGAGGTAAAAAAGAAGATAATACCAAATATAAGTGGTTCAGGTGGAGCCTACATCTACTGTGCAGTTTGAATGGTGGTTTTCACTATAAGTACGACACTAATGTCTAGTCAATACAACACTCAATCTTTTCTCTCTCTTTTGTATATTTTGACAGAGTTCTAGCTAGGGTTATGAATAATAAGATCCCGTCTCATGGATAAGATAAATAGTATGTATAGGATTTTAGGGTATAATGTACCCCCAAGCAGGTGTGGAATGTTCCTAGCTATTGACGTTATGCCATCTATAACTATCACATGTAGAGGATGATGAAATATTCCCTCACGTGAGGGAATGATTCGGCTGCAATGGTTCCATCCACGTAGGACCTGAATCCCACGCGCACTGCCCCACACGTCTCCCAAACTACGTGCTCTGTCAGTTGTCACTATTCGTTGTACGATCTAGTCTAAGGACTCTAGCTGACCTTGATGGCTAAGGGTGAATATATGGGACTAACCCTTTTGAAAAGATACTTGTCTCATCGGCTAGTCTCGTTTGCTTGTCTCGTCCTAAACTCATCGACATTGAGTCATCCGAGTCTGAGGATACTCAATCCCTCAGAAATAATGCAGACCCATATCCTAGGAGACTGACGAGGGATGAGTCTGACTCATCTTCCCCAAGTCGAGTGACGACTTCTCTTTTTTGGTCATCTGGTAAGGATCGGATAAGGCCGAGGTTCATGGTCATTGACGAGGTGATACTTGTCATATCATTGGACGAGGTGTGTCTGCCCTATTATGAGTTATGTGCCATGTTGGGGATAAATCTTAGTGTTGCAATGCCTATGCCTGAGTTTTGTTGGTCCCCTCAGGAGCTGTTAGAGGGACTTCTCCATATCTCGCCATCGGCGGTTAGGTCACTAGTTATGGGAGGAATGATCTTTCTTCAAGATGTACTGCATTTTGTGCACTTGCAAGCTTTTAGTGATGTTGGCCATTTTAGAGACATCATCATGTGCTTGGTTTCAAAAATATTATTGGTAACTGGGGAACTGCTAATGGATCACAACTTGAAGTTATTGCTTCTTGGATGTGATACCGTAGCAATCTTGCGGCGGTGATATTGGCGGAGACTTTGAATGGCCTGGATGTTTGGCGGGAAGTTCGTTCTGACTTCCTGAGGGGTATCCTCGTAATGTTGTTCATGTGGTTGTCGAAGAGGTTCCGAATGGTTATCCCACCCGAGTATCCTTTGGCGGCTGTGCCAAAATTCTTTTCACACTAGTTTATCAGTATAGGCCTGGACATTGAGATCTGGCAGAATTTGTTTTTGGAGCACGGGGCCCGAGGCTTGCGTTTGTCTATTCCTTGGTGGAGGGAGTTGCTGTTCATTCTGGAACTGGGGTAATACCAGTATTTTTGGTTATTTGGCCTTAGGCAAACCTCTTTCTACAACTTCCCTAGAGGTTTCTGCACCAATGTAGGAGGGAATAAATGGTGCCACCTCGAACATTAGACTTCTTTCTAGTGGAGGGTTTGACTGAGTATATGCACATGCAGCTTGGATCTTTATGGGAGAATAATCTCCCATCGACCTATCCATCCCAGTCTGTTGGAAGAGTCTGGCATCTCTCAGGGGACTACATGAAATGGTTATAGAGGAGAATAGTTGCCAAGATGCTGACTGTGGAGAGTTGACAAAGGTGGTTCTCCGTATCTAACACTATGGAGAGAGGGGTTGTGGTTTTCCCCATGCTATTCTAAGCTTATTGTTTTATCGAGCATCTACAACACTCTATTCAGAGAGGGGAAGTTTGGGGAGCCCAGGATGTTGGTGATAATGGGGCTCGCTCCTCTTGTAGTTGCGAGTAGTTACCCTGGGAAGTTTATTTGTGAAGTTTTTGTAATGGGTTAGATTGTATTTCTGGTTATTCTGGTTGTGGAATAATTTTGGGTGGGTTGTTTTAGGTTTATTGGGGCTTGTTTTTAGTTTGTTTTTAGGAAGGTAGAAATAGGCTAACAAGGGAAGTCGTTTGACTCCCTACGCTGATGTAAGCGAAACAAAATTTTATTAATGAATAAAAAAATGTTTAATTATATTGTTGTGTCTCTTGATGAATTTTCCATTTCAATTTCCTACACCAATCGCTAAGGCATACATAAACCTTTTGCCCATGTGTATGATAAAATGAACTGTCATTCTCAAGGATATGAAAAGAAAAGATTTTTTTGAAAAAGAAGGGGTTCGTTCTCATGTAAAGTGGATGATCTGCCTACGTAGCTCTGAGGGTTTTGAAAAAATTTTGAAGTTCATTTTTTAATGTAAAAAGATTTTCAGAGGATCAGGCCCCACGTAGTTCTGAGTAGAGGGAAATGAAAATGATTTTTTTAGAATAAATGGGAGATGAGAAGAGTTGTAGCGCACCGAGATTTTGGACTAGGAGTAAAATTTCTTGAGACGGGCCAGGTTGACTAGACGGACCATCTCTTCTCTATCAAGGTCAGTGAGCATGGAGGCGTCGCCTGAAAGGATCTTCTTTATGATGTAGGGTCCGCTCCAATTGGGTTTGAATTTCCCTCTGGGGTCTGAGATAGGCTTTACAATTTCTTTAAGGGCCAAGTCCTCTTTTCGGACACCACGGTCCTTGACTCTCTTGTTGAATGATCGGGCTATTCGACAATGGTACCCTTGTATTTTATATAGAGCCTTAAGTATCCTTTCATCCAAGAGTGACAACTTATCAAGACGGCTTTTATGCCAGTCTTCCTTGCTGACTTTGCTTTCAAGCATGATGCGTAGTGAAGGAATTTCTAGCTCCACGGGTAGCACTGCTTCCATGTAGTAAACTAATGAGTAAGGGGAAGCCCCAGTAGATGTTTGGACTGAAGTGCGGTAGTCCCAGAGGGCGTAAGGGATCCAGTCGGCCCAATCTTAGCAAATCTCAGTCATCTTATTGATGATGGTTATAAAGCTCTTATTAGCAGCTTCAACTACTTCATTGGTTTGAGGTCGGTAGGGAGAAGATTGGTGTCTCTAAATCCCATAATCGTCGAACACTTCTTTGACTTCTTCTTCAAAATTCAACCCTTTATCTGATACCAGCTCATGCGGGACTCCATATCGATAGCTGATGTTTTTATTGATGAACTTGGCCACCTTCTTGGCATTCAGAAGTTCTTATGACTCGGCTTTGACCTATTTAGTGAAGTAATCAATTGAAACTAGGATAAATTCATGCCCGTTGGACACTTTGGGTGTAACCTTCCCTATGATATCAATTCCCCATGTGGAGAATGGCCAGGGAGAGGTCATGTTATACAATTCTCGTGGAGTCAAGTGTTAGAGGTGGGAGAATTGTTGGCATTTGAGACATCTCCGTACATTGGCGGTGCAATCATGAACCATGGTAGTCAAGTAGTAACCCTGTTAGATGATTTTCACGGAAAGCATATGGCCATTCATGTGGGATTCACACTCCCCATTGTAGAATTTTTGCATCATCTCCTCAATGTCAACCCCTATGATGTAGTGTAAATGGGTCCCATCGAAGTTTTTCTTTAACAGTGTTTTACCACAGAGACTGTACTTAGTAGCCAGTTTGTGAAAGGTTGGTCGATCTTTCTTATTAAAACCTTGGGGGTACCTACCATGTTTGAGGAGGCACCAAATATAATAGTACAAGCGGTCGCCCATATCAGGATCTTCTTTTAGGATGAGCTCAATGCGATAGCAGTGGGTTGGTTTATCTTGCTTTTGGACTAGGCAAGGGGCCATTGTTATTCCTTCGGGCATGTCAACTATGGAGGCTAAGGTAGCAAGGGAATTCGCTAGGTTGTTTTTTGCTCGAGGAAGGTAGTGGAAGGTGATTTCTTGGAACTAAGAGGCTAGCTCTTCTAGGTGGGCATGAAAGGGTAAGAGTTTCTCGTCCTTAAATTTCCACCTTCTGAGTACTTGACCGGCGATGAGGGTTGAATCCCCATAGACATCTAAGTATCGAATTCATTTCTAAAGAGAAACTTTGGGTCCTACCGTCCACGCCTCGTATTTAGTCATGTTGGGGGTGTAGGAGTAATCAAATTTAATGGCGATGGGAGTGTGAGAGTCATCAGTGTCAATTAGGAGGATCCCAATACCATACCTTTTCTTATTGGCGACATCGTCAAAGAACAATTGCCATCGAAGGTCTTCTTAGGAGGTACAAATTATATTCTTATTCGGCAACTCAAAAATCCATAAATCGCTTTCTTCCATAGGGTAGTCAACAAATTAGTCAAAGATGTCTCTTCCTTTTATGGCTTTCTGTGTGATATATATGATATTCAAATCGACTAAAAGCATCAACCATTGGGACATTTGTCTGGACAAGGTAGGTTTTTTGAGTAGGTACTTGATAGGATCCATTCAGGACACATGTTTAATGGGAAAGGCGACCATGTAGTGCCGTAATTTTTAGGTGACCTAGACAAGGGTGACACGTGCATTTTCCAAGTCTGTGTAGTTAAGTTCGTATCCAACCAACTTGCGACTAGTGTATTAAATATCTTTATCTTTACGAGTTTCTTCAAGATATTTGGATAGCAAAGCCACAATTGATGTATCTGTTAGCGTTAGATAGATGATTAGGGGAAGACCTGGGTATAAGCACCGGAGGTTGGGTTTGGTATCGTTTGATTTGGTCAAATACTTCTTGGTAAGATTAATTCTAGACCTTGGTGGAATCCTTTCGAAGGATTTTGAAGATGGGTTCATAGATGAAAGTCAACTGGCTGATGAACCGGATGATATATTATAACTTTCCAAGGAATCCCCAAACTTCCTTCTCTATCCAGGGTGGTTGCATCTCGAGTTTGGATTTCATCTTGGCAGGACATCCTTATATCCCTTTCTCACTAACCATTAATCCTGAGATATTTTCTTTGGTGATGTCGAAGACACATTTTTGTGGGTTCAGTCACATTTAATATTGTCGTAGTCACTGAAAGAAATTTCGGAGAGCGGGAACATGGTCCTCTCTAGTCTTAGATTTGATAATCGTGTCATATACATAGACCTATACTTCTTTGTGTATCATATCATGAAAGATGGTTATGACAGCCCTCTGGTAGGCAGTCCTAGCATTTTTTATACCAAATGACATAACGGTGTAGTGAAAGGTTCCCCAAGGGGTGATGAATGCAGTTTTCTTTTGATGGTCCGGGTGCATCTTGATCTTATTATATCCGGCAACCCCATCAACGAATGACTTAAGAGCGTAACTGGATGTGTTGTCTACAATCATATAGATATTGGGTAGCGTATAATCATCCTTCGGACAAGCCTTATTCAAACCTCGATATGCGAACCTTCCCTCTTTTGGCATGGGTACGTTATTGGCTATCCATATGGGATATTCGATCACATGAGTGAAACCCACGGTCAACTTCTTAAACACTTCTTCCTTAACCTTGAGCGACCATTCGGTGCAGAGATTTCGTAGTTTATGTTTGACCAGTTAATATTTTGGGAGAGTAGGAATCTCGTGTTGAGCTATCTCAAGATCAATCTCGTGATCAATGTTGGGAATCTCGGGACCATGTGAATACTTCCACAAATTCCTTCAGTTATTTCTCGAGTTGCGCGTGCTCATGATCATCGAGGGTGGCCCATATCCTAATCTTGGGCAGTTGTCTACTAGAACCGATATTAATAATGATAGTTTCATCTTCATTAACTTGAATGCGGTTATGTTGTTTGTTATTAACCTTATTAAAATCAGTTAAGAATTGTTAATTTTCAAAATCATCATCATCAAGAGTTTGGATAGAATCAAGAGAGTTAATGTCATGCAAAACAAGATACTTAAAATCTTTGTTTATTTCATTGATAGGAAAAACAACATTGGGAACGTCATCAAAGGAGGTCTCGACCACATCAAAGTAAAGAGTAATAACAAGAGAAAAGGAAATGGGATCAACATCAGGGTTAGGTTTAATAACCGCAGGTGGAACAGGTGGAACATGTCACTTGAGGAGAGGTGTATCTACAACTTTGATCATCCGGGATGGATCTGAAGATGTATCCCCTGAGTGGATCATGCAAAGTTCTAGACCTAATGTCTACAAGTTAAAAGAATCCTCGGAGTCCCTTACCTTAGAATCTTCGATATCGTCTAGGGTCTCTTTGATGAGTGGTCGCACATGATGCTCAAAAATTTCGGCCCATGAATATCTATCTAGGAAAAAATATCTCCATTATAGGTTTCACCTTCTTATCCACATGATCATACCATAGTTCAGGAAAAATGGATAAGGGGAAATATTCACCTTCTCTGATGAATCTTTCGTTAAAGGAATCTCCTGAGACAGTCCTTGCACTTTTTATCATTCTCTTCAGCTGAGGTTGGCATATCATTCGGAGTTCTTCTACTGATGGTTGATATCCCAAAACGCAAGGAGGAAAATATTTCTTTAATATAATGGGTTCAAGTATCCCCTGTTGTCATTTTCCTAGCCCCAGTATGGGCATGAAGTGCAGGTTCTCGAATATTTGGATCACATAGATGTTTCCATGAGGGTTATACTCAGTACAAACCCTATATTTGAAATAGTCCCCTACTGGGAGTAGAAGTGGTTCAACTCAGGAGCATAACAGAAGCACGTCATTATCCCGTGTTGTATCTCAAGTATTAGATTACTAGTGTTTGTTTTCTCGGAATTATCGTCGTCGCCCAAGATAGTTATGACCTGGCCATTGGCGAAGAACTTCAGTTTTTGATAAAGGAAAGAAGATACACCCTTGATAGTATGGAGGCATGGTCGTCCAAGTAAGAGATTGAAACAAGAAGGTTGGAATTCCAAATCATGATTTATAGGGCCGACCCCAATTGCAAACTTTAGAAATCCCATCACTTCTTGACGAGTATTATTGTAGGCACGTACAGCAGCAGAGGTTGGAGCAAGGTCACTCACTTTTAATCCCAAATAATTGAGTGTACTTAATGGGTCGACATTTAGAGATGATCCATTATCAACAAGATAAAGCGGGACAGTCTTTCTCATGACATCTACGGATATATTGAGAGCATAGTTGTGGTTTGGCTCAATCTTGGGTATTTGTTCTTCGAAGAAAGAGAGCATTTAAGTAAAAGGTCAGGGATCCGACCAGATTCACTACTTCTTCTAGCATGGTGGAAGGATGAACTGTGGTTCTTGTGAGTAGCTTAATCAAGGCATTTATGTGCAGCAGGGAAGACATAATGAGTCCCCACAGAGTGATGTTGGCTTGGTCTTCTTCAACTGATCAAAGATCTTGATCTCCTTAAAAATAATTTCAGGTATAGGAAGATTTTTAAAACCTTTTCCTTTGTCACTTGATGATGGTGGTAGGTTTGGGGGTTGGTAGTGCCTCCCTGGCTTGATCATATGGTTCATAGAAGAGGGGAAAAATGGAAACTCCATTTCCTCATCGATCTTGGGTTGTCCGGCCACCTTATTGATTTCTCCTAGTAGCTCCTCAAATTATATCATCCCACATATTTTAGTTACTGGGATAGTATTTTCTGGACCTTTCTCTTCATCTAAATAATCAAATGTGTCCCCCCATCAGGTGGCAACGACATCATATTTCCATGAAAAGTTAGTACACTCCACAACCTCAATGACTTCTTCGTATAGATCCTCCTATTTGGTGGGGAGATGTAAAAGTGAAGGGACCAGGTGCCTCTGTAGTTTCAAAGCATAAAATAGTTTGGATATACTACAAATATCACCGGTATGTTAGAATAAGTTTGCCATGACCTGGACAACATCATCTGGACTGACTTCATCCATTTATACCACCCAATTGTCTGACTCTTGAGATTATTTTTGAGGTTCTAAGAATAGTACACTCAATCTCTGACAGTCAATGGTCATTTATGACTGCAGTTTTAACCTAAACTCTAGCATTTGATTCAATATTTCTAACAATTCCATATCTTTACTTCCATAACAGCTATGAACGGTGATGCATGCCCTGCTAAGGAGTGATATGGACTGGTCGGCAAAGTTGGTAGGGTGTAGCAGAAAATATGGGCAAGTTTGGAGGGGTTTAGGAGATTATATGGGTATGATTGATGATTGGATTGGTATGATCTAGGTAAATGGGTCAAACTCAGAGTCTTCTTCTAGAAAGATGACATTTGTATGATTCGGGAGTGGATTATGGGTTTTGTTTGGTTTAGGATTAGCTGGTGGGGCGATGAAACCTAGATAAATTAGACATTGTATTACGTTTCGGAGGTGGAAACATTGATCACTGGTATGTCCAGAAATTGGTGAAAGTCACAATGGGCATCTGTTTGAAGTTTTTAAGAAGTGGGTTTGGTAACGGACGAGGGTCCAATGGTTTGATAAGATTTTGGCTTAGAAGGGCTTGGTAAACTTTGGATATAGGAGCCTAAATCTTGGTGTATTCATTTTGAACTGGGTTAGGGTGGATTTCTTGTGCCCATGAAGTAGCAAGCTAAGACATGTTGTTGATAGGTTAAATTATAGTACTGGCAGGCTTTCGATACTTTCTGGGAGTAAACTGTCCAGACACTTTCTTCTATTCGACTTCTATCATGGCAAGACCTTATTCAATATCCACTCCTACTTCTCTAAGGGGTTGGAAATTAGGGTAGTACTACCCTCCCATTGTCTCTCGAACATTGGGTAAGAAGTTCTTCTTCATGGTACTAACTTGCTCCTCTACGGAAGGCCGATTGGTCTTGGTGGCTGCTTTCTCTCTCCACCTTTTTATGAAGTTACTGACTGATTCCCCAGGGTTCTATTTGAGCATCTATAAATCACGGTGGGTAACCTCTAACTCTTCATTGTACTTGAACTACGACATGAACTCGCAAGCAACATCCTCCCAACGGTAGATCCCGGACTCCTCGGGGGATAAGAACCAGCGAAGAGCATCGTCCTTCAAAGTCTACTCGAACATTGGGCCATTATTTTCTCGAAGGCACCAAGGAGAGTCATGGCTCCATGATAACTGTGGAGATGAAGAATCGGAGGTCCATTTCCCTCGAATTTCTCAATGTTGGGCATCTTAAATTTTTTTCGACAACCTTGTTTTAGGATAGGGAGACATGTGGGGGTAGTGCATGTTGTTTCCAGATATTCTAACTTGGTCAAACCTCTTGGTCAACATCTTGAGGTCCTCCTTGGACTTTTTCAACTCTTCCTCCTTTCAATCACCGATCACGGGTAAGTTAGCCCCTTGCTGGGCAAGATTCGACATAGGGAGTTAGGCTGATGGCAACCCATTAACAGTAGGGGCACATGGAGCGTGCTGATATTCCTCGGGAACTCAAATAGGTTCGAGTGCGGGTGGACCCATAGTGAGAGGGAAGAAGTCTTCAAGCTCTTAGGGAATGGGGAACCGGTTTTGCTGCATCTCATGAACCTCAGTTTTAAGGTTGTCAATCTTGGGAGTGAGTTGGACTAGAATCGTTGTCAAATCCTGTTGCACATTCGGTACTGGATCTATGTTCTCCATGGAAAGAGGATTTATTATAGACTTCGAGGAAGTAGCGAGGGAACTAACAGAACTTCAGTGTGGTTTGACGGAAGACCGAAGCCAATAGGGAGCCAGGCCAAGGGTATGCGATCGACCTGAGGAGAAAAATATGAATTTATTTTTATGAAAGAGAGGGAAAACTATTATTTTTTTTAAAGGAAAGAAAATGTTTTTGACATTTCTTTGGAAAAGAGAAGACAAGGTGTTATTGGGTAAAAGGGAGGGAAAATATTTTTTTAATAAGGAAAGGAAAAATGTTTTAGGTATTTTTTTATTAAAGAAGGAAAATATTTTTGACACTTTTTGGAAAAGAAAGAAGGAAAAAATGAGAGAACGGGTCTTATCATGACTGTTATTATGTTTATTATGTTCTCACTTGCATTAGGTTTATCTAAATGCAAAACGAAATGTCAGACGAGACCTGAGCTTGGAAAAATTAGATTTTGAAAAATATGTAAAATATATGGTTGGACTTGTTTCCGGCCTCATAGGCAGGGTCCGGATTTAAAAATTGTGCAAACATTTAGGTGGCATGCCGACCCATCATTTCGGTAGGGTTTCGGTTACAAACTGGAAAACTAAATATGAGTGCCCTAGGTTTGACACATATATGAGGGTATGCAGTTGTTGGGTTAATTGGACGATGTTCCCCCTTTGGCATGACTTCCACGATATACGTCTTTATTTTGAGGGAAATTGGTACGTGTGGACAAGACATTTGATATACATGAGTGTACGTGAATTCCCTCACTATATACCTCATGGGGTCAGTATGTGTGAGAGAGAATTAGATATACTCGACATATGTGAACAAGTTCCCTATGATAAACCTCCCATCATGACTTCGGTCAAGTGATACGATGCGGGGGGAACCATTTCATATACGTCGAAGGTACTTAGCTAATAGAAGGTGAGACTCATATCTCTTTGGGTAACTGCGACCTACCAGACCAGCGCCCATCACGAAGTGACACCCCAGTTACGGGACAAAATTTGGATAATAGCAATGCTATTTTGTGATGTACTGTGCAAAATGCATGATTATTGATTAGTTCATTATGGAGATATTATCTTTACTGATGAGCCTCATGCCAAGCGGGTGACAATGTACAAGTATAAAAAAAATATATATGCTAAGCATGGATTATGTGTGAGAGAGTGATGTGTAGTTATCTACAAGTGAGTGTGTGGTGCTGAACCTAAGCATGGATCAACTACAAGTGGTGTGAGATACGTTTGAGTGAACGTGGATATATACAAGTGTGATAGGTGGAGGTGGTTGTTAGTGACACCTAAGAATGGATTTATAAGTGGTGTGTGCAACATGTGGACATAAGTGATCCTAGGTGCACATGGTGTGAAGTGTACATAGGGAATTTCTACAAGTGTGTGAGTGAGTTGTTATATAAGCATGAGGTATATATCTACAAGAAGTAATAGAGGAGAAGAGGTTACATACAAATAGGTGAATACGCACACAAGAAAAGATACTGTCATAAGTGTGACCTAAGTGAAGGAATACTACCAATACAGATACTGTAATAAGTGTGACCTAAGTTGAATAGATCCGATCAAGGTCAGATTAATTGACCACTCATGTCATTGGATATGGCAGAGTACGAAGATGGTACTGATCTGAATAGGTATTGCTCTTCCGGTCTCGGCTTTATGGATGGCCAGGGCTAGTTGAGGGGAGGCCAACCCTTGTCGCGATGACCCCGCCAATGGCATCTGTGGCTTCAATGACAACTCAGCCATAAGATGTGATACCACTTGTCCTAAGAGATGAGGGTACACTTTGGTCATATCAATCACCCCCAGCTCTTAGCCTTCTATGTGAATAGGAGGTTAAGGGGTACGAGTTATTGAGGGAATTATTACGCATCTCTTTAGTGTTGGTTGCATAGGACTTGGCACATGAGTGGGTGATACATGTCACTGTTTTGAATGAGGGGTGCCTGCCCCAAGTTAGGTTTGGTGGTTGCGTGCTTGGGGTTTTGTGCTCCCCATGATGGCTTACTGGGGGAGTGTGTATAATCATTAGGGGGATATTTAAACTCAAGAAACTTTTCATTTCTCTTTCTTCTCATCTCCTTCGCGCCTTTGGCATTTCTTCCCAAAAAACTCCATAGCCCTCAAAGCTTACAAGTTCGTAAATCCTTTGGTCCCAGGTTGTCTGTTGCTTCTTCCCCCGTCTATAAGAACTCATGTCCGTTCAGGCAACCTTCATTACTTCTAGTTTTCTTCATCCTTAGTAATTTCAGTCCTTGTATTGCTTTTTCAGCGATCATTAATTTTTTTCGGCAATAGTTTTACTATATTTAAGGGGTTTAAAAGATTTTTGAGGGCGATGCTTTTGTGATTTTTGGGTTGTTCTTGCCGTAGTGGGTGTCTTGGTAGGCTTCAACTGCAAATTTTTAGGTTTCCATGCAATTTCGATCATCACCTCCGGTGAACCAGGCTGATTTTTTTCCTAGTGTTCTTGATGAAACATATCAAATTCCCAAGAGTTTGATCTTTGAGTCAATAGAAGTCAACCCTTTAAGTTGTTTGTCTTTCGTTGTGTTTCTTTTCCTTTTCTCACCCAAGTGTGGTCTCGTCCTATCGGATGTTACAACCCTTCTATAATCTAGAAAAGGAATTACCCAATATGAGAAAGATGTTCTTTGATAAGATTAGGCAAATAGAGGAAGCCCAATTCGAGAGTTGAAAGGCCGAGGCTTTTCCAGTCCGTCCTATCTTTCCACCACCCTTGGTTGTAATATACCCCCAAGTCTCTGAGATATGTGAACCAATGTCTGAGTCTTTTGCGACCGACCCCATGTCCACCTCTCAACAAGCCGAGAGTGTGGACTCTTATGAAGAGGATATGGATTATTCCCCTGCACAAAGTGCAGGGTCTGATGTTTAAGAGGTTACCTCTCGTAACTCATCTTCTAGAGTAGTCGATTCATCACATGGCTCCGACTCTGTAAAAATATTATAACCCAACATTACAATACCCCCACCAATAAATGCAATTCAACATTACAATACCCCCACAAATATTAGGCACCTCTATGGAATAGATCCCGTTATTTATATGAGGGTACCTCTTGAGAACGAAAGAGCCTTTGAGGGTACCTCTTGAGAATATGTTCAAGTTAGGTTTTCGTCTACCCATTCATTCTGTACTTCGGTCCATCCTTGCGCATATAAACATTTCCCCTTCTCAACTATCTCCGAATGCGTGGAGAGTGATGATTGGGTCCATCATCCTTTGGAAGGCCGCTCATCATATCGACCTTCCAGTTCATATATTTCTTGGTTACTACACGCCATCATCTTCTAAGATTCATCCAGACTACTACCATTTTGTATCCAAGAAGTCTGAGAAGAAAATCCTTCTGGTAACTCAGTACTCTAACCATAACTAGAAGCCCTGGTATTTCTTTATTTATGGGTGCTTGAATGTTCGGCCCCAGCCAAGCCTATGGGACATCTATTCCTAGGACTCCTCTGAGATGGGCCAAGGTTCCCATATCATCCAAATATGATCCGGGCTTGGGCCCTAAAGCCTATGAGAAGATAAAAAATCTTTGTAGCCAAGGTGACCAAGGTCATATTGTGAGGTTTGATCAAATAATGACCCCATACTATATTGCTCATACAGGTCAGGAGGTGGCCCCCTAACTGAACTTCGTAAGTTACTTTTCTATTATTGCATTTCGTTATTATTGTTAAGTGTCGTCTCGTACTTTTGTCTAGCCGATACACTAGCTATAAGACTTTTCTTTAACAGAGCATTGATAAGGTATTTTGAATGAGCTTTGGAAGATGTCGTCCCCCAACCTGAGCAAGCTAATCAACAGACGCAGTAACAAAGACACTTCTCTAGCCGCCCAAACTAAAAAGAATGTCTGCTCCAGCAAGATCGAAGGTACTAGAAAGAAGAGGAAGGTCCCACCGACTGATCCAACTTTCACTCCTTGCTCCACATGATGACCCACTAGTTATAACGACTAGAGTGCATGGATGTGAAGTACCAAGAATCTTAGTTGATGGAAGAAGCTCTAAATATGTTATGTTCTGGTAGTGATTCAAACTCTAAGGACTTAGCAAGGTCGGGCGTGTCCCGTATCATCATCCTCTGATAGGATTCAGTGGAAAGAAGATTCACCCTCTGGGGTTATATAAAATGGATGTCAGAATGAGAGACAAATGGTTGAGGAGGATCACTAAGAAGATTAACTTTTTGTGATGGATGAGAACGTCTTCTTGGCCTACAACCTCATATTGGGATGGGTGGCCCTCAAAGAGTTTGAGGTCATTCCTTCGATAGTCCGCCAAATGATAAAATTCTCGACTCCATATGAAGTAGGGGAAGTTCAAGGTGACCAAACGTCGGCGTGGGAGTGCTAATTTAACTCATCTGAGGAGAACGAATCACGCAAGAAAAAAACAACCATATACAAAATTTATACCCTTAATCCTAGAGACGAGATGAAGCTCAAGAAAGGGGAAGCCGTGGAAAAGGTAGACTCCATCATCCTAAATGAGGATGAGTCGAAACAACCCGTCCAGGTCAGCAAATCCCTAAGGCCAAAGATTACAAATGAATTGATCAAGATGCTAAGTAGAAGGCAGAGAAACTTTGCTTAGAGTCGTGATGATATGCCAGACATTGACCAGGATGTATTATAAACTCAATGTAGAGGAAGCTACTAATCCAATAAAGTAGAGAAGAAGAATTTACTCTCGTGATAAGTATGAGGTTATAAGAGTCAAGGTTAAAAATCTTGAAGACACCGAGTTCATTAAGGAGGTCATCTACCCTGAATGGTTATCAAATGTAGTCATAGCTCCCAAAGCCAATAAAAAGTGGAGAATGTGTGTGTACTTCACTTATTTGAACAAGTCTTACCCCAATGACTGTTTTACTCTCCCTCGCATTGTTAAAATGGTAGACGCTACAGTAGGACAAGAATTGATGAGCTTCAAGGATGCATACTCTGGCTACAATTAAATTTTTATGGACCCGGTCGATGCAGAGAAAATGACCTTCATCACCGATAAAGGGATATACTGTTATAAGGTTATGCCTTTCGACTTGAAGAGCCGTGTCTACCTATCATCGATTGGAAAACAAGATGTTTGAAGACCAGATTGGAAATTCTATGGATGTTTATGTAGATGATATGTTGACCAAGAGTCTGAAGGCTGACACTCACACGGCCAACCTTGAAAAAACTTTTGATGCCATGGACAAGTACAAGATGAAGCTCAACCCAGCAAAATGCATCTTTGGCATCGTAGCTGGCAAATTATAGGGTTTTATCGTCAATCAGAGGCGTATAGAAGCCAACCCAGAGAAGATAAAAGCCTTATTAGAGATGAAGACCCCAAAGACTGTCAAGGACGTTAAGAGGCTTAGTAGATGAGTGGTTTCTCTAAACAGGTTTATCTCTATAGCCACTGATAATTATCTTCTCTTTTTTAAGGTTCTTAGAAAAGATTTTGAGTGGGACGATGAATACGAGAAAGCCTTTTTAGATCTAAAGTCATATCTCGGCTCACCACTCTTACTATCTCGTCCTGTCCAATGAGGGAATCTTTACCTTTACTTGTCCATGTCCGAGTCGGCTATCGGTGCGGTGATAGTACGAGATGATGGGGGTATACATAGACTAGTGTATTTCAACAGCAAGAAATAGGTATCCTAGAATGGAAAAACTAGTTTATGCCCTCATCCAAGCTTCAAGAAAGATGAAGCCTTATTTCCAAGCTCATATAACGGTTATCTTAACAGACTCTCCCCACAGGCTAGCCATCCACAAACTTGAGAAATCAGGTAGATTGATGACCTGGGAAATTGAGCTAAAAGAGTATGATAGAGTCTTTCAGCCGAGGGTTACAATCAAGGGGCATGCCTTAGCAGTCTTTATGGTATAATTAACCTGGGATGATGTCGATAGTGAAAAGTAGACGACCATGAAGGGTCGACTGAAACACATACCGAGCCAGTAAAAGTCAAGAAAAGAGTAGTGGGATATCCAACGACCGATACTGATAAGTTTTTGCTAAGAAACGGTGTTATTGAAGAGGGGCCATTTTCAGAAGGGGAAATGTGGAATTTGTTCATTGATGGTTCATCCTGTGAAAATGGGGGTGGATCCGATCTCATTGTGCTATCCTTATACGGAACAAACATAGGGTATGCATTGAGGTTCATTTTGAAAGACTCCAATAACGAATTAGAGTATGAGGACCTTACAGTTGGAATCACCCTTGCCAGAGCTCTCAACATCGGCCAACTTTTAGTCTATAGCGACTCTCAGCTCGTGGCTAATTAGGTCCTGGGGATTTATGAAGCCAAAGACGACATAATGGCAAGATACCTAACAAAAGTGAAGAAGATAATGAAGGACTTTGGCAAGTTCAAAGTCAAAAGGGTGCCTCGACTGGATAATAGCTGAGCCATCATTTTGACAATCTTAGCCCCGGCAACACGGATAGATATTAAGGTAACGGTGCCAATAGAAATCCTTTCTCGATCAAAAATAGAGGAGGATGACGCAAAGACGAATTTTTGCTTCAATTTAAACTTGGGATCATCTTGGATGGACCCCCTTATTCAGTATATTAAAGACGGTATCTTGTCAAAGTCTAACACTGAAAGAAGGAAGTTCTGATACAAGGTGAATAAGTTCTCTATCCATTGGGACGTGTTGTACAAGAAGGGGTTTCTTTTGCCTCTTCTCAGATGTGTCCACCAGGCCAAGGTAAATTACATTTTGAAATATGTTTACAAAGGATGTTGCTTAATCCATATTGTAGGAAGATCATTGGTAAATAGGATTTTCACTTAAGGATATTAGTCGTTGACCATGGTCAAGGACTCAGCTGAATACGTGAATAAGTATGGAAAATGCCAATGATTTGCCACTATCCCTCACTAACCCCATCAATCTCTGACATCTATCATCTCACCATAGCCATTTGCAGTATGGGGGATTGATTTGGTTGGACCTATGCCAAGGGCCGTGGGCAACTACATATATTTAATTATGGTGATAAACTACTTCTCAATGTGGGTATAGGCCGAAGCTATGATCAAGATCATGGAAAAGACGACCTTTCAGTTCATATGGAAGAACATCATTTGTATGTACGGCTTGCCTAACACACTCATTTTAGATAATGGTACCTAGTTCAAAAATATCTCCCTAGAAAAATATTCTACAAGGTTCAACATCAAACTGTTCTTCTCATCGCCTGGCCGACTCCATGACAATGGTCAGACTGAAGTCACCAATAGAACTATTCTTAATGGAATCAAAAAAATATTGGAATAGGCTAAGGGCAAATGGGCTGAAGAGGTACATTCTGTACTATGGTCCTACAGGACAACAGTTAAGACGACGATAGGGGAGACCCTCTTTATGTTAGCATATGGCTCACAGGTAGTAGTCCCTATCGAGATTGGTCTGCCTACACATAGAGTTCAGATGTATGACTCTGACAGAAATCTGAAAGAGAGAAGACTTGACCTAGATCTGAATGAGGAAATAAGAGAGGATGTTGAGATCAGAGTAGCGGCCTATCAGCAGATGACGGTCAAGTTTTATAACAAGGGGATAAACCTAAGGCCGATAGTAGTGGGAGACCTTATTTTGAAGAAGACTTAGCAGAAGCCAGACAAGCTTCATGCCAACTGGCATGGTCCTTACAGGGTTATTAATAAGGTAGTCCCGGGAACCTATCGATTGGAGAACCTATAGGGGGAATCCTTCTCCAATCCTTGGACTGCCAACCACTTAAAAAGGCACTATTAATAAATGATTGTATAGGAGATTTTTCAATATGAATCATTGTAAAATGACTTATTATGAATGAGAAAAATGAAAATGGTTTGTTCCCTCATATCTTGTATACTTTTTTTTGGATGATTCATTTCAAGTACCTTTAAAAGCTATAAAACATCATTCGTGGAGAGATAACAACAAATCCAACCTTGGTGAAAGGATAACCTGGAAAGGGGGCCGACCCTATCCATGGACTTTTAATAACACCAAGAAGGGTCATCTTAACTATAAACATCATTAACTTAGTGAATATGAGATGAAACATCATTGGTTTGGTGATCTAAGACCTTAAACTCATTTATTTGGTGAATATTTGCTGAAAAATAAATACCTCGCTTGGTCGAGACGACAGTGCATGGACGAGATGATTCTCAACCATGCACTCTCAAAACGACGAAGGGGGGTATGGCATAACACCATAATTCGGTGAGTCCAAATTGAAAATCACTTGGGTGTGGTTCTTTACTTAAACATCATTAACTTGGCGAATATAAGATGAAACATCATTAGTTTGGTGATATCAGACCTTAAACATCATTAATTTGGTGATTTTACTTAAACATCATTAACTTGGTGAATATGAGATGAAACATAATTAGTGATAAGCACCCAAAAACTGTACATTTTATACCCCGAATAGATGTATTTTAGGGGCTAATTCTCGACAATATTGGTCTTATGCGCTTAATTGTTCAATATGCAGGCTTAATTGCAGTTGCAGCGTCAAAAGCTATATTTCAAGGCAACTTGCAGTAAAATGGATCTAATTCCCTCTCCTGTATCCTAGCCTACCCTTACCCTAGCCTAAACCTACCCTAAACCCTGTGTGTATTTTGTTTGTGTGTTTTTATTATTTTTTAGATTTTTAGTTTAAGCCATTTATATTTTTAGGATTTATTTTAGATTTATTTAGAATTTATAGGAATTATTTTCTATTTCTTTTTATTTAGTATAATTTTATTTTGATTTTGATTTTAGTTTTTAGTTTTAGTTTTTAATTTATTTTATTTTATTAGGATTAATTTTAAGAGTTTATTTTTAGTTTATTAGATTTTATATTTTAGGATTTTTGTTTTCATTTTTTATTAGATTTTTCATTTTTTATTTCTTTTGTTTTATTATTTTAGTTTTTTATAGCTTAGGATTTATTTTTTTTAGTTTTAATATTTTTGTTTTTAGTTTGTGTTATTTTTAGTTAGATTTTATTTTTTTTTAGTTTTATTTTAATTGAGTCTTTATTATTTTAGGGGTCACAAATTAAACACACACACTACACCCAAACCCCTCACACCTTTGAACCCTATACACACACATACACCTAATATCACCCACACCCTCATCCTACTTCCTATACACCTCACCACACCTTATCACCCCCAAGTCCTCTTCTCCACCCAACCACTTTCTCTCTCCTACTCCATTAAAACACACACCCTCAACTACTCTCTCATCCCACCATTAACAAACTCTACCACCATCTCCTTACCGCATCTCCCCCGGAACCCAGAAATCGGCGAACCCCTTCCACCTACGATCTTACCTCCGGCAGTCCCCATCCTGCTGCCACAAACCGCCGGCAAACTCAATAGGAGCTCGGTCGGGCTTCCTAGTTCCATGACTCCATTAAGGTCGACCCAACCATCTACCCCTTACAACCCTCCAAACCCGCCGGAATAAACCCAGAACCCGGAACCCCCTAGCGCCCTTCCATCTCCCGCCTGTCCAAACCCCGACAGTGCCAAACCGATGCCCATACCAAATCCCAGCCTCATCCCCCATACCCGATCCCCTTCCACCCATATTCGGCGCATAAAATCCAACCCAATCCCTACCTACCTCCGACCTAAACCTCTGCCCCGGCGATGGAACACATGCCCCGTCGAACCCCAAACCCGACCTTCTCCAACCTCCATAACCCGAATTCCTTCAACGATTCATCTCCCTTATCAGCTCAAATCCGAACCCAATTCAATCCAAGAAACCCATTTCCCTCTTTACAACCTAAAGTCTAATGCTACGATTGTATCTCCTACTTTTAAAATTCCAAAGCCAAAATTAAACCCATTTACCCCTTTATTCCCTTTTTCCCATAATAACCCCAACTAACCTCTTTTAACCTTTATACAAATTACCCTCATAAACCAAATCTGTTTTTTATCACCATTACCTCATTTCCCCTACCTTCCCACATGACCTCACCATAACCACATGCTCCCATCTAATTCCTAAATTACCACCACCTATATTCCAAAACCTCTCCCCATTTTATCCTACACCATTAAACCTTCCCAAAATACCCTTCCTCCATAGCACCTACTATTTAAAGGAAGAGGGAGCCTTTTATCAAAAGGGAAGACTAGAGAGAGAAAAACTAGGCTAGAAAAATAGAGAAAATTAGAGAGAAAAAAAAATTGTAGAGAGGTGAATTAAATTGTACTTCGATTTTGTTAGTGTTTGAACACAATTGAGAGAATATTGGATTTAATACAAGTGCAATTTCTTTTCTCCCCCATTTTGGTTTGAATTTTTTCTCTCCATCCTTTTAATTTCTTTTAGTAAATTTTATTAGAGTGTTATTAAGTGAATTATGACTATGGTTGGCTAATAACTCCATTCAAGGAGTGAAATGAAGCCCCATATATTCAATTGAATGTATTAATTAATCTAGTCTACATTGTTTCATTTAGTTAATTTTATTTTCATTCCTACTTGTGTTTATGCATTGAGAAATAATAAACTATCCTTGAGTAAGGATTAAAATCTAATATACTCTTAATTTGTGGATTCAAACTAGAGATAGAATGACCCACTAATTAGAGTATATTACATTTTATATTACTCATGCATTAAAACTTTTTTGGATTTATGATTTATTATAAGAATCTACTCTCACGAGTGATTCATATAATTTTTCTAAATCAATTATTCAATTGAGTTGTGGGAATGAAAATTAGATTAACTAAATTTATATTAATTTGTTTTATCAATTGACGAGAATTAATTGATAAGATAAATAATATTTGCAAAATTAGTAAACTAGAATAATCAACACATTTAATTGATATTGTGGTGGTGAAGTTTCATTCCTTGAATATTTCTCAAAGTTAAGTTCATACCACTTGTATTACTTAGTCATTATCTAGCACACTTTCTAGTTAGTTGTTTTTATCCCACATTTAATTTAGTTTAGTTTAAAATCATCACCTCACCATTTGTTTTAATATTTGAAAAAGCTAAAAAAAATAGAAAAGCAAAAATTCCAAAAAGAAAATAAAAAGATAATTACAAATGAATTTGTCTCTAGGTTACCCCCCTTGATGTGGATTGATACCCTTACTTACCTCTACACTTGAGTTGATTTTATTTTGTAGGTATTTTAAGGTTTTGACTAACTTGGCTTTCAACAAAGACACACAAAAATCAAGTTATCAAATGGCGCCGTTGCCATTCTTGGGAGCGTGAAGCACTCAGAGCGGATTCAATTTTGTAGTTTATTTGTTTCTCGCACTTTGTTATTTTTAGTACCACTTTTGCATTTTACTTGAAAGATTGTATTATGACTTTATTATTTAGCTTGTATTGCGGTGCATAGAGACACCATTTCATTTTCATTAAAATTTGTAACAATTGAAGAAAGCGTGATTGGAAAACCGGACAAGGCAAAGAGAGGGCATCCAAAGGCGAGGATTTAGAAGCCTCTCTACCTTGATTCGGCAGGACTCCCGAGGCCAACTGACATTGACGTATTCTCCCCCCGGTCGACTCAATAATTTCGGTACCCCACGGCCTAAAAACCGTGGGAGGTACATCTCTTATACCCTCTTCGCCTCTTGTTAACGAGTTCATACCTTGTGTGCTCCTACGTGCTCTTGTGCGATTTAATTCTTGCATTTAATTTTGAATGGAATGGTGAATTAAATTGACTAAGACCTACTCCCGGTCACTCACGAGAAGGGATTTCATCACCCGAATCAATCACTTATCCTTCATGTGCTACCTTAGCAATCACTAATTTAAAATCAATCAACTAGATAGCCCCGGTAGGATACGGTGTTCGTAGGACCCTCTTTAATCATTTTGACTTGTAGTATAACCTGTAGAGTCCTCTCCACCGGGAAAACCCTCGAACGGTTCGCCTTGCGGCACAGAAGTGTCCAGGGAAACTGGATTTTAAGTGCAGTCGCCCAGTAAAATGGGTTTGTGCTGTCCCCAGCGTTGTACCGGCCGATCGTTTCATCGTAGTAGCATTATGGGGAATCTTTGTGGCAAGCCTCTTGGCATCTTGTGATAAAAGTAGGACCACACATTTTGCAAAAGGCGATCACTCATATAAATTCCCTGACTTTTATCACCCATGGATTTCATTAAAATTTGACTACCCCTTTCATTAATTTTCAAGATAAAAATATTGGTTATGTTCTAGTAGGGATTTTTCCTTCACTTGTGTGTGTCCAATTCCATTTTCGGTAGTCCGTTTTAGTGAATTCGTCAAAATTCTTAGCGACAATATTTCCCCCACCCTTTGTCTTCCAAAAAAAAAAATCCCAAAATATTTTCTTCTATTATTTTTATAAAAAACTCAAAAATATTTTCTTTCTTTCCAAAACAAAAGAAAAAGTCCAAAAATATTTTCTTTTCTAAAAAATCCAGAAACCCAAAAATAAATCCCTCTTTGCATGCCCACGTGGCAACGAGTTAATCATCGATTAATTCGTTCCCGCAGTCTTTCTCACATCTCGTCCACATTAGGAGAACCAAGTGTTCCCCTTTCTTCTTCCATTCCACCGATAACGTTGAGTTGTCCCCGAGTTGACATCTCTATTCCCACCATTCATCCACCCACCATGGCTGAAGAGCGTGCCTTAAGGGACTATTTTGCCCCGATAACAGCTACCCCACCATCTTGCATAGTTCTTCCACCCACCCCGGCGGTTTAATTCAAAATTCACCGGGAGACCATTTCCATGTTGCCGAATTTACATGGCCTTGAACGTGATTATCCATACACTCACTTGCGAAAATTTCTCACGGTTTGCGCTACTTTCAAAAATCAAAACTTAGATGAAGAAAATGTTCGTCTTCGCTTGTTTCCATTTTCTCTCCATGATAAAGCATCCATGTGGCTACATTCCTTGTCACCGGATTCTATCCATACATGGTAACAACTTGTGAAGAAGTTCATGTCCAAGTTTTATCCCATAAGTAAGACCAATGAGATGCGCCAAACCATTCAGGATTTTCACCAAATGCCAACTGAGCAATTTTGTGAAGCATGGGGCCGTTTTCAAGATTATATAAATATTTTCCCACATCATGGTCTCGAGAAGAGTCGCCTCGTTCATAGTTTTTATAATGGTCTCATTCCTTCCACTCGCACCATGATTGAGTCCATACACAAAGGCTTATTCATGAACTTAACTCCCACCGCCGCCTACAATTTTCTCCTTGAATTAGGCGATGACTCCCAAGATTGGGAGGGCACCAATGAATTTTTTAGATCCGAGCCACCACGAGTAGGTAGCACTTATGAGGTTAAAAATGATCCCGATTTTACAACCTTGCTACATGGCTTAACCACTTTGACTAAGACTGTTGATGCTCTCAGTTATTTTATGCAACAAAATGTTTCTATTTCTAAACAAGTGATGAACGTCAACGAGTCTAGTCCTTCTTGTCATGTCTGTTTAAGTTAGGATCATTTATCTCATTTTGCCCCCTTATTCAAGATGATCCCGAACCCACTCTAGCCCAAGCATGTGTCTTTCATACAACTAGGAAAACCACACCATCGTCGTTTACTTACAATCCGAATAATAGGAACCATCCCTATTTTTCTTATAAGTATGACAATCACCTTGCTCCATTACAACCAAAACAACATGTTAGTGGTCCACCGGGGTTTCACCAAAACCCACAAAGGCAACATCGCTCTCTTATCCAACACCACCAAGCTCCTTATCACCAACAAAACCATCCATCATCCTTTGTCCCCCAAGGAGGACCGTCCCCCCCCCCCCCCCAATCATCAAATTGTCCCTATCCCACCTCCGTCCAATGAGTATTCACAGCCGCTTAGTTCTAACCGAGAGTTGGTCCCCCAACCCCCTTATGACCCTCCACCCCAATCATCCACTTCCTCTATCGAGAATCTTCTCACTCAATTTATCTCTACATAACAACAAACCTCGCAAGCTCAAACTCAAGCCATCCAAAGTCTTGAGCAACGTCTTAATCAGTTTGAGTCCGAGCGAGAGAAAGGTCATTTTTTGAGTCAACCCATTCCTAATCCTAAGCGGAATGGAAAGGAGTCGGCTTATGAGGTTGGATCCACTTCCACTCCCCCCACATACCAAGAGGACATGAAAGCGGTGAGTACTCTACGATTAGGTAAACAGGTTGACAATGGTGTTGATGCTCCCTATGATGTTCCAATCCCACCCACCCAGAATTTCCCATTAGAACCGCTCCCTAAGGTCCCACCACCCCATAAATCCACCGATGATAATGCCTCTAAACCTACTGTGGCCACCACTGCTTTTGTCCCTAAAGCCCCCTTCCCTCATAGGTTGGCCCCAACAAAGAAAGCTAAACAATTTGATGAGATCAAACAAGTTTTTTAGAATATTCACATAAACATTCCATTCCTCACCGCGATTCAACAAGTTCCTTCTTATGAAAAATTCTTGAAGGACTTGTGCACTGTCAAGCGAAGGACGAATGTGCCTCGTGATGCATTTGTCACTGATCAAGCCACGTCCCTCATCCATGAGAATGGTATTGTGAAATATAAAGACCCTGTTCATCCCACTATCTCTTGCATGTTAGGAGATAAGTTCTCTACTCGGGTTTTGATTGATCTTGGAGCTAGTGTTAATTTGCTACCTTACTTGAGGTAGGTTTACAAAACATGAAACCTACACGGGTCACTCTTTAACTTGCACACCGTTTTGTGAAATTTCCTAAAGGAATCGTTGAAGATGTTTTGGTGAAAGTGTCTGACTTTTACCACCCTTTGGATTTCATCATCTTAGACACTCCTGCTCCCGACCCAACCAATATTCCTATCATTTTGGGTCGCCCCTTTTTGGCAACTGCCAATGCCATTATCAATTGTCGAGATGGGTCAATGAATCTTTCTTTTGGCAACATGACCGTCGAAGTAAATATTTTCCACCTCATGCAACAACCGGACGATGTTGATTTTATTGATGAGGTTTTCATGATTGACTCCTTAGTCCAAGAGATGTTGGATACTACCTACCCAGAAGATCCTATCCACCAATGTTTGGCTCACTTTGGGTCCGACTTTTATATTGATTCCTCCATCTCCGAGGTCAATGCCTTGTTAGATTCTACACCTCTGCTGGACACTTCCACTTGGGCTCCTCCATTTGAGCCTCTCCTTGTCGATACTCTTTTTTCTGTGGATGACCCAGTCAACCCCTGTCCTGATATTCTCCCGGACTCTATTTCTGCGTCTGAGTCTAATGCCCCTCCTGAGACACCTCCTAGTTTGGAGCTTAAGCTATTACCTTTTGAGTTGAAATATACTTTCTTAGGCCCAAACTAACATCACCCCATCATTATTGCTTCTGACTTGACACCGGATCAAGAAGAGAAATTGGTCCACACTCTCACTCAACATAGCACTGCTTTAGGGTGGACCATTTTCGACATTCAAGGTGTCAGCCCAATGTCTGTAGCCATCGCATTCATTTAGAGGATAATGCCAAGACTTCTCGCAAGCCACAATGCCGACTTAATCCGGCAATGAAAGAGGTCATTCGAGCTAAAATTTTAAAATTTCTTGATGTTGGTATTATCTACCCCATTTTAGATAGCCAATGGGTCAGTCCCATTAATATGGTGCCTAAAAAGTCTGGAGTCGCCGTTGTCAAAAATAGTGACAATGAGCTTGTGCCTACCCGCATACAAACTGGCTGGCGTGTTTGTATTGATTATAGAAAGCTCAATGCAGTCACTCGCAAAGACCACTTCCCTCTCCTATACATTGACCAGATTCTTGAATGCTTGGGGGGCCATGCTTACTACTGCTTCCTTGATGGATATTCAGGGTACAACCAAATACCCATTGCCCCTGAAGACCAAGAAAAACTACCTTTACCTGTCCATTTGGCATATTTGTGTACTCTCGTATGCCCTTTGGCCTTTGCAATTCACCCGTGACTTTTCAAAGGTGTATGACTACTATTTTTAGTGATATGGTAGAGCATTTTCTCGAAGTCTTTATGGACGATTTTTTTGTGTTTGGTTCATCCTTTGACCAATGCCTATCTCACCTCACTATGGTCCTTCAGCGTTGTCAAGAAAAGAAGTTGGTCCTCAATTGGGAAAAATGTCATTTCATGGTATAAAAGGGTATTATTTTAGGTCATGTTGTCTCTAGCTCCTATATTGAGGTCGATAAAGAAAAAGTCGACTTGATTCCCTCACTCCCCATTCCTAAGTCTGTTAAGGACATTATGTCCTTCTTAGGACATGCGGGCTTCTACCGGTGCTTCATTAACGACTTTTCTAAAATCACGCGACCTTTGACAAACCTTTTATGTAAAGATGTCCCTTTTGTCTTTGATGAAGCATGTGTTTCCTCCTTTGAGTGCCTAAAAGCTGACCACACTTCCGCTCCTATCATGCAACCTCCCAATTGGTCTCTTCCATTTGAGCTCATGTGTGATGCTTCTGATTTTTCACTTGGTGTTGTGCTTGGCCAAAAAGTTGACAAGTGCCCACATGTCATCTCTTATGCTAGGAAAACCTTGCATGATGCTCAACTTTATTACACGACCACTGAAAAGGAATTGTTAGTGGTTGTGTTTGCTCTTGATAAATTTTGCTCATATTTCATAGGTTCCCCTATCATCGTGTATATTGACCATGATGCCCTTAAGAAACTTCTTCATAAGAAGGATTCAAAACCATGATTGATACGGTGGATTCTCTTACTCCAAGAGTTTAACCTTGAAACTCGCGATAAAAAAGGTTGCAAAAATGTTATTGCTGACCATCTCTCTCGCATTAATATCACGTCTGACTGTGATCATGTTCCCATTCCTGAGTCATTTCCCGATGAACAACTTTTTTCCATCTCCACCTCGCCTTGGTATGCTGATATTGTCAACTTTTTTGTTACCGATCAACTACCTAATCATTGGTCGACACAGGATCACTCCAAATTCATGGCGAATGTGAAGTTTTACTCTTGAGATGACCCATTTCTCTACAAGTATTGCCCCGATCAAGTCATTCGTCGTTGTGTTCTCAAATGTGAACAACTCAGTATTCTGCCATTCTCCCATAATAGTGGTTGTGGAGGCCACTTTGACTCCAAGAAAACTGCCGCAACAATTTTGCAAAGTGGTTTTTATTGGCCTACCCTTTTCGGTGATGTCCATCAATATTGCTAGGCTTGTTCAAATTTCCAACACTCTGGGCGTCTTTCTCATCGTCATATGATGCCTCTCACACCCATCCTCATTGTTGAAATTTTTTATATGTTGGGTATCGATTTCATGGGACCATTTCCCTCCTCTCATGGTTTTGAGTATATTCTTGTTGCTGTTGACTATGTTTCCAAATGCATCGAAGCAATTGCTTGCCGCACCAATGACCATCGAGTTATGGTCCAATTTCTCAAAGAGCATGTCTTCATGCGTTTTGGAACCCCCAAAGTTATCATTAGTGATGGGGGTAAACATTTTTGTAATCGAATCTTTGAACACCCTGTTAAAAAGTATGGTGTTACCCACAAGGTTGGTCTCTCTTACTGAAAACGTCGTATGCGACTGTGTGATACCAATTAAGAAAAAAAACTCGCAAGTTTCCAAGTAACCCTTATTTAGTTAGATTCTACTTTTAAACCAAATAAATTCAGCCCTTAAACATGCATCTAAATCAACCCATCAAATATAAAGCATGTGACACAAAGTTAAGGAAAAAATCCCCGAAGGGCAAAACCTTTTATTTCTAGAACTTTAAAGAATTTACAAGACCATTGACTTACATACAACCTGATAATTGCCCACAAGTGTAACGCACGGTGTCTTCGGTAAACCTTCAAAGCAACGGCTAGAAATAGTGTGACACAGAAATACCCGCAGGTGTCGGTTCCTATGTCGGTGGCTGGAATTTTCCCTTTCCAGGAGGGCAGCAATGAAGAGGAAGAAGCGGTCCACTTCACAAGGGTTGAACAACAGTAATGGTGTTCTTGGGTTACCAAACTTTGATTCACATAGATATGGAAGATGTGTGAATCTAAAAACCTAGAATCATAGGACTCAATAGGTGAAGACTTTAGGGTTGATATGCTCTGATAATCGTGGAAAAGTCTTAAGAAAACCAACTACTGATCGTGGTTTAAATAAGGGATCGAAACCCTAAAAAATCTCCTGCACGATCTGGCCGTGATTATCCTCGCCGGATCGGTCCGGTCGTTTAGGCGGATCGGTCCGGTGAAACCGGATCGGTTCTTTTTCTGACCCCGGATCGGTTCGGTAGCTGTCGGATCGGTTCGGCTTGATTGGCTTTATCGGTTCGCTATGGATGCGGTGGCTACTGGATCTTGACAAATCGGATCGGTCCGGTGAACCGGATCGGTTCTTTTATCTAATCCGGATCGGTCCGGTCCTCAGAAATCAGATTCCTTCTTCTTTTGATCTTCGGATTTTGTTGATGACGATGTGATCTTTTCAACTATCATTCTTGTAACGGCGTATGACATATCATTTACATAAGGATGGACAAATTGTCCTTACAAATCTCCCCCTATGTCTATGCCGGAACAAACATAAAAAATCCGAATTATCAAGTATGAAATTTCCTATACAAATCTACCCTTCCATGAACCCAAAACTGAAAGAGTACAAGAGAATAAGGCTGCATCGTTTGATCTTCAAATCTTCAGGAATCTTCACGCTTTTCTCATCAGGGTGTGTATCATGGGATTATCAAGGATGTACCTACACACATGAGATAAAGGAAATACCAAGTGACGTATCGAGTTTGAAATGAGATAATAAACATATGCATATATACCAGATTTATGATGAACCTCAAATTTCAAAACTCCCCCATAATCAGATAATTCATTCTCCCCCTTTTTATGATGTCCCCAAATAGACAAATGAGAGAAATAAATGAAGCAATCAAGTATCGGGGTGACACAAGGCATAAAATCACACCATGAATGAACATAAAGCAACCAAGTTGGTGATAGCGTAAAAGAATGGGTGTGATTAAAATTCGATAGGAAAATCAAAGCATACAAACATGACGTATGTGCACGATGAATATTGGATATTCCTAGCGAATGAACTCAAATGCTTCCTTTGGTGTAAAAGATTGGAAATATAAGACATTGACTATATCAAATCTACAAATCAAAACTCAAAGTGATTTCTACACCAATAACGTCCAAAATGATTTTCATGCTTTTTCAGGACTTTCAAGGAAGTGCAAACCCGTTATTCAATCTCCAACCAAACTCCCTCAGATTTATATTTTGAATAGAGGTATACTAAATTCTCAAACTTTGGAGAATTGATGGTGAAACCTAAATGGCCCATATATGGCATGTATTGCTTTTTATTGCCTTTTCAATTTTTTTCGGGCTCTTTTAACCTCTTAGGACCTCAGATATTACAATTCCTCCATTTTTTAGGTCCTTTTTAACGGTGGCTTTTGCGCAAAGGATAAAAATCAACTTTCGCAGCCCCTCCCCGTTATGCAAATTATCACACAGTCTCACCAAAACGGTTTTTACATGCAATCCAATCTTGTCAAGTTTTATCGCATTTTATACATTGTATAGACAGGATTGAGATGGAAACACTCAAGCCAACATGAGATTGACAAGTGCAATAATCAAATATAGCCGTGCATGTGTGCAATAAAGGATATAGGAGTCAAGCATGTAGGAAATATCACTAATTACATCTCAAGGATTCCAATCAATGTTAAGCACATGGATGAAATGATGTAGCCTCTCAAATCTCTATCAAAACAGTCACATGGATAGATGGAATGAAGTTGTGACTTGGCTATCTTAAATGCTCATCCATAAAAGGCAAATCTCTTTTTGAAATTTTTTTTTTTTTTTCAAAAATTTTATCAAAATAAAATCTTTTTGTGGTTTTCTAAAAATTTTCTAAAAAGAGAATCTTTTTGTATTTTTTCAAAATTTTTTAAAACAAAATTATATACGAAAATGATACATACTAGCAATAGGCAAATAATGACATCATGAAAATCACCCTATGCTAGTAAACAAGTCAAACCTCAATCATTAGGCGCGGAGGGGTTTTCCAAAGGTGGTGACAACTTATGAAAAACCTCCATCAATTCTTGTGAAGTTTTGACTAAAAACTTAACTTGCTCACCTAAATGTGCAAACTCTCTCATGTAGTCTCCGGGAGCATGTAAAGTAACATGAGTGGGTGCATGTGTGCCAGAAACACGTGTAGAAGCAAAGCGTGACACATACCCCAACTTAAAGCAAAATTCCCTAAGGTGTCCTCTCCTCTTGCAATGTGAGCAAACATAAATAGGCCTAGGAACACCTCTCTCAAAAACTCTAGGACGCACTTTCCTAATAGGAATGGGACGCCTAGGTGGGTTAGGGTGAGACACATGTGAAACTGTCACTAAAGTGGGAACCGGCTCGGGTGCAATTGGGAAGCAGAAGCACCGTCATGACTTATTCCTAACTTCTCACCTTTACCCTTAAGAACCACCTTTTCAACCTTCTTAGGTGCGTTCTCAAACTTGACTTTGACCACCCTGGCACATTCGAGATCACTCTCGAGTTGGGATACACGTGTCGTCAGACTAAACAACGTGTCGGTCAAATCACACTTCTCCTTTCTCAAACCCTCCTTCTCTTTCTCCAAATCTAAAACCCGATGACCTAAATCCCTATTATACTTCTTTGTTTTCAAGGTCTAAAAGTACAAATCTCTAAAAGCTTTTTGGATCTCACTTTCATCTCCACTTTCACTCTCACTTTCTCCCTCACTTGAATCACTCAAAACATCACTATCACATTCGTGTGCACTGGTGGTTGTGCTCACACGACTAGAAAAAGCTACACATTTTTCACCACTAGTCTCATCACCCTCACCTTCACTACTATCACTGAGTGTGGCGGGCATAGCAGTCTCTTTTCCCTTTCTCCTTATCCTAGTAGGACACTCTCTAGCAATGTGCCCTTTCCCTTCACACTCAAAGCACCTGATCTCATCCTCCTTTTCACTATCTTTGGCCTCCTCTTTCTTTTTATTTTTCTCAAAGCAATTCTTTTTATTGGAAGAATTATTTTTGTTCATGTTGAGAAATTTTTTAAAATTTTTCGCAAGCAAGGCCATATCATTAAAATCAAAATCTCCCTCAGAATCGGACTCACAAACTTTTTCTTTCTTTTTCTTAAAATGAGTCTTTAAAGCAATGCCATTATCCTTAGCTTTAATGGTTTTGGGAAACATATCAATCTCATAGGTTTGAAGATCTCCTACAAGTTCTTCCAACTTAAGTGATTTCAAATTTCCCAAAGAGTTCAAAACAGTGACTTTAGGAATAAAGCGTTTTGGGAGAGATCTTAAAATCTTTTTAACGACACGCGTGTTATCAATCACTTCACCCAAATTAAAACTAGTGTTAACAATGTCCGACAAACGTGCATAAAATTCATCAAAGCATTCGGACTCAGACATGGTGATTGTCTCAAATTGGGTGGCCAGATTTTGTAACTTAGACTCTTTAACAGCGTTCGTACCCTCATGTGTCAGTTTCAAAACATCCCAAGCCTCCTTAGACGTGGAGCACGTCATGATTCGGCGATACTCATCAGGAGTGATAGCACCAGAAATAGCACTCAGACCACGGGAGTTAAAATTGGACAACTTATAATCATCCTCAGTCCAGGCTGACACGGGTTTTAGAGAGGTGATGTTATTAACAGTGACCGTGGGAGGAGTCCAACCATTTTCGCAAAGCAACCAAACCCGCTCGTCAATAGATTTTAAAATCGATTTCATAAGAGCTTTCCAATAGGCATAATTAGACCCATCAAAAATAGGCATCTGATTATATAAGTGCTCCATAGAAAAAAATGCGAATTTTCACAAAACTGATTTTTAAAAAAAAATCAATATCACACGATTTTGCGGAAAATAGGAATACGCAATAAATTAGCGTAACCTGCTCTGATACCAATTTGAAAACGTCGTATGCGACTGTGTGATACCAATTAAGAAAAAAAACTCGGAAGTTTCCAAGTAACCCTTATTTAGTTAGATTCTACTTTTAAACCAAATAAATTCAGCCCTTAAACATGCATCTAAATCAACCCATCAAATATAAAGCATGTGACACAAAGTTAAGGAAAAAATCCCCGAAGGGCAAAACCTTTTATTTCTAGAACTTTAAAGAATTTACAAGACCATTGACTTACATACAACCTGATAATCGCCCACAAGTGTAACGCACGGTGTCTTCGGTAAACCTTCAAAGCAACGGCTAGAAATAGTGTGACACAGAAATACCCGCAGGTGTCGGTTCCTATGTCGGCGGCTGGAATTTTCCCTTTCCAGGAGGGCAGCAATGAAGAGGAAGAAGCGGTCCACTTCACAAGGGTTGAACAACAGTAATGGTGTTCTTGGGTTACCAAACTTTGATTCACATAGATATGGAAGATGTGTGAATCTAAAAACCTAGAATCATAGGACTCAATAGGTGAAGACTTTAGGGTTGATATGCTCTGATAATCGTGGAAAAGTCTTAAGAAAACCAACTACTGATCGTGGTTTAAATAAGGGATCGAAACCCTAAAAAATCTCCTGCACGATCTGGCCATGATTATCCTCGCCGGATCGGTCCGGTCGTTTAGGCGGATCGGTCCGGTGAAACCGGATCGGTTCTTTTTCTGACCCCGGATCGGTTCGGTAGCTGTCGGATCGGTTCGGCTTGATTGGCTTTATCGGTTCGCTATGGATCTGGTGGCTATTGGATCTTGACAAATCGGATCGGTCCGGTAGGAGGTCGGATCGGTCCGGTGAACCGGATCGGTTCTTTTATCTGATCCGGATCGGTCCGGTCCTCAGAAATCAGATTCCTTCTTCTTTTGATCTTCGGATTTTGTTGATGATGATGTGATCTTTTCAACTATCATTCTTGTAACGGCGTATGACATATCATTTACATAAGGATGGACAAATTGTCCTTACACTTACCACCCACAGACTAGTGGTCAAGTTGAGGTCTCCAACCATGAGATCAAGCAAATTCTTGAAAAAACCTTCAATCCTAATAGGAAAGATTGGCCCTTACACTTAAACGATGCATTTTGGGCATACCGTACTTCTTACAAGACTCCAATTGTCATGTCTCCTTATCGTTTGGTCTTCGGCACGCCTTGCCACCTTCCTGTCGAACTTGAACATCATGCTTATTTGGCCGTGAAAGCCCTTAATTTTGATATTGATGAGGCGAGTGTCCGTAGGAAGCTGCAGCTTAATGAATTAGAGTAAATCATAAATGATTCTTATGATTTGTCCAAGAAGTATAAGGACGAGATGAAGTGGATCCATGACCAAACCATCATGTGCAAAGAATTCCACCCTGGTCAAAAAGTTTTATTGTATAATTCTCGGTTGCATCTCTTTCCCAGGAAGTTGAAAACTAGGTGGTCTGGGCCCATTATTGTTGAGTCGGTTACTCCTTATGATGCCATCACCATGAAAAATCCCAAGGATGGTAGCCTCTTTCAGGTCAATGGTCAATGCTTGAAGCCCTTCTTGGAGCTAGGCTCCACTCTCATAGAACAGATTGACCTTGTTGACCCCATTTATGAAGACTAACCGTTGAGTCTTGTTTGGGGGTGATTCTTATCCACCAAATTTTCTTCCACCCCGTTCTCTCCTCGTTTATCATCTCTTTTTGGGTGAGTTCCCATCGGTCTGGCTGAAGACGTTAAACTTAGCGCTACCGGGAGGCAGCCCGCATTTCTTGTATAAGTCTCATCCTCTTTGGGGGTGGTGTTTCACACCACCCAATGTTCTATCATGCTTATAGACTTGTACATATTTTGTTATCTCACTCATTTATTTAGGTTTCATCTTGGCTATATTTGTCCACTTCATTAGCGGTTCATTCTGGTAATCTCTTTCCTACCTTTTGCTCTCAATTTTAAAAATTATTTTACTTAACATTGAGAACGATGTTCCTTTTTTGTTTGGGGGTGGGGAATTTTATCAAAATCGTACCTCTTTTGAAAATTTTTGATTTTTAAACCTTATTTTTAAAATTTCGTGCAGTTTTTTTCATCTCACTCATTGATGTGAATTTTCAATCATCCATCCTTTTAAGTCTAGGAATCAGGATAGAGAGTATTTTCTATAAATGCTTATGTAATACGTAACAAGGAATTTTGCACCATGAATTTCTAAACTCAACCAAAATTTTTGCACTTATCACGTCATTACGTTTAGAGCTGAAGAGTACTATAATTATCAAGAGAGCCTTAAGGATCACTAGTAGAGACTTTAGCTTGTGAGATTCGTGCCTTTCACCCTTTCAGAGTGTTTTATGCCATCTTCAAGTCATAAGTTGATTCAACTTCTTTTGGGTCCGCACTTTAATTGTCGTATGATTTCATTATCATTCATTATAATTTGTCTTGATCATTGAGAACAACATCACTTTCGAGTTGTAAGAAACACGTGTCTTGAAATTTGTCCCGAATACTAGATTCTCATCCATACACATACCATTTACCTTTCACCTCACCCATTACCTTCCCATTTATTTCCCTCATCATCCATACACACTCCCCACTCCATTCATATATCATCCATCATCATTTTGAGAAAAAGAGTGTTGATTCCAAATGTTAAATGTCTTCACTGTTGGGTTGAAAAGTGAGAGAAAAAGAAGAAAAAAATAGAAAAATAGCAAAAAGAAAAGAAAAGAAAATTAGAGAAAAGAAAAAAGAAAAAAAAAAGAAAAGAAAGAGAGTTTGTAGTTTGTAGTTCTTTTGTAATAAAGACAGTTGTGCCTAAAGTATAGAACACTCTTCTATCATATCCATTCATATATCATCATTCATATCACCATTATATCCTACATACTTCATCCATACATCACACATCCATCACTCATCATTAATCCCTAAACATCCTACTTCACCTCATACCATATTTCTCATTTCATTTTCCCCTCACCCATTATCATCCATATTTCCCCTAGGTGTTCGGGCAAATGATAGTCAATGTGGTGAATAACTCGACGTTCTCATTATAGTGATTAAGATTCTTTCATGAGATCAATTTTCTTTCTAAATGTACGTTCTTTCTTATGTGTGTGTGAGACGTTTGAACTTGCCAACATTTACTCACCTCCTCACACACAAGAGCGTTACACTAACCCTAATCTCGAGAGTTCGTTTGAGAGAGATATATCCGTGAGATTTGAAGTTGAAACGTTGATTACGAAGAGGCAATCTAGGAATTACTCTGATGATACTCGACTCATTTTGACATATTCACACTACACACGTTGAGTTCTAGGAAGGATGTGCCTTGAGTATTTACTTATCTAAAATTTTTACACATTCTAGCTTGTATTTCTGAAAATATTTATCTCATGATGGATTGTGTGATTATTCTACGTCTAATAAGAGATTGACTGCCCTTCAATAAATTTTTGCAAATAAAGAATTTTGTGGGTATATTCCCTGCAAACCCTCACGAGACACAACTCGTCATGTAGGGCAACCTATAGGTTTAAAGTCTTGTTGCACATACTTAGTGCAATCGCAAGTGCCCGTGAAAGTGGTACATTTTTTGTTTCTTATCTTTCTCTTTCTCTTTCTCTTTATCTTATTGCTCGAGGACTAGTAACGCTCTGTTTGGGGGTGGTGTGATAAGCACCCAAAACTTTACATTTTATACCCCGGATAGACGTATTTTAGTTGCTAATTCTCGACAATAATTTGTCTTATGCGCTTAATTGTTCAATATGCAGGCTTAATTGCAGTTACAGTGTCAAAAGCTATATTTTGAGGCAACTTGCAGTAAAATGGAGCTAATTCCCTCTCCCGTATCCTAGCCTACCCTTACCCTAGCCCAAACCTACCATAAACCCTGTGTGTGTTTTATTTGTGTCTTTTTATTATTTTTTAGATTTTTAGTTTGAGTCATTTATATTTTTAGGATTTATTTTAGATTTATTTAGAATTTCTAGGATTTATTTTCTATTTATTTTCTATTTCTTTTTGTTTAGTATGATTTTAATTTGATTTTATTTTTTAGTTTTAGTTTTTATTTTATTTTATTTTATTAGGATTAGTTTTAGGAGTTCATTTTTAGTTTATTAGATTTTATATTTTAGGATTTTTGTTTTCATTTTTTATTAGATTTTTCATTTTTTATTAGATTTTTCATTTTTTATTTCTTTTGTTTTATTATTTCAGTTTTTTATAGCTTCGGATTTATTTTTAGTTTTAATATTTTTTGTTTTTAGTTTGTATTATTTTTAGTTAAATTTTAATTTTATATTTAGTTTTATTTTAGTTGAGTCTTTGTTATTTTAGGGGTCACAAATTAAACACACACACTACACCCAAACCCCTCACACCTTTGAACCCTATACACACACATACACCTAATATCACCCACACCCTCATCCTACTTCCTATACACCTCACCACACCTTATCACCCCCAAGTCATCTTCTCCACCCAACCACTTTCTCTCTCCTACTCCATTAAAACACACACACTCAACTACTCTCTCATCCCACCAGTAACAAACTCTACCACCATCTCCTTACCCCATCTCCGTCGGAACCCAGAAACAAGTGGACCCCTTCCACCTGCGATCTTACCTCCGGCAGTCCGCATCCCGGTGCCACAAACTGTCGGCAAACTCAACAGGAGCTCGGGTGGGCTGCCTAGTTCAATGACTCCATTAAAATCGAACCAACCATCTACCCCTTACATCCCTCCAAACCCGCCGGAATAAACCCAGAACTCGGAACCCCCCAGCGCCCTTCCATCTCCCGCCTGTCCAAACCCCGACAGTGCCAAACCGATGCCCATACCCAATCCCAGCCTTATCCCCCATGCCCGATCCCCTTCCACCCATATCCGGCGCATCAAAGCCAACCCAATCGCTACCTACCTCCGACCTAAACCTCTTCCCCGGTGACGGAACACCTGCCCCGGCACACCCCAAACCCGACCTTCTCCAACCTCCATAACCCGAATTCCTTCAACGATCCATCTCCCTTATCAGCTCCAATCCGAACCCAATTCAAACTAAGAAACCCATTTCCCTCTTTACAACCCAAATTCTAATACCATGATTGTATTTCCTACTTCTAAAATCCCAAAGCCAAAATTAAACCCATTTACCCCTTTATTCCTTTTTTCCCATAATAACCTCAACTAACCTCTTTTAACCTTTATCCAAATTACCCTCATAAATCAAATCTATTTTTTATCACCATTACCTCATTTCCCCCACCTTCCCACATGATCTCACCATAACCACATGCTCCCATCTAATTCCTAAATTACCACCACCTATATTCCAAAACCTCTCCCCATTTTATCCTACACCATTAAACCTTCCCAAAATACCCTAGCTCCAGGGCACCTACTATTTAAAGGAAGAGAGATCCTTTTAACAAATGGGAAGACTAGAGAGAGAAAGACTAGGCTAGACAAATAGAGAAAATTAGAGAGAAAAAAATATTGTAGAGAGGAGAATTAAATTGTACTTCAATTTTGTTAGTGTTTGTACACAATTGAGAGAAGCTTGGATTTAATGCAAGTGCAATTTCTTTTCGCCCCCATTTTCGTTTGAATTTCTTCTCTCCATCCTTTTAATTTCATTTAGTAAATTTTATTAGAGTGTTATTAAGTGAATTATGACTATGGTTCGCTAATCACTCCATTCAAGGAGTGAAATGAAGCTCCATATATTCAATTGAATGTATTAATTAATCTAGTCTACATTGTTTCATTTAGTTAATTTTATGTTCATTCCTACTTGTGTTTATGCATTGAGAAATGGTAAACTATCCTTGAGAAAGGATTAAAATCTAATATACTCTTAATTTGTGGATTCAAACTAGAGATAGAATGACCCACTAATTAGAGTATATTACATTTTATATTACTCATACATTAAAACTTTGTTGGATTTATGATTTATTATATGAATCTACTCTAGCGAGTGATTCTTATAAATTTTCTAAATCAATTATTCAATTGAGTTGTGGGAATGAAAATTAGATTAACAAAATTTATATTAGTTTGTTTTGTTAAGTGGTGAGAATTAATTGATAAGATAAATTAATATTTGCAAAATTAGTAAACTAGAATAATCAGCACATTTAACTGATATTGTGGTGGTGAAGTTTCATTCCTTGAATATTTCTCAAAGTTAAGTTCATATCACTTTTATTACTTAGTCCTTATCTAGCAGACTTTCTATTTATTTATTTTTATCCCACATTTAATTTAGTTTAGTTTAAAATCATCACCTTACCATTTATTTTAATATTTGAAAAAGCTAAAAACAAAGTAGAAAGAGTAAAAAAAAGCCCAAAAAGAAATAGAAAGTTAAATACAATTTTGTTCCCTTTGCTTTACAACCTTGAAAGTGGATCGATACCCTTATTTACCACTACACTTTAGATTGTATTATTTTCTAGGTATTTTGAGGTTTTTGATTATAAGGACTTTTCAAGCGACGACAGAAAAAGATACACGCAAAAGTTCTTTCTATCAATTAGGTTGGTGATCTCAGAACATAAAGATCATTAATTTCATCACTTTACCTTAACATCATTAGCTTGGTGAATATGAGATGAAACATCTTTAGTTTGGTGATCTCGAATCTTAAACATCATTAATTTGGAGACCACCCCAGACCTTTTTGAGCAAGATAATATTGGGTCATCAGATGCGAAAACCTCACAAGACGACCTAAGTCACCTTGGCTATGGAGATGTTTTATTTCCTCCTAGGCTTCAGGGCCCAGGACCGGATCAGATTTGGCCGATATGGGAACCCTGGGCCATCAGATTTGGCCGGATCAGAAGGGGCAAGGTTTTTTCAGGCCAAATATTATCTCGTCCTGGGCCCTTAATCTTAGGAGAAGATAAAAAATCACTGTAGCCAAGGTGACCAAGGTCATCTTGTAAGTTTTGAGCATTTGATGACCCCATATTAGATTCATCGTCTCGGCCTCGCCCTGAACCATTCCTATCAACATACTTTCGTAACATTCCAGATTTCAACATTTTTTTTATATCATCATTGAGGGTTAAGCACTTGTTTGTAATGTGTCCATGATCTTGGTGAAACTCACACCAAAGATTTATATTCCTCTTATGCGGGGCGGTCTTCAAATTTTTTTGCCAACTAAGAGACCGATCATCTTTTATCTCATTTTAAATGTGCTTAAAACTAATTGTTAGAGGCATATAATTTGCAAACTTTTCATCTATCGCCCTTTTCTTGCTATCCTGCCCTTTAACTTATGACCATTCCATTGCCGTGGGTTCTTTTTTCTTTATCTTCTTTCGTGGCAATTGCCTCCTCTATATTCACGACTCTCCCGAATGTAGCCAGGAGTTTAGGCATGGACTTTAGAGGGTCCTAGGCCAGCTTCCAAAGTAGCTTTCCTTTCTGAAGACCTCCCATAAGGGTTTTCATCAAGATACTTCCTTCGTAGTCTTCTACTTCCAACTTCTCTTTATTAAAATGGGCTATGTACTCCATAAGAGTCTCATCCTTCGCTTACTTGAAGCACAATAGGTGGGTCATCTGCTTCCTAGGTTTCACCTCAAAGAAACATTTGTGGACAAAACTATCGGCCAGTTGCTTAAAGTTTCCTATAGAGTTCTTAGGAAGGGAGTTTAACCATACGTGGATTGACCCTGTCATCGTGCTTGAAAATGCCCGGCATCTCATCTTAACTTATATTGAATATATCAAAGGCTGACTGATACATATCCATGTGATGCACTGGATTAGTGCTCTTGTCATACTTTGGTGTAACTACCGACAATTTGAACTTGGTCGGGGTTGGATAGTTTAGTATCTTCACCATGAATGGGTACCCTTCAGCATATCTCCTTTGCAAGGAGTCTCGACTTTTTATGATATCCCCTATTTTATTCTCCAACCTCTGTATGGACTCATTCAAAGGCTTGTCTTCTACAACATTGGCTTTTGGAAGGAAATCATTTTACCTCGCCCCTTCTCTGTCGTCTGATCAAGATGATCATTTTTTGTTAACTGTACAATTCGAGGGTACCCTCTCTGGATACTTCGGTTGATTGATGACCTATCTTTTCTTATCTAGATCTTCTGGAGGTCTGCAGTCATCTCTCTTCTCAGTTATTCTCGAGCCGAAGACACTCCTTGACCTGGACAGGAAGTTCCTTAAATCTATCTGAGGGCCAAGCCTATCAAAGGCCGACCCTTTACTTAGTCTGTCAAAGGCTGATTGCCTTAGTCCACATTCTCAGTTGGGACTGCACTCCCGACTGGGCCTCCATCCCTTGTCCCTTTTTTTCTGGATAGGGCGTATATATCCTCTTGATATTTCATGAGGTTCCCAACATTTGAACTCTCCCTCTTCGTCGTCCCCAAACAAGTCATCACAGAGTTTTTAACCTTGCCTTCTCAGGCGTAAACGCCTAGGGTCAGCAACGTCTCTCCATCTCTAACAGCCTCATTCCCACGGACGATGCCAGACTTATGATGCTTGAAATAGCACGACCAGGTTAACATGATAATGGGATCAAACAGGTAAAGCAATGGCAAAATGGAACAAACAATATAGAAGTAAGAGAATGAGATGAGGCAAAGGTAAGAAAAGATAATAATTTAAGTGGTTCATCCAATTAGGCCTACATCCAATGTGTGTGTATATGTGTGTGTGTGTGTGTGTGATCCACTAAATAAGGGCACTAATGTCCATGCATACAATCAGTCAAGCTTTTCTCTCTCTTACAATCAGTTTGACTGAATTCTCCTAGGGTTTTTAATATTCTCAAGGAGAAGATGAAGTGCATCTCTAGGGCTTGGGTGGTGTAATGTACCCCCTAAGCATGTACTCAACATGTGCATGAAGGAACTACCAATAAGGTGTAGACACTTGTCTTTGGCACATGGGCACAATAATGATGTAATATTCCCTCACGTGAAGGAATAATCTTGTTATAACAGAATTGTCCATGCCAGCATAACTCCTCAGTACTTTCATATGGTCATACTATTGGACATCATCTGCTACAACATCGACCTGAGAGGGGACGAGGTTGCCAATTCCTACAGGACAGTCCCATACTACCATAAATGTGACATCGACTGAATAGATCAGGTTAAGGTCGGATTAGTCGGCCCCTCCGATCATCGGTTGTGGCAGAGTACGATGATGGTGGTGATTTGAATAGGTATTGCTCTTCTGGTCTCGGATTTATGGCTGGATGAGGCTAGTTGAGGTGAGGTCGACACTTGTCACGAGGACCCCACCAATGGCATAAGTGGCTCCAACGACAACTCAACCACAAGATGTGATACCACTCGTCCTAAGAGACAAGGGTACACTTTGATCATATCAGTTATGATGAAATGATAATATGTTTTGGATGAAACGCTAACAAACGTAATGTGTATATTAATGCAAGAATATGATAAATGCGAAATGGGGGATTTAGGAAAATTTCAGGATTTGAAAAAATTGAAAAATTTTAAAAATTGGACTCGAGTCTCGGGTTTTAATCCGAAACGGCTATGTAGCCTATAAAGGTATCAAAGTCCACGTAGTTCGGGTGGGGTTTATCTCATAGAGTCGAATGAAACTGTATTATATTCGTATATGTAGAAAAATGTGTTTTAGCTTTGAAAAAGTGTGATTGATAATACCATTCGAAATTTATGGGTGTAGACCTCTTTTTGTTTGTTTTGGTTTTTTATAGAAATAAAGTATGTGTAATATACTAACAAAAGTGTAAGATTTTAATATGTATGAATTAAAGTAAGAACTAGATTATGAATCTAATGTAATTTATGCAAACAAGAAATTTAAAGAGAAGGGGAAAGATTTGGACCTTCTTTGAAGCTTGATCCTTAATCTTGTATGAAAACCCTTGAATGTGAGAAGAAGATTGGATTAGAGAGAATGTGATTTTGCCAAATTGGGTATGAAAAGGATGGGAATGTAAGATTGAATGGAAATTCACATGGAGGAACTTTGCAGATTTCGAGAGAATGTTGTTGAGATCACTGATGCTAATGGATCTGAGGTGTGTTTTGGAAGTGAGGTCATGCCCTCTATTTTTAGGGTAAGGGGGATGATGATCAGCATCACCCTATCCCTTCCCATCGACAGGTGACCCTTGGCACACTACCGATAGGCAAGGAAATGGACCTGCTAATTGGCAGTCGCGTGCAGATTTTGTTGGAAAAACTTTCATATAACGTAATTTTTTTATCCAAATTGTGTCCAGGGTATACCTTTAAAAAGGTAATTCAGATACCTTCAAGAGTCCTTTGGACTGATCCCGAGTTTGCAAGTTGACTTTGGGTCAAATGTGGCTCGGAAGTGAACGTCATTCCTTTGGACAGGAGATCGTTGGACAAAAAGGATCATTAGTCCGTATGGTAAGTCAGAATTGCGCATGGGGTAGACCGTTAAAAGGGTTAGGAGATTTACCTTGACATTCCAACGGGTTTTACTCAGTTCGAAAACCTAACCTTGGTCAATCGGGTCTCAAAAACCCCCGTGATCTCTCGAAGTAAAATAGCTTATTCGTTTGCACCTGAAGTCAGAATCGTTCATGGAGAAGACCGGTGGAAAGGGTGTTCAGTTCCCTTCATAGATTCATTTAGTATCGTTTGAGCTCGAGAGTTAACCTTGGTCAAATGGGTCCCAGGAGCGCTCGGAGGCCTCCGAATAATTTTTTGAGGGAAAGTAAATCATTCGTTCGAATGGTTATATTATTTTTTGCACGGGGCAGATCGTTGGAAATGGGTTTTAGTACCCTTCGCACACTCAAAGATATTTTCTCTGATGATGAAGTTAATTGGGGTCAAATCGGGGCCCGAGAGTACCTGATGGTCTCCATATTGATTTTTGGCAGTAAAATGGTCCGTTCATTCGAACCGTTATGCCGATTCACGCATGGGATGGATTGGTGGAATGGAAATTCAGAGTCCTTTTAATATTAAAAAAACTTTAGCTCTCACGATAGAGTTGGACAGAGTCAAATGGGGTTCGAGAGAGATCGATGGCCTCTAGATCGGTACTCGAAGTATGACATAGGGTTTTTAGTGAAATGGGGAGGTGATAGGGACCTAAGGAGAGACTTAGGGGTCATAGAATGTGGGGTATACAACAACTAACCTAGAGTCTCTATGACCCAAGAACTGGTCAATATTTGGTGCTCTAACAAGCGAGAGTCCTTCCAGAAGGCCTTCGTGCTCTGACTCATTATTGGAGGCTTAGAAATTAAGCCTCAAAACATATTTAATATCAGTCCCATCTGAAGCCGACACAATCAGACCTGCTACCCTTTCAGCCTCACTCGAAGAGCCATCAATAAACAAGTTCAACACAGTAACATCTTTTAAAAAAATTACCCTCTTCATGGGTCCCACTCTTGAAGATGTATCTCTCTTCCTCATTATCAAACACCTTACTTCTTATTGTACTTGTCTCAGACTCATCCGGGGGGAGACATACTCTTCTTTCTAACCTACAAGTTGGAGATTTAATTTTTTTTTTTGTCGACCTCATCCCATGTGAACTCGACCACGAAATAAAACAGGGCTCACCCCCTGATGGCCATTCTTGACTGGTAGACGATATAAAACTCCCCTAATTCTATTACCCATGCCATCAACCTGTCTGATTTATCAGGTTTATGGATGACTGTTAAAGAGTATAGTATGTGAGGATGACCATGGTATATGCTTGGAAGTACAGCTTCATCTTCCTTAAAGCATCAATTAGAGAATATGCCAACTTATTTATTTTAGGATATTTATACTCTGGCCTTGAAGGTCCTTACTGTTGAAATACACTGGTTTCTGCACGCCATCCTTATCTTTGAAAATGGCTACACTAATAGTAGATTTCGACACTGCTATATACCGATATAATTTGTGTCCCTGAAGTGGTCTTGACACAAAGAGTGGAGAGCCGAGGTAGCACTTTAACTCTTGAAAGTCCTTATTTCACTCATCATTCCACTCTAAATCTTTTTTGAGTACCTTGAAAGAGGGAAGGAATTTATTGATAGCTCTTGGCACAAACTTGTTCAATGTTGCCACCCGTCTAGTTAACCTCTGCACTTATTTTATTATTATGGGAGTCTTCATTTTCATCAAAGCTTTTATTTTTTCGAGGTTGAACTCAATCCCCCTCTGGTTAACAATAAATCCTAAGAACTTTCCTTCCTCTATGGCGAAGACCCACTTGGACGGGTTGAGTTACATCCCATACTCATCAATTTTATCAAAAGTTCACTCAAAGTCAGGCACATGAGTGTCAACCTTGTGACTCTTCATCAACATATCATTGACATAAACCTCTATGGTCTCCCCAATATGCTCTTCAAACATCTTGTTGATCAATCTTCAATATGTTTCCCCATTATTCTTTAAGTCGAAGGGCATGACCTTGTAACAATAGGTACCCTTGTCAGTTAAAAAATATGTATTCTTAGCATCAACCAGATCCATGAATATCTGATTATACCCTGAGTAGGCATTCATAAAACTCACTAACTCAATACTAGCAGTGGCGTTAACCATCTGATTTATCTTTGGCAGGAGAAATCTATCTTTGCGATAGACTTTGTTCAGATCTATAAAATCAACGCACGTCATACACTTATCGTTGGCCTTGGGGACGATCACTGCATTTTCTAACCACTCGGGGTAAACGACCTCCTTGATGAAGTTAGACTTTTTTAACTTCTTCACCTCTTCCCGAATGACATCATACTTCTCTCGAGAATAGATTCTCATTTTTTGTCCTATCGATTTCGTATCCTCAGTCACATTGAGCTTATGCTAGAGGATCTTTAAATCAATGCCAAGGAAATCCCCATGGCTCCAGGAAAAAATGCTTTGCTTCTTCTTTAACAACTTGATCAACTCTTCTTTGATCTCCTTCTTCAGGTCTTTGCTGACTTGGAAGGGTTTTTTTGGCTGATCCTCATTGAGAATAATTGATTCTACATCCTTAGTGGCCTCTCCCTTTTTAAGCTTAGTCTCATCTATCGGGTCCAAAGTATTAATGTTGTAAATTATTACTGCCCTCTTGTATTCTTCCATCTCCTCAGCCGAGTTGAAGTAGCATTCGTGTGCCTCAACTTGACCGCCCTAATCCCCTACCTATACAGAGTCGGGAATTTAATTATCTGGTGAAGTATTAAGGGCACAGCCTCAAAATCCTTGAGGGCTACCTTTCCCATAATTATTTTGTAAGGCTGAATAGACATTCTCATCTATGACAAAGAAGTTAATTTTCTTTATGAGGCATTTTGGATAGGTGTTCCCCATTCTATCCTCCATTTCATAAATTCCCAACTCATTCACTTTCTCACCACTAAAATCGATGAGAGGTTGGTAATACGGGATCAGCCTCTTCTTTCTCAGCCCCAGACCCTTGTAGAAGTCATAAAACATCACATCAGTCGAGCTTCCACCATCGATTAATATTTTAGGAGCCTCACACCCATACACCAGGGTGGTAATCACCAATGGATCATCATTCGAGGCCAAGATCCCCTTAAAATCCAATATAAACAAATAACCAATTAAAGTATTAATACCAACTTTAGTTATTTTTACCTTCTTCGATTTAATCTCTACCGAGTGTACTTTTTTGGGCTTTAGAGGAAGTTCTTTGGCCTCTGCCACGTGACCCTTTCTATCAGCAATCTCCTTTTCCCCTTTAGCAGGTCCTCCACAGATCATCTTAACTCTGAGATAAATTGTGTGGAGCCGATCCTAAGGATCAATGATTGGAGGTGGCAATTCAGGGTCTACTTTATTATCATTGTTAGAGTCACCCTCGTCTCGGTCGACTGGAGCATTAGGCTTGAACTTGTCATTCCTCCTCTTTCGGGTGTCGTCTCGGCCACCCTTTGAACTGTTCTTATCAACTTACTTTCTTAACTTACCAACTTTAAGTATTTTCTCAATCTCATCCTTGAGAGCAAAACAACTATCGCTCATATGGCCATGATCTTAGTGAAACTCATACCATAAATTCTTATTCCTCTTGTGAGGAGGAGCTCTCAACTTTTCAGGACATCTTAAAGATGATCATTCTTAATCTCATGTGCTCACAAATCACTATTAGAATGGTATAGTCAGCGAACTTATAGTCCGTCGACCTCTTTTTTCCATCCTTGTTCTTTTTCTGGAACTTACCTCCGCTAATAATTACCTTCTCATATTCACCCTTCGCAACCATTGCCTCCTCTGTATTCATGACCTTCCCGACCATATTCAGGAGCTTGGACTTGAACTTGGACTTTGGATGATATTACGCAAGCTTCCAAATGAGCTTTCCTTTCTATAACCCTTCCATTAAGTCGGTTATAGCAATGATCTCCTCGTAATCTTCAACCTATAATTTCTCCCTGTTGAACATTGTTATATACTCTCTTAGACTTTCATTATTTCCTCATTTCACATATAAAAGTTTTGTATAAACCTCTCTGCTAACTGCTTGAAACTCTCTATCAAGTTTTTAGAGAGAGAAGTGAACCACATATGAGTTGCACCGGTTAGAGTGCGTCAGAAGGCCCGACACCTCATCTCGTTCGAGATATAGTAGATATCAGCAATTGATTGGTACATCTTCACATGGTGGACAAGATTAGTTCTACCATCATACTTAGGCATAACCACCGGTGAATTAAACTTAGACGGGGTTGGGTAACTCACGATCTTTACCACAAAGGGGGAGCCTTCAGTGTAGCCCCTCTGTAAGGGGTCTCGGCTCTTCAGTATGTAACCAATCTTATCCTTCAGTCACTGAATCGAATCATTATAGGTCCTTTTGGATGCAACAACAACTTTGACCAAATCCATATTGCCTTTATCCCCTTCTCTATCGACTGGACGAACTGAGGTCTCTCTGGAAACTATCCTTTGTCGTCTATACACTTCTCATTTCCACATCTCACATATATCATTACTTTTGGAACTAGCAATACTTTGATATGTAGAGAGTCTATTCCTCATATCATCTGCTGATAGGCTGAGCCTATCAAAAGCTGACCCTCTACTTACTCTTTCCAAAGTTGATGCCCTTAGCCTACATTCTCGACACGATCTCTCACTACATCCTCGGCTGGGCTGAATTGGTCCCAAAGTGCCTCTAGAATTTTAATAAGGCCCCCAAAATTCTTTCTCATCCTCATCATCGTACTTTTCATCGTCATCATTAGGGCACTCCAGGCCACCCTTCCCAGGCGTAAATTCCAAGGGTCGGCCACGTCTCCCCGCCTATGCTGAGGAGGAAGTTCTGTGAATGGGGCCTAGGGTGGTCCCCTGGCCACTGGATCTGGAGCACCTTCCTTGGCAATCAGAGTTATGATCTCATCTCCTAATACAGTAGGTCAAGACACCATGTTTTGGCTAAATGCAGCAAGAGTCACCTGCATCTGTCATTGACTGTCCACCAAGGAGTGTGGGGTTGTCGCCACTGTGACACCCCGCCTAATTAAATACCGGGTGATCACTACTTTATTAAATTAAAATCAAGGTGAAAAGTTGGTTCATTCTTAGCATCACTGTTGCAAATGAAAATTTTCAAATTTAAACACCCTAATTAATTAAGCTAAGTGTCAAAACCATTTAAAACCTTATTTCCATTTTATTAAATCCAATTATAAAACCTTTAACCATTTACACTTTAAGAGTCACACATTAAGTGTAAGAATAAAATGAACATTCAAGAGTTTAACCATCAATAAAAAATCCCAACTTTAAAATACTAAAGGAAAACATCCTAACAGTAATAAATCCCGAAATAAAGATGCTGAAAGTAAAAGAATTACAATTTCTGACAAAACCAACTAAATAATTAAAAAAAGCGACACATGCCCCACTAGATAAAACTGAACTAGAAGTAGAGTCAATAATGAGGTCGTCTAAGCAATGGCCTACAACTCCCACAAAAGCTACAGCGCGTTCCATCCAAAGAATCCTAAGCATGACGCCCCTGTGGCTGGGCACCTGAAATACATACATATATATATATATATATATATATATATATATATATATATATATATATATATACACACACGAGAGAGCGGAGGTAGTAGCAAACGGGTTAGAGCCCGAAGGTAAAACAGTTTAAAAAAAATAGTTTAGCAAGTATTTAAAATGCTTACCGGCTAATGCAACAGTCATATTAGTATGCGACGCTCTCTTGAGAATTCTCACCTCTCATCTAGTGTGCATGTCTACCGTACCAATGAATCCCATATATCTCTCTAACTTATTCTCCATAAGTCTTAACACGTGAAATTAAGGTTATCGTATTCACTTTAGAAAAATCTGTCTCTTCAAGATTTCTTACATAATTTAGAATAATTCTGTATCGTTATAATGTCTTCGAATACTTATAGTGAAGCTGAAGAATTTATACATTACTTAACTACTATTTCACTCAGTAGAAAGTTCTCACATAGATACGCGTATATATATTGGTTACACATATAATATATATACAAACGGCAGCCCATATAAAATCTATGGTGCAAAGTTTCTATAAATAAGTATATATATACGAATCACTCATATAATACATATATACTAATGGCACCCCACATAAAAATCATGGTGCTGGCATACTCTGCTATCAAGTCCCTATATCACACATATTTAGGGAAATGCTAGTTCGGAATCACTCTCGAATTGCATTAACACACACACATACAAATGGAGGCGAAGCATAATTCCCAGTCCTAAGAGGTCAGTACATACCCACACGTCTCTTAGGCCCGTCTGACTATCAATCAGATAGCATGTACCAGGGAATTTTATGTTCTAGGGTACAAGTCAATATCCCCCATAAAGGTCCCATCGAGATAAGATTGTCCCGGCGCGGAAACCCCCCGTGATAGCAAGTAGCCCGGGTACGATTTTTACACAGAAGTAATATATGCACAATCACACTGTCATATATATAATATATGTATCCACATCCACATTATTAAATCAGGCATTCTCACGACCCATAATTATAATTATCCGCTATTACACATTTTACTCAATTATCTCGTATAACGGACTCATTGCTTTTATTCTCGTAATTAAGTTATTCTAAACCCACTTCTCATCTATCGAAGTATTATCTTTACCTAATTACAATTTCAGTAGGCCCTCACTCACCTTCTAGTCCAACTTCCTAGATTTTTCGATTATTTAATCAAAGCACATATGATTTCTTAAGTAGAAATGTCTCCCTGTTTACCCTTTATTTCCCTTCACATTAAAGTTCCATTTAACGGGGTTTATCTTGACCCTACTGGTCATTTTTATGTCCCATTATGTTCTAGCAACCCTAATCAAGGTTTACTACTTATAAAATCGGATTAATCTAACACGAGCAAAAATGCAATTTTCCAAGAGGGGTCGATCAATCGATGAAAGGGGTCGATCGATCGATCAAGCAGTTATGGTGAAACTGCAGAAAACCCAGCTACGGGATTCTTACCCCAAACTCCTCCAAATCATCATGTTTCAGTCCCAAACTCTCAACCACTTATACTACAAGTGTTGTATACCCATATAAACAATATCCTAGGTAAAACATGCGAATTTTCATAAACTATAACAAGATAAAAGGGTGAAATATTTATAAATCTCAAGAACCCTAATAATTTTATTTAACTTAGTTTCTTCCATTTTTCTTCCAGATTTTCTATCATTAATACCATGGAAATTCTTGGTTCAACCTCTACATGTGAAATGGATTTCCAAAATATGATCTTTACCTCTACAACATGAAATTTTTGTCTCCAATTAATGTTTTCTTTCAAGAACACTAATTCTAATCAACCCTAGACTAATATAAAAGAGCATTAACTTGATTAAAGAAAGATAGATACTTGCCTGAAATTTCAGAGTTCTGATTTTTGGAAGAATTTGGTGTGGTCGAGATCCTCGTTGCGCGATCTACCATTTGGCGGTGACGGCGGTGACGGCGGTGCAACCGGAGGAGTTCTTGGCCTAGAACTCCTTGGAAAGCTCCTCCCCTTCCTCTCCAATGGCCGTAATTAGTTTTTGGTTATGTTAACCCTAGAAGACAACACTCACCAACTGATATAACCCTTACAAATTCGTGGGTTTAATTACCCATAATTACGAAATGTCCAATACGCCCGCCCGGGGTACTAAATAGGCCTAAAAACACCCCGAGACCAAAACTAAACCCCCGGGTACACTTTTCGGACTATCTCGACCCTTACGGATACTTTGGCGCACTCAAAACGACCATACGAGCAACTTATAATTATTCACTTTTATTAATCAACATTTAGTCCTGACACGACACGGGCGCGTCCCGACTTAAATTTCCATAATTGCCATTTTATTCACACGCGACAATTTTTATAAAATAAATCTCATATATTACTATACTCATCCATTAACATTCAACAGATTTTCAATAATTACTAACTCTTGTCACGCTAGTAAATATTTAAAACAACATTCCGGATTAAAATTAAATTAATTTATCTCAATTAAATTTAATAAATCCCTAAATTTAAAAGCCATAAAAATACGGGGTATTACATCCTTCCCCCCTAATAACGGAATTTCGTCCAGAAATTCAAAAAATAAGGCTTACCTGGTAGAACAATTCTGGATAACCTTTCAGTACGCAAACTATCTACATAGTACGGCGTTTAATCACTATAGCCCCCGCCTCACAGCAAGATTGAATAACATTCTCATTGGAGACACTTCACATGGTGCTCCCAACTGACAACATTCGCATAGGTCACGCCTATACATTATAAATTTCCATTATCTCACTGTCATTGGGAGGACTCACCTCACTACATGACAATTACTCGGGTTTATTCATATACAAAACTCCCATTTGACCACTCTTGTTTGCCTAAAATAGCCGTGGAATTCCACCATAGTTATCGGATATTTTTCTCGACCGATCCAAAATTTTGATTATCCACTCACCTCTAAACATACGGAAGGAGAATAGTCGAGGTTCTTCCATACCAAAACCTTAATAAGCACCTCGTACGTGACGAACAGGTACGAGTGCTTCTGCAGAGCATTCCTGAAATCATCGTACCAAGATTCCAAAATTTCCTTCACGTGGCTCCACTAATCTTTAATCACCATGCGCCTATTCCCTGGCTAAGGGTGATACATCCTACTCGAAACGAAACCTTATCTTCGTTGGTTCCTGAAATCCCATATCAAAGGTGGGATTCACAAAATTCATCCCGATTCAGAAATTAATACTGCGTCGGACCATGCACTGGCGCGATCCTTCTTTTCAAAGGAAGTCTGGGGCTCACTAGTTAACATTGTAAATCACCCCAAAGGAATATCAATCACTTCCTTTTTGGGCGACTTAAATCACATGTCCGGATGAACCCTTGATTTTGTTTTGAGGATGGTAACCCATCCAAGAACTTTACCGACTTTACCGACCTCTTCCAATTTTAGGAATTGTCGATAAACACAAAATCCTCTGGTTAATTCTCCTCTTACAACCTAACCTTACCTATGGGCGGTGCATGTAGAGACTACTCACTACGTCTCGCTAAACATCTATTTTTCCTTGAAATGTCTCACATTAAGTGACACGTAATACTCTCCTTCCTTCCTTGGTGTATGCCGAAAGTTCAGACCCGTGCTCTTTCCTCCACGATGCGCACTTCTGGATCTTTTTTACCATACTTACATCATCACTCTTTGTATGCTCAAGTCTCTCTCACACTTGACTACTAACAACTCCGCTCTGAGTGTTCTTCATAATAATTAAATTCTACTATATTCAAGGAATACTCCTTCTTAAATGGCTTCCCACAGTCTTCCAATTAAATTAGCGTGTGATATTCTAATTGTACACTTATGTATGGATTATCGCCCCTCATGTGACGTTTAATCTACTCCATCACTTCCACTTCGTTATGCTAGTCCCACAAACATATATTCCACTCGTCCATTCCCACTTCCCCTCAACTCGGACGATTTGATTATCAGATAACCGGGATGCCCACACACCCAATAAACGGTGCATACTAGCGTAATCATGACATACGCTACACACCTAACACCCAATTCTTTATTTTCCCTAGTGCTCGCAACGTGATCGCAACACTTGGGTACTCTCAATCACCCTAGAAATAAAAAATTTTAAATCCTCTTCATCATCATCCCACCCCTTAACTCGTGGTGATAAAACAAAGCTTTCAATGCTTTCTTACCACACAATCCGGCTCCAGTGGCTTTAAATCAAAATTCAATTTCCAACTTACATATGTAATTACTTGACCCCTTTCGACCGGGGTACCGAACTCATGGAATAGTGACCACGCGTCTCCCTATTTCCAACCTTACACTAAGTTTCATGCGTGGGATGTCTCATAAAGAGAAATCCAAACAAAGAACCCCCCGATACACTACTACCTAGCATTGTTGGTTATTGAAACCCGTTAGGTCCTCCGTCGATAGCATGTACCCCCTTATTCCGTTTTTTGACAGAAAAGTTACATTTTCTCCCGTAATTACATTTAACAAAGAACATATCACCAATTGCACTATCGTTCAGTATTAGGTGTTGGTAATTGCATTCCATAAACCTCGAATACATACAATCAGAATTCTAAAAATCCCTTTCCCTAATAATAGGGGTATAACTCTTAATTCCCACATCTCTAGAGGATAGATATAACAATGCACTCTTCCTATCACCAAGTCTTAAGTGCTCAACATAATACTGAATTAAATCTTTTCGCTCAACAGTAAGTCCAATACATACTAAATCATAATGATAAAGTCCATACGTACATCGGTATCGAATATCTTGATCCCACTATCCCCTCTGAAGTCTCTAGCATAGATAATATAAGTGCGAGTCCGACCCTCTTGCGGGTGAAGCCTCGCCAGGACAAAATATGTTGCACTAACGCAACCACTCCGATAGCCTTGCAATAAATGCCCACTTTCGTACTAACCATTTCTCTAACGTTTTAACAAAGGTAATATCATACTCGCATATCGAATCACTACAACGAGTAACCTCAATAAAGTACATAACACTGTTAATATACTCATTCATCCTCCGCGGATAGCACTAAAGAAAAATCCCGCTACGCTGGGGAAAAATATTCACATTATAATAACGTTTATAATTATATGCATTGAACTCGTCTCACATGCTAATCTAGCAATGAACAAAATATAGTGACTCGTTCGTGCCACATAAACACGCCTCATCCTATGAGGATACAACTTATACCTCCACCTTGGAAATCGTCTTGACTGTACAAATGGTTTCCGAACGTAACACGTCTGCCCAACCCAAAACAAAACTACTTTAATCGTTATCTTTTACTAGGCACCGTATTCTTGTCCCTTTACTCACTTCGAAAAATATTATCGCGTGCAATTTCACTCCCCACAAAATGCCTCAACACATATTCCACTTATCACCTGTCCTACTAACCATATTAGGATTGTCCTTCTCTCGGACCTTAGTAGACTCGATTCCTGTTGGCTACCCCGATTATTCCCTTAGCCTTTTAGGCCCTAAAGAACATGTCACTGTCTATAATAGTCCTTACTAAATTTATCATCACTTGGTAAGAATTTAACTATCCGAATCATTTAAATAGGTCCCCTAATGTGTATCCACACCCTTTTTTGGTGCTATACCACCACCATTGTATTCAGTACTATTCTCGACTAAATACTTCGATTCTTTTAGCTTCCCACATAAAGGAGCATTACCACCTTTATTGACAAAATACGACATTTTCAACCCCTGATTCAGCCGTGCATCAGAATTTCCTCTTTGAGTGTTATCAACTATTATTAAGAGTCGATCTCCTACTTGAAGTCATTTCCTCCACTTGTATCTACATCTCCCGATACAAAATTTCGCTAACGGTTAAGATTCATATTCACAATTGGACCTCTGTCACGTCCTTCTGTGATGAGTTCAGGACAAAGTTCACTTCTAATCCTGAACATCAGATGAAGGAACATACGGTCAACACTGTACCTAAGGTTCTCCTATAGACATAGCGTTCCACTTCTAAATTGGTGGTTGACTCCTATCATTATAACTTCGTTCCGACAACCAAGAAAATTTTCTCTAAATTTTCACTTTCAGTTAGCCACACTCCGTCCTATATCTAAACCTTTGGATACTTTACCTCCTTTGGTAAACTCATACAATTTCCGCATTTCTAGAATTCTCACTGACAGTTCTCTACACGTTTTGTAATACGTTGGGTGAGTATACTCTCGCACCTCATTCGACTATAGCGGCATTTGGAAATCATTGTTGCGCCTTAGTCGCCTTTCTAGTCTTAGCTTCTCGTGTCATAATGGAGGTGACCTCGACTACGGTCATCATCCTCGAATATATTTTACAACCTCAACTGAGCCCTGCCCCCTGATGTTCACTTAACGGTCCTCTTCTAACATTCGTCATCGCTCGGTACATGCACACATACGAATGAAATTAGAATTGTATATACGTCATAGCAGGAGAACAAAATCTCATCAAAGAAATCGACAATCCTAAACATAGGGCTCTATATCAAACAAAGCAACGCTGCAAGCATAATAAGCCGCACAGATCCTAAAGGACACTAGAACTTGATGCTCTGATACCACCTGTAACACCCCGCCTAATTAAATACCGGGCGATCACTCCTTTATTAAATTAAAATCAAGGTGAACAGTTGGTTCATTCTTAGCATCACTGTCGCAAATGAAAATTTTCAAATTTAAACACCCTGATTAATTAAGCTAAGTGTCAAAAACATTTAAAACCTTATTTCCATTTTATTAAATCCAATTATAAAACCTTTAACAATTTACATTTTAAGAGTCGCGCATCAAGTGTAAGAATAAAATGAACATTCAAGAGTTTAACCATCAATAACAAATCCCAACTTTAAAACACTAAAAGAAAACATCCTAACAGTAATAAATCCCGAAATAAAGATGCTGAAAGTAAAAGAATTACAAAACCAACTAAATAATGGAAAAGGGAGACACATGCCCCACTGGATAAAACTGAACTAGAAGTAGAGTCAACAATGAGGTCGTCTAAGCAATGGCCTGCAACTCCCACAAAAGCTACAGCGCGTTCCATCCAAAGAATCCTAAGCATGACGCCCCTGTGGCTGGGCACCTGTAATACATATATATATATATATATATATATATATATACACACACACAAGAGAGCAGAGGTAGTAGAAAACGGGTCAGAGCCCAAAGGTAAAACAGTTTTAAAAAAATAGTTTAGCAAGTATTTAAAATGCTTACCGGCTAATGCAACAGTCATATTAGTATGCGACGCTCTCTTGAGAATTCTCACCTCTCATCTAGTGTGCATGTCTACCGTACCAATGAATCCCATATATCTCTCTAACTTATTCTCCATAAGTCTTAACACGTGAAATTAAGGTTATGGTATTCACTTTAGAAAAATCTGTCTCTTCAAGATTTCTTACATAATTTAGAATAATTCCATATCGTTATAATGTTTTCGAATAATTATAGTGAAGATGAAGAATTTATACATTACTTAACTACTATTTCACTCAGTAGAAAGTTATCGCATAGATACGCGTATATATATTGGTTACACATATAATATATATACAAACGGCAGCCCACATAAAATCTATGGTGCAAAGTTTCTATAAATAAGTATATATATACCAATCACTCATATAATACATATATACTAATGGCACCCCACATAAAAATTATGGTGCTGGCATACTCTACTATCAAGTCCCTACATCACACATAGTTAGGGAAATGCTAGTTCGGAATCACTCTCGAACTGCATTAACACAAACACATACAAATGGAGGCGAAGCATAGTTCCCGATCCTAAGAAGTCAGCACATACCCACACGTCTCTTAGGCCCGTCTGACTATCAATCAGATAGCCTGTACCAGGGAATTCTATGTTCTAGGGTACAAGTCAATATCCCCCATAAAGGTCCCATCGAGATAAGACTGTCCCGGCGCGAAAGCCCCCCGTGATCGCAAGTAGCCCGGGTACGATTTTTACACATAAGTAATATATGCACAATCACACTGTCATATATATAATATATGTATTCACATCCACATTATTTAATCAGGCATGCTCACGACCCATAATTATAATTATCCGTTATTACACATTTTACTCAATTATCTCGTATAACGGGCTCATTCATTTTATTCTCGTAATTAAATTATTCTAAACCCACTTCTCGTCTCTCGAAGTATTCTCTTTACCTAAGTACAATTTTAGTAGGCCCTCACTCACCTTCTAGTCCAACTTCCTAGATGTTTCAATTATTTAATCAACGCACATATGATTTCTTAAGTATAAATGTCTCCCCATTTACCATTTATTTCCCTTCACATTAAAGTTCCATTTAACGGGGTTTATCTTGACCCTACTGGTCATTTTTATGTACCATTATGTTCTAGCAACCCTAATCAAGGTTTACTACGTATAAAATCGGATTAAGCTAACACGAGCAAAAATGCAATTTTCCAGGAGGGGTCGATCGATCGATCGATGAAAGGGGTCGATCGATCTATCGATCAAGAAGTTATGGCGAAACTGCAGAAAACCCAGCTACGGGATTCTTACCCCAAACTCCTCCAAATCATCATGTTTCAGTACCAAACTCTCAACCACTTATACTACAAGTGTTGTATACCCATATAAACAATATCCTAGGTAAAACATGCGAATTTTCATCAACTATAACAAGATAAAAGGGTGAAAATCTTTATAAATCTCTAGAACCCTAATAATTTTCTTTAACTTAGTTTCTTCCATTTTTCTTCCAGATTTTCTATCATTAATACCATGTAAATTTGTGGTTCAACCTCTACATGTGAAATGGATTTCCAAAATATGATCTTTACCTCTACAACATGAAATTTTTGTCTCCAATTAATGTTTTCTTTCAAGAATACTAATTCTAATCAACCATATACTAATATAAAAGAGCATTAACTTGATTAAAGAAAGATAGATACTTGCCTGAAATTTCAGAGTTCTGATTTGTGGAAGAATTTGGTGTGGTCGAGATCCTCGTTGCGCAATCTACCATTTGGCGGTGACGGCGGTGCAACCGGAGGAGTTCTTGTCTTAGAACTCCTTGGAAAGCTCCTCCCCTTCCTCTCCAATGGCCGTCATTAGTTTTTGGTTATGTTAACCCTAGAAGACAACACTCACCAACTGATATAACCCTTACAAATTCGTGGGTTTAATTAAGAAATGTCCAAAACGCCCTCTCGGGGTACTAAATAGGCCTAAAAACGCCCCGAGACCCAAACTAAACCTCCGGGTAAACTTTTATGACTATCTCAACCCTTTCGGACACTTTGGCGCACTCAAAACGATCATACAAGCAACTTATAATTTATTCACTTTTATTAATCAACATTTAGTCCCGACATGACACGGGCGCGTCCCGACTTAAATTTCTATAATTGCCATTTTATTCACACGTGATAATTTTTATAAAATAAATCTCATATATTATTATACTCATCCAGTAACATTCAACAGATTTTCAATAATTAATAACTCTCGTCACGCTAGTAAATATTTACAACAACGTTCCGAATTAAAATTAAATTAATTTATCTCAATTAAATTTAATAAATCCCTAAATTTAAGAGCCATAAAAATATGGGGTATTACAGCCACCTCAGCCATTTCTGACTGAGGTGTGGCTTGCCTAGTAATGGGTCCACCTATAATAGGAGGTTCTGATGCCATCAAAGAGTTTCACTGACCAAAAAATCCAAGTGATGTACAGGAAATGAGCTGTATGAACTGAAAACAAGCTTAAACTCAAACCAAAGCTCTTTAAATGGTGGTTCAAGATCAACTAAGGGTAAGATTGGACCACCACCATAGAATTTGGTGGATTAAGTACAAATGAACAGAAGAAGATGGCTATCTCATTACCACAGACGGTGCAAGATTGATGATGAGAGATTTGGTATCACCAAGTTAATGTGTTGTGTCACCTCAAAACCAGACAACAATTGAGTATAACGGATATACGTAATACAGAGAGAGATGAGACAAAGGAGAGGATAACATCAGATATAAGCGGTTCATCCTTTGAAGGTCCTACATCCACTGTGTGAGTGTCTCAAATCCACTAAATATGGCTCAAATGGCATTTGGATACAAGCAATCAAGCTTTTTCTCTCTAAGTAAAGGTTTAGACCGAGTTTTAGTAGGGTAAACAATTTGCGATCCTTTACAATGATGTAGAAGATAAGTATTTAACTGGTGGGGGTAGTGTCATACTCACCCAGTCATGCATGAGGAATGCACAACACCAAGTATCCAATTCTATAGTTCCATCTGTCTTTTTCGTATGTAGGTAAGGATTAAGAGATATTCTCCACGTGTGGGGATGATGATGTGGTAACAATTTTGCTCATGTGGGCTTGTGGCACACGTGAATTCTCCCATGCATGCTCCATTCCACGCGCCTTTTCCGAAGTCAAACTTGCCCTACTAGAATGAGGTGTCATCTTGGCTGAGTATGAGTTCACTGACTCTCCTCTAGATTGCATGTTAATAATTACCAAGTGTAGTCTCAGCCTACCTACATTAGGTCGAGTTGAGGGGTCTCTCCAAGAGGATGTGGTCTTGTCTTCCTGAGATGGACGAGGCAAGGCATAGGTCCACTACGATGGCATATGGTTTTTTCTTGGCCCTGGATGAGGATGAGACAATTGTTGTAGGATGGTTCAAGAGAGTACACTTTGTGGGATCAGATTGAGCCGTGCTTGGCCCAATCCGAGATGGGGTCTCACATTAGCATATCACGGAACACACATTTTATTGTATTGAGCTGCATCTGATGCTTTTTTTACTGATCTAATGTTTATCCAAGGTCCCTAATGAGTTTGGTTGCTTTCTTTCTTTTAGTAAGAATGTCATCCACATGTACTTCTATATTATTGCAAATTTTTTCTTCGGAAACTTTATTCACCAAACTTTGGTACATTGCTCCAGCATTTTTTAGCCCAAAGGGAATGATGTTGTAGTAGTGGGTACCTCGAGTGGTGATGAATGAGGTTTTATCCTTGTCTTTCAACTTTATTTTGATTGGGTTATACACTGAATATGCATCCATAAAGCTGAGCAGTTCATGCTTGATCGTAGCATAAATACTCTGATCTATTCTAGGAAGAGGGAATTGATCTTTGGGACATGCCTTATTAAATCTATAAAATAAACACACATGCGCCACTTATCATTTTTCATTTTCACCATCACTACGTTGGCTAACTAGTCAGGGTATTTGATATCCTCAATGAATTTTTCCTTCTGCGATTTGTCAACTTCTTCCTCTATGGCCATGTTCTTCTCCAGACTAAATACATGTCTCTTTTGCTCGATCGACTTAGCATCTTAGATGATATTTAACTCGAGGTATATGAATTTTGTGTTAATCCCTATCATGTCCTTATGACTCTAGGAAAATGCATTTTTCCTTTCCTTAAGGAATTTTATTAGCTCTTGTTTGAGGCTTAATTCTAGAGATGAGGCAATTTGTGTGGTTTGCTTTGGGTGGTCATCATCCAGTATAATTGTTTCATTATCTTCCAAAATCTTTATGTTAGCTAAGCCATCCTCCTCTCTTGGATATAGGGTCTCAATATAGTAGGTGGTGGTGAGTTTTTTTAATCCTTCATGGTCGACTGATGTATTGTAGCATTATTTAGATTTAATCTAATTTCTTGTGAAAATGCCGACCCCATAATGAGTGCTGAATTTTAAACACTAGTGGACAGTACATGGATATACATCGAACTTCTTTAGGACGATCCTACCAAGGATCATATTATAGGCTAATTCGGTGTTCTTATTCGAGATAAAGAAATAAATCCTCGCAGTCCGGCTTGCAAGACAAATCTCGATAAGAAATTCCAGTTCGATTGTTCCCAAAGGATATTCATTTTCTCCTATGAAGCCTATTTAGGGCCTATGATAGGGTTACAACTTTTTGTTGCACAACCCTAATCCTCTTAAGTAATTCTATAATATGACATCGACCGAACTACCATTATCCACCAGGATTCTCGCCACCCTTGCCTCATGAATTCTGATAATGACGACCAGCGGACCATCATGGGGATAAAGCAACCAGATAGGTCCTTTGTGGAGAAACCTATCACCAGCTTGTCTTTGTTCATTTTTCTCGGACAACCATCCACATCATCAGATAGGTTGATTTACCGAATACATGACTATGCTTTGGCTTCATTCAACTAGGCTTTTCTTTTAACTTTTTCATCGCCACCACCATCATGTCCTCCTACAATAAAATGATAGCCAAAAGATATCATCTTTACATCGAGTTCAGGTTATTGGTGTTTTTTGGGCAGGTCTGGGTCATATTCTAAGTCATTATCTCTACCTTTTTTCTTGGCATCTCTTACTTTGCATGGATATCATGGTCGCCTCTTAATACCTCGTTCTTGTGATCTATCGATGAACTTGGACAACTTGCCCCATGATATCAAATTGTTTATTTCATTTTTTAAGGAAATACACGTGTTTATAATATACGATTATCTTCGTGAAATTCACAATACTTGGACTTATCCCTTCTGTTTAGAGGGGACTTCCAGTTTCCAGACCATTTAAGATCCCTACTTCCTTTAATCTCTTTCAGTATATGATGTACTCCAATAATGAAGGGGGTATATTCATCATACTTTTCAGGCTTTTTAGCCTTTTTATCCTTTTGGTCCTTTTTCTCAGAGTTATTTTGTCTATCAGCCTTGGATCCAACCTAGGATCCAGGGGTGTTCTTAGCAGCCACAGCTTCCTCGCATTCATGATCTTTCCGACTTTAGCCATTAACTCAATCATAGTTTTGGGGGTGTCTATATCTATAGCATAATAAAACTTTTCAGGGAGCAAATCGCTCATCAAGGCAGTGAAAACTGTCTTTTTGTACATAATTGGCCACTTCATACTTTTAATTCTTGAAGCCAGTGATATACTCGCGATTAGTTTCCCCTAGTCACTGGAAAACACTTAGTAAATGAGCTACGCTTTTGATGGGTTTGGCTCAAAAGAAGAAATTACTGATGAACATATCGACAACATACTATAAACTAGAAATTTGTCCAAAAGGTAACTTGTTATACCAAATCAGTAAAAAAAACCTACGCTTTCTTTTCTCCCACTGTTTTTTGTTTTCCCTCTCTTTCTCTCTCTAAGCGATTTCCAGCTCTCTCTCTCTCTCTCTCAGGTGTGTTTTTTTCCTCTCTCTCTTTCATTTCTATATGTGTGTGGTGGTGTGTGGTGGGGGTAGGGGTGTGTGAAGGTGTGTGTGTGTGTGTGCGTGGTGGGGTGGGGTGGTGGTGTGTGTGTGTGTGTGCAGGTGTGTGTGTGTGTGTGTGTGGCGGGGTAGGGGGTAGGGGGTGGGTGTATGTGTGTGTGTGAAAGTGTGTGCGTGTGTGTGTGACGGGGGGAGGGGGCAGGGGTGGGGTGGGGTATGTCTGTGTGTGTGTGTGTGTGTGTGCATGTGTGTGTGGTGGGGGGAGGGGGCAGGGAGTGGGGTGGTGGTGGTTGGGGTGTGTCGGGGGGAGGGGGAAGGGGGTGGGGTGGTGGAGGTGGAGGTGGGGGTGGGGTGGGGGAAATCTTAACGATTGTATAGTTTTAATTAATAAATTGTATAGTTTTAATTGTAACTTTAATTGTATAGTTTTATATGAAAGTAAATTAATAATTACTGCCCATTTCATATGAAAGTAGGATTTTCCCCCATTGTAAATTAGTAAATTAATCATTATATACTTTAATTGTTAGTTTAATTGATGAAATGAATTAATTGAGTAGATGAATTAGAAGGAGTACGGGATACACATTTGTTGTTGACATTGCTGTTGGATTATAGTGGGTTGATGTTTGGTTGGTTAGTTTTAAAAGTGGCATGACCATTGGATTATTGTCCATATGGGGGTGGGATTTTTCAACTTTTTTTTAAAATTACTTTGTATATAGTATGATAATTAAATGAAACATACCTGAAATTAAATACAGTACGCATAGATACTAGCCTTCTAGTTCTTATGCGTAAGCAATCAATAGCCCTTAGACCCGTTAGAGAGTCATTACTCCTGTAATGAGATCTATTGAATTGTCTCGTTTGGACAGTTTGGGACTGTATAATTTCTGTATAATATTCTTAGTGGCTTAAAGTTTTTACTTTAGGAGGAAGTTCTGCAGTCGTATCATAATGTTCTCTGGGTACATACTAGATTGACAAGTGTAACTGTTATTTCAATTGATCAATTGAAATAACACTCACACATTCCAATCTACGTCATGTACTTCGAGAACTACGGGGATATGCTGTCGAATTTTTTTCAAATCGGAACAATGTGCATGAGTGTTAAGTATATTACATAAAAATACGGTCTAGAATGGGATAGGACCACTCACCCTTTAGAGGAGATGGAGGAAATATAAATTTCTATTATAAATTGAATTTTAATATAAATAAGACATAATTAAATGAAACATACTATAAATATAAGTTTTGTTTATACTAATCCATGAATATACGCTTCGTACCTTTAATAGGTGATTAGTTGTGTTAGCTGTGATGGGATATCCAAAATACAAAGAGTGGATGGGTGAGACAAATAGAATAGGGGATGTGTTTCGTAGAGGGGCTAATGAATTTGTGAAATATGCAAAGATATATCATAACGATGAAGAGTTTTTGTGTCTGTGTGCTAGGTGTAAGAATGGTAAGGTGTTTGAATGGAAAACAGTTGAACTAAATTTGTTAAGATCGGGTATGCAAGATAGTTATCGATTTTGGAGTTTTCACGGTGAATTGAAAGTTCCTTTTGTCCCCTACCAACCTTCACAAAAACCTTCAACAAGTAGGATTGATGGAGAAAGGGACGACGTAGATCATAATATGTTAGAGGATTTAGTTGATGATGCGTACAGAGTTTATGAAGCAGAGGTGAATGAGGTTACTGATGATGTAGAAGGTTCAAGTGTTCATGAAGATATCACGATAAAATTTTACGATGACTACCAAAGTTTAAAATTTAAGGCGACCCAACCGTTATAATCTGGCTGTGAGAAAGGTCAAATAACTTTACATGCCATGGTTGGTTTGCACAGTTTGAAGACGCAGTACGGTTTGTCTGGCAATAGCGTGACATGAATTTGGAAATGGATGAAGGGCTTATTACCCAAGGAGAATACACTTCCAAATAGTTATCCTGTTATGAAGAACAGATTGAAAGGTTTGCGAATGAAGTATAAATAGATTCACGTTTGTGTGTATGACTGCATATTATACAAAAAGGAGTATTAAAATCTCGATCGTTGTCCGGTATGCGATGAACCTAGATATGTCCAATCTACTAGTAAGGAAGGCATAAGCTCAAAAGTGCCTCAAAAAGTATTGAAATATTTTCCCGTTGGGACTAGATTAAAGCAATTTTTCATAGTACCATGGATAGCAGAGGCAATGACTTGGCATGCTAGCGCAGAAGTAGGGGGTAACATCATGCGTCATCCTATTGATTCTACTGCCCGGAGGAGGATGAATTATGAGTATCCCAATTTTGGTCGAGAACAACGCAACATTCGTTTGGCTATATCAACAGATGGTTTCAATCCATTTGAAAATCTAAGCACAAATTAGAGTGTATGGCCAGTGATCCTAGCCCCACTCAACCTCCCTCCTTCAGAGTGTATGACACCTGAATTTTCGATGATGGCTTTGTTGATACCTGGGCCAAAGGCACCAAGTGATGACATCGACGTCTACCTGGCTCCTTTGGTAGAAGAATTAAATGATTTGTGGGAAGAGGGTGTGAAATCATTTGACTCTTTTAGAAAAGAGGAGTTTACGCTGAGAGCTATGTTGATGTCGTCAATTCATGATTTTCCAGCTTATGGGACATTATCTGGTTGTGTAGTACATGGTTATTTGGGGTGTCCTATTTGTGGAGAGGAGACTGAATCTCTTCGTCTATCCTTTAGCTCAAAAAATATATGCCATTGTCATAGGAGGTTTTTACCCCCGGCTCATAGTATTAGATCTGAGAAAGGTTCCAATTTTTTATTGGGTGGGGTTGAACATAGGCTACTGCCGAGACAACTTTCGGGTTCAAAAATTGAAATTAAATCTTCTAAATGTGGCCCTAATATGCCAGGTAAGAATCCCAAATTTAAGAACGTCAAGCATAAGAAGACCCCAACTGGGAATGAAACTAAGACAAGAAAGGCATGGTCTCGGAGGTCAATTTTATTTGACTTTCCTTATTGGAAGAATAACCCGGTGCGCCATGTATTGGATGTGATGCATGTAGAGAAGAACTTTGCTGAACATATTGTGGTCACTTGCCTTGGGGGGAGTCATTCGAAGGATGCAGAAAATGCACGAAAAGACCTTAAATTGTTGAAACTTAAGCCACAACTATGGTTAAAAGAATATAGTAGGGGAAGGACAGTAATTCCCCCTGGTGCGTTTACTTTGACGAGTGGGGAAAGAAAGGTGCTTTTAGACACAGTATATAATTTGAAGGGCCCATCTACTTTTTCGTCCAACTTGCAAAGGATTGTGAATTGTGGTACTCATGATTTACATAAGTGTAAGTCCCACGATTGGCATGTGATCATGCAATTGGTTCCTCTATTGCTTAAGCATTGTTTCTCCAAGCACAAGGATTTGCGGAGGGCTATTATGCAAATTAGTATTACCTTCTCCCTCTTGTGTGAGAAGGTAGTCAATCAAGAACACATAGTGGCCACAAAATTGGCGGTGACCGAAGCGATTTATGTATTGGAGAAGTACTTTCCCCCAGCATTCTTTGACGTAAGTGTTCATTTGTTGGTACACCTATGCGACGAGGCACTTCTTTATGGTCAAGTTAGATATCGATGGATGTATCCGTTTGATAGATTGATGAAAGTTTTTAAAGATTACGTTAAGAATATGCGATACATTGTAGGATCAATTGCAGAGGAATACATCACCGTGGAGTCATCAATATATACTTGGGAATATATGCGTGACTCGACTAACGTTGATGACACTGATGAGTTCGTCGATGATGGTGGTCATGTGATGGGAAAACGAGTGAAGTTAACGAGTTTGCAACATGAACAAGTATCTCGTTATCTATTTGACACACATGAAGATGTCGAAGAATGGAAAAAGTAAGTTTCGATTATTATAATGTTTAACTTTATTTTAGATTATTTTATACATGATTAATTTTGTAATATGCGGAAAATATGAAGCCTGTGAGAACAATAAAAGACAAAAAATAATGGTACAATCAGACAGAGAATTTAGGTTGTGGTTGACACAAGAGGTAATTATAATGAAAATAGTCGTTATATAACGTTACATTACACTCAAATTTTACCACTAATGTAATTAATTTATCTATATTCTCAACTCTTAAAGACGGGTGATGCGACATCAAGGCTTGCTCGTCTAGCCACTGGACCCTTGTTCGTGGCACAAGAGTACAAAAAGTATCGATTGAACGGTTACATTTTTGGAGCTAAAGTGTACAAGGAAAGTACAAATGTATAGAACTCTGGCATTTCATATAAGGCTCTTACTTTCTTTCGAGCGAGTGCAAAAGATAAAAACCTCGTTGAAGCTGAAATGACTTACTATGGTGTAATCCGAAATATATTTGAATTGGATTATATAAGCTTCAAAGAGGTTGTATTTTACTGTGACTGGGTAAAAGTCGAGGATAAAAATGCTTGTAAAGTTGATCTTGTCACCAATTTGATCATGGTTGACTTGTCCAATTTGAAGAGAAATGACCACTTGAGCGATGAGCCGTTTGTTTGTGCATATCAAAAGGTTAACCAAGTGTTTTACTCGGAGTATATCAACAACGAGTCGTGGTCAATTGTTCAATACGCGCCAAAACGTCTAAATAGTAGTGTGGATGACTTGGATGCTCCTACCGAATATCAATCCATTTTTTATGATGACCCGAACTTTAAACAATTTTTCAATTTGTAATAAATATTCCAATTTGTACCAAAATATTCCAATGCGTTTGGACAGTTTGGGACTGCATAATTTCTGTATAATATTCTTAGCGGCTTAAAGTTGTTACTTTTGGAGGAATATTCTATTATAAATTGAATTTGAATTTGAATTTGAATTTGAATTTGAAATTTAAGTTTTATTTATACCAATCCATGAATATATGCTTCTTACCTTTAATATGTGATTAGTACATAGTTATTTGGGGTGGCCTATTTATGGAGAGGAGACTGAATCTCTTCGTCTATCCTTTATATCCGAACACTAAGAAATGCCATAATCGTATGGAGTGATGCTCTGCAAATTCCTTCCAACTGTTGTGTAGCCAAACATCACCAGTTGAAGTTGTCAATTACACTTTCCATACCCCACCACTTGGAACCTCTAGCAAAACATGGGAAAATATGGAAAGTGGAATTGACAACTTCAACTGGTGATGTTTGGCTACACAACGGTTGGAAGGAATTTGCAGAGCATAACTCCATAGGATTATGGCATTTCTTAGTGTTCAGATATGAAGGGAATTATATTTGACACGATTGCTCGGGGTACATTAGTTGGAAGGAGGCTCCATATGAGCTCAAGTTAGCTATTTGGGTGGCACTACAGGTAATGTATTTATTTTTATATGAATATTTAAATTTCAATTTCAATTTTTATGAATATTTGTTTGTTGGGTGGCACTACACTCTTGTGCAGTATCTTGCAGTGGCTGATTCTTATAGTGGAACTGGAACTGGAAATTGGTGTTGAATTTTCTCAAAAGTTGTCCTCATCTAGAGGTTCTTATCTTTTAGATACGTCAAGGGTTCATAACATCACTTCCATCTAAATAGTTTGTAGATTTGAGATAATTGATCGTGATGTTGTTTTTTCTTATATTAGGGTTTTTCATTTTGTTGTGAACAAATCGAGACATCGTGGTTGGAATGGTATGTACTTGATTGTTTGAGATCATACCTAAAGACAATCGAAATTACGGGATTGGGGCCGAACAATGGAGTTGAACAGTTGAGGTACTTTGTGGATAATGCCAAAGTTTTGAATAGGTACGGGATTGTTTCTATTTTGAATGTATATTTTCACTATCTCTATTTTATCTAGATATATAATGTTTGAACAGGTACAACGTTCTCATAACAGGTACAAATATACTATTGGGCAGTGGCAGTGGCCAAACTGCCCAGCAGATTTTTTTTCAATTCTGCCTAGAATTGTCACGGTCATTGATCGTGACAATTTTTTAGTAAATGTCACCAGTTTTTCATGGTCCTTAACCGTGACAAAACTTATCACGATCCTTGACCGTGACACGGCCGTGATAATTCTAAAGCCCTTGTCATGATCATTAACAGTGAAGAAAAAAGTTATCTCGCCCAGAACTGTCACGGTCATTGACCTTGACAAGCCGAACTTGTCAAGGTCAATGACAGTGATAATTCGGCGGATTTGGTGTAGTGTCACAAAAGATGGAAATTGTTCAGTGAAAGTATAGACAATTGGCACCTTGGCCTATAATTCATTGTCATCATCGCCTTAAGCCTCATTCTATTTTTCGGCCTCATTTTTAGCAGTCAAAAATCCCCCAGGAAACCCCCCTTGAAATTCACTATTGGTCATAGCATTGAGAGGGACTGCAATGGGGGGAACGGTAACGTTCACAGTCGGCTGAGAAGGTTTAGAGATGACTTAGACTGGAGATTCACTGTAATCCTCCTTGTCTAAAATTTAAAGCAAAGAATCATCTCGTTTAGAATAGTCGGCCTGTTTGGATGATGAGGTATGAGTTGAGGTATCGACCGCCTTGGGGTCCATAGTATGAGATGGAGGCTTCTTCATTCCTTCCTCAAATGAATGCCTCATGTCGGTTGGAACAAGGGATAACCTTGTCATCTTGTCCTTATCGACCTCAGTAGAAAAGGGGTATAAGGTATTTAAAGGGATATGGAAAATGGGTCATACCCAGTAGGGGTCGACTCTAGTCTCAGTCTCGTCCTCTTCTTTTATCCTACGAATCTCTTGGAAATCCCTCTCCCTCAGGGTAGGAAACTCCTAAGTTAATGCATACAGCTATAGTAGAATCAAAGAAGACGATTCAACACTTATGCGATGGGAGAGATAAAATTCACAAACAACTTGAGAGATGGTTGGGTTTAACTAAAGGATTGGAAAGGGAATTTGAACATTTATCAATAAGAACACCAGATGAGTTTCACCAAAAAGACAGTCGGAGGCTCACCAAAGGTGGCTAAAAAGATTAAAAGGGGGTCGCAAAGAGAGGAATAGGTAGCTAAAAACTCTAGTTGAATACTAAACCCATCCTAAAATTAGCCCTCAAATGGCCTTGAATCGACCCAAATCTGTCGCCAAAAAACCCGAAACAGTCGCCAGAAAATTGTAGTTTTTGAAATGGAAGAAAATCAACAGAAAAGCTATAGAAAATGGTAATATGGAGTGCCTGGATAAGTTTGATGGGCTGAAAACCTCCAGAAACTCAATTACATGCTGGAAATTGCTTGAATAGATAAAGAGAGAGAGGTTGGTTCTAGAAAGAGAGAAGGCTGGCACATGAAGAAAGATAATTGGGAAGAATAGATGTTTTTCTAATGGATTTAAATACTAGTAATAATTGCGCATAATTTATGAGGAAATCATAATTAGGGCATAAAATTCCAAATGCCACTTACAGCCATCAATTTTGGGTCGTACACTACTCCACAAGATAACTGCCAAGTGTCAGTCCAGTCTTCATCAAACTCTGCAGATTTGAAAAGACACTTATTCATCTTGTACTCGAAGGAAAATTTATTCCCTACTCTTATCTTCTCATTGAAGACTAAGGGCTAGGGAGTGATTGATATGCCAAGTATAGCCTCGTTCAGATCTATGTAACTCGACCAAGGTCGACCATCACCAATCCATCTAGAATAAGGAATTATAACTCGGTCATGGACTCAGTCCGAATAGACTCGACCTAGGCAAGTGGCTCATCTCAGGGGCCTCGTCCATGAAAACTAATCAACATGTCTTGCTACATTAACCTCGTGAGTTATCATCCTCCTCCTTGGCCATCATCCGAACGATGAAAATAGGACGAGATGGCCCGACAGGATAGGTATCATTCACTCAATGTACCATAAATCAACTACTCGGCCTCATGGGACAGTCAGCCAAGGCAAGATGGCCGGTAGGACACGTGCATTGGGGAATACGTTTGAGTGTGCGCGTGGGATGCAGATCCCACATGTACCAAAACTGTTATAACAATATATCCCCCACACGTGAGGGAATATTTGATCATCATGACCTACATGTGATAGAGAGAGTTGACTCTTCCTCATTGGTTAGGAACATTTTGCACATGCGTATTACATGCTTAGGGGGTACGCTATACCCCCATGCACTATAAATACTTGTCTTCTACATCCTTATAAGGGATCAATTATTGAAAACCCTAGCTACAACTCTATCAAAAACACAATAGAGGGAGAAAGCTTGAGTGACTGTATCCTAAGGCCATCAGATCCTATATTTAGTGGATTTCTCACACACTCAAAGTGGATTTAGGCCCTCCAAAGGCTGAACCACTTATATCTGGTGTTATCTTCTCCTTTGCCTCATCTCTTTCTATATTTTTACACATGTTCTTACACCATTGTTGTGATGGTTTGAGCTTACTTATCATACTGATTTGGAGATACAAATTATGGTATCATCATTTGATTAGCTTGGGATCCTAATATGTTTAAGGTTAAGGAGTTAAGTAGAATGAATCAAGCTTTAACTGCTATAATAAAATTCAAAAATATAGTAAATCCTTCATTTTTACCGGTGTTTATGGGGAAAATAATAGAGATCATAAAAATTCCTTATGGGGATATTTAAGGACCATACTTCGCCATCATACTAATGAGGCTTAGATTATTGGTGGAAATTTTAATGTTATTAGGACAAGTGATGAAAGAATTTGTGGTAATGGGCTGGATTGGGATAAAATAGAATATTTTAATGAATGCATTGATAACATTCTTATTGATGATCTTCCTATTATAGATAAGTGTTTTTTTTTAGTAATGGTAGGGGGTGAGGCAAACATCCAAATTAGGATTGATAGAATTTTTCATAATGAGGAGTGGTTAAACTCTTATATGTAATGTGAGGTTTAAGAAGATCTTACTGGTGTTTTTATAATACTCCATTGATTTTAAATTTGGAGAGGGAGAATATTAACATACCTTTTAAATTCATTAATCTTTGGATAGAGCATAATTCATTTAAAGAAATTTTAACGAAAGGTTGGGAGGTTCAAATTGAAGGGAATATTAAGTTTTCTATGGTAACAAGATTCAAGTTTCTTAAAAAGGAATTTAGATATTTAAATACGAGTTATTACTCTAATATCTCTCTCAGGGTTAGTGCTAAAAAAATTGAATTTGATATAATTTATGAAATTCTCATTGTTAATGCTGCAAATGAATTTTTAATTAGTCCCAGGAGAATATGTCAGTTGGAATACTTGGACTTGAGAAGTTTGGAGGAGAATTTTTTTAGACAGAAAGCTACAATAAAATGGTTGGATCTTGGAGATCAAAAAATACCTTATTTTTATAATAAAAAAAAAGTTAGAGCCCATATAAGTAGGAATAAAATCCTTACTATTATGGATAGGGAGGGTAAAATCTGTATAGGGGAAAAAGCTTTTAAAGAGGAAGCCATGAGGTTTTTTCATAAGTTACTTGGTGATGATTCTAGAATAAGGAATTCTATGTATGACAAGTTAGAGAAATTAGGCAAATAAGTTTAAATGAGGGAAAATAAGGATGTTTCAAGTCCATGTTACTAAATATCAGAAGCTTTCAATATTTATCCTAACAAAGCCCTTGGTCCTGATGCGTATAATGTTGGGTTCTTTTAAGATAATTAGGAGATAGTTGGTGATGATCTCAGTGAAGCAATATTGCCTTTCTTTATTAATAGAAGAGTGTTTAAGTAGTGGAATACTACAGTTATCAGTTTAATTCTTGAAATCTCTAATATTAGTACTATGAAGGGCTCCAGGACTTTCATGTCGCAATACTACATACAAGATAATATCAAAAGTGATTGTGATAAGACTTGGGAGAATAATTCCAAAATTGGTGAATAATAGATAGTTAGCCCTTATTTAATAGAGGAAGGTTACTTATAATGTGTTGCTCATGCAAGAAGTGGTGAAAGTTTATCATAGGGATGATGGAGTGCCTAGATGTTCTATGAAGATTGACTTAATGAAAGCATATGATTGTGTAAGCTGGGATTTTATAATTGATGTCCTTGATTTTATAGAATTTCCTTACAAAGTCATTAAGTGGATTAAGGAATGTATGATGACCACTATATTTTTTGTGAGCATTAATTGGGGGATTAATGGAATTTTTAAAAGAGACAATGGATTAAGGCAAGGGGATCCTCTTTCCCCATACATATTTTTAATTTCAATGGAAGCTTTCTCTTAGTTTCTTGATGATGAGATTAGAAGAGGTAGGTTCACGTCCCATCCTAATTCTGGTAGTTTAGATCTTTCTCATGCAATGTTTGCTGATATTTTATTCATTATGGCAAAGGCTGATAAGGATTCCATGTAGGTAGTTGATAGGTTCTACAGGATTTTTAACAACTTTCTGGCTTAAGGGCTAGCTATACTAAATGTGAGATATTTTTATCTTAAGTTAATGATGAAGAGAAGATAAGGCTAGCAAACCTAATGGGTATGAAAGTTGGGAAACTTTTACTTAAGTATATAAGTGTTCCTCTTATTTCTTCTAGGCTCAAGGCTCAAGATTGTAATATTCATATGGAGAAATTAATGAGTAAGGTTAGGACTTGAACCAATATGTGGCTATCATATGCAAGGAGTATTCAACTGGCTATTGTTATTCTTAGAAGTATACAAGTTTACTGGATTAATATTTTTATTCTTCCTAAGAGAGTCAACAAACACATTGATTAAGTTTTAATGAGGTTTATATGGTCTGGTATTCATCTAAAGAAAATAGGTACTAAGGATGCTTGGGATAATGTCTTTTATTTTATAAAAAAAGGAGGGTTACGTATTAAAAACTTGGTTATATGGAATAGAGCCTGTATAATGAAAGATATATGGGATTTTGCATGTTTGGGTTAAATAGGTGCATACAGTTATGCAAGGAGTATTCAACTGGCTATTGTTATTCTTAGAAGTATACAAGTTTACTGGATTAATATTTTTATTCTTCCTAAGAGAGTCAATAAAGACATTGATTAAGTTTTTAGGAGGTTTATATGGTCTAGTATTCATCTAAAGAAAACAGGTACTAAGGCTGCTTGGGAGGATGTCTTTTATTTTCTAAAAAAAGGAGGTTTACGTATTAAAAACTTGGTTATATGGAATAGAGCTTGTATAATGAAAGATATATGGGATTTTGCAAGTTTGGGTTAAATAGGTGCATACAGTAATCATAAACTAGGAATCTTTATGATTAGTCAAACTATAAGCTGATTCATCTTAGACTTGAAAAACATTGTGGAGATTAAGGGAGCAAGCTAGCAAATTTATTAAATATCATATTGGCAAGGGGGGTGGAATTTGTTTTCCTGGATTGATAATTGCCATGAAAATGGCCCCATTATTAATCATTATGGGGATATAATTGTTTATGATGCAACTAGCAATGTGAAAGTCAGAGCCTCTGATTTTATTAATAGGAATGGATGTCTATCAATAACTAGAAACATTCCCTAGTGTGAAAAAGATTATTAGGTTAATTGGGTTGTTGCTAACGATGGTACATTCAATTATAAGGACACTTATGAGAACATTAGACATAAAAAGAATATTATTCCTTGTGAAAAAACTATGTGGTTCTCTAAAATAATTCCTAAATGTTCCTTTACACATTAGATTGTTTGCTAGGATAAATTGCAAAGAGACAAGTTGAAAAGATGGGGGATTATTAATGATATTTTTTGTGTGCTTTGTGGTCTTGAATTGGAAAATAGAAATCATTTATTTTTTTAATGTGAAAATTCTGATCAAATCTAGAAGAGAGTCTTGAAAAAATAATGGGGACAGTGGTAACAAAAGAAGTTTTGATGATGAAAAATATAAATAATAATAGTAACATCTTTAAAAAAAATTATAAAACCTTGTTTGTGTGTCACGGTATATAACATATTGAAAGCAAGGAATGATAAGATTTATAAGACTAATGATTTTTATGTGGGAAGTATTTTTTCATCCACATGAAACGAAATAAAAAAAATAATAATTGGATAAACAATGATATATGTAAGAAGTGGGGGATTTCATAGAGGATACTTATCTAAATATGGTTCTTGTGTTCTGGATCAGTTTAATGGGTTGAACATGAGTGTCGTATCTTGATCCAGTCTTGCACGATGACTTAATTATGGTTCTCAGTTCGCTACTAAGTTGGAAGGTTTTTTTATCTAGTCTTGCATGGTGCCTTGATCATTATCCTCAGCTGCTTGTTGAGTTGTAAAGTTGGTTTTTTCTTATTCTGAGCTATGACTGAATGTTTCTGTGTTATGGGTGTCTTTTTCTTGCCTGGATCTAGTGTGCTTTGAGGATTGTGATCCGAAGTTGTTCCCTGAATGTGTATTATCTCAATATTTTGATTTGCTTCTTCGGGATCTTGTTGAGTATCTCCTTAATCCTATTCAGAGAGTTACCTATGAGTTTGGTTTGATCTAAATATGATTTATGGCTAAGTTTGGATTTGAGAATGAGTTGGTTTGAAATTCTCTCTCTCAGCTTGTGGTTGAAGATGGAGCATGTTTGTGCAAGGTTTCCACTTTCGTTATTTTTAGTGTGTTTTCTTTGATCCAAGGTTATTTTTTTAGATGAGTTTATGTCAAAAGTAATATGCAATTGAATTACCAACTAGTGGATGAATAATTCATGTCTAAGTGGAGGCATCATCATCTCTCAACTAAAGAGACAAAATGTTTAGCTTTTGTCTTAGTGGTATAGTGGAGTAATCCACCATGTTATATCTTATGTCTTAGTGGTCTAAGTGGAGAATTCCATCAAATGTTGTATTCCCTATATAAGTAAGCTTTCATACTAGTTTAAAGACAAGAGAAAAAAAAATACATATGCAATTCATCCTACATCTTCTTCATTTGTCTTCATATTTATTAAATTCCGCATAATTATATTTCCAACCCCAACATATTTTTGGTATCAGATCCACCCATCATTCTTGTCTTAACTCTTCAAAAGTTTTAATTCATTCCAAAAATCTCATCCACGGCTTCATCCTTAAATTTCAATTTTTCAACGAGCCCAATACCTATATTTGAGGGAGAAATTTATGACTACTAGGATATTCAAATGAAGACCCTCTTTATTTCTCAAGATTTGTGGAAAATAATAGAGGAAGGTTTTAATACGACATAAAATCTTGAAGAAATTACAATATAGACACAAGCAAAGAAAAAGGAGTACAAGGAAAACAAGAAGAAGGATGCAAAAGCACTGCTCTTTATTCAGTAGGGGGTAAGCAAATCTATTTTTTCTAGAATCTTGGGTGCAAAAAATTCAAAGGAAGCTTGGGAACTTTTAAAAATTGAGTTTCAAGGGTCAGAAAAAGTTATTTACATTAAACTTCAATATCTTTGGCGAGAGTTTGATAATCTGGCAATGAAGGAAAAAGAAAATATAAAATCATTCTCTTCAAGAGTTGTAGAAATTAAGAATCAAATAAGAAGTTATGGAAAAAAAATTGAAGACAAAAAAATTGCTGGAAAATTTATAAGAAGCTTTCCGGAAAAATATGATCATGTTGTTGCTACAATTGAAGTATCAAAAAATTTATCAACACTCAGCCTTGTTGAGTTGATGGGTTCACTTGAAGTCTATGAGAAAAGAATAACCAGATTTTCAGGTTCTAATGTTGAGCAAGCTTTCCAGTCAAAACTCAACATATCAAAAAGAAGGACCTCGGAATATCAAGGAAATAACTCATTTCGGTACGGGAAACAAGGAAGAGGATAACGAGGAAGACGATGCCAAAATTTCACAAATCGTGGTCGAGGAAGAGTAAGAAATACTATCACCAATCCAAATAATGGCGGTAATTTCAAAACTGGTTATGGTTCTACAAGCTTCAACTAACAAACTAATGGCGGAGATTTCAAATCTGATTCCGCATGCTTTGTTTGCCATAAATCTGGACATGAATCCACAGATTGCAAATATAAGTGTACAAGATGCAAAATTCCAAACCACTCACAAAGATATTTCTAGTTTCAACAAAATGGTGATAAAGGAAGAAATTTTTTTGAAAATAAAGTACTACTAAACAATTATTCTATTTATGCATGAGTTCACAACATGACTCAGCAAACATGTGGTATTTGGATAGCGGGTGCAGTAATCACATGACCGAGAGCCGAAAGCATTTTGTCAAATTCGAAGACCATATTTCTTCTCAAGTAAAATTAGGAGTTGGAAAGCTACAACCCATTGAAGGAAAAGGAATTGTAGCTGTTCAGACAAGGGAATGTAACACTAAATTCATTCATGATGATTTATATGTTCCTGCTTTGACATAAAATTTACTTAGTGTCGGTCAATTAATTCAAAATGGATACTCAGTAAATTTTGAGAGGGACGAATGCAAAATCAGTGACCATAATAAAACACTCATGATGAAAGTAAAAATGGAACCAAATAAAGTTTTTCCCTTTGTCATGCCACTTGATGAAAAGATTGTCTTAAAAGCAGACAAAATTGATGACTCACTACTATGGCATTTGAGATATTGACACTTGAACGACAAAGAACTGAAATTGTTAAAACAAAAAAATATGGCCTTCGGCCTCCCTAAAATTGAAGAAGAGGATAAAATTTGTGAAGGGTGTATATATGGTAAAATGCATAGAATAACATTCCCTAAAACTCCCTGGAGAGCAAAAGAACCTCTTGAACTGGTACATGCAGACATATGTGGACCTACACGAACTCCATCATTTCAAAATAAAAAATATTTTCTTCTCTTTGTTGATGATTTTAGCAGGATGACGTGGGTTTACTTCCTTGAGAAAAATTCAGAGGCTTTCTCAACCTTCCTAGGTTCAAACAAATGGTGGAAAGGCAAATAGACTACCCATAAAAGACTCTCCAAACTGATCGTGGTGGAGAATTCATATTAAAAGAATTCATGGATCATTGCAAAAATGAAGGGATCAGACGACAACTGATAGTTCGATATACTCCTCAGCAAAATGGTGTAGAGAAATGAAAAAATTGTACCATTGTTAAGATTGCACGAAGCATGTTGAAAGCAAAAGGACTCCCTAACAGTTTCTGGGCAGAAGGAGTCAACACCGCGGTCTACATCCTCAATCGTTCTCCAATAAAAGAAGTTCTCAACAAAACTCCGTATGAAGCTTTGTACAGGCGCAAACCAGATGTTAACTTCTTCAAAATTTTCGAATGCATCACCTATTCTCTCATTCCATTGCAAAAAAGGTAAAAATTTGATGAAAAGGGAGAGAAATATATCTTCATCAGTTACAGTGAAGAATCAAAAGCCTACTGTCTTTTCGATCCAAAATCTAACCAGTTGGTGATTTCATGAGACGTCCTATTTGATGAAATGAAAGGCTGGGAATGGGAAAATCGAATGTCTGAAGAGGAAACATCTTTTGAAGCTAATTCAGAAGAAGAACTAGTCGATCCAACTTCACCACAAAGTCCAGACTCACCACCATCAAATCAAAATACTTTTGATGGCACTGATCCAAAAAGTGATTCAGATTCTGAGTCATCATTTTGAAAGGTACGCTCATTAAGAGATGTTTACGATTCATGTAATGTTGCATTTTTCTCTTGTGAGCCATCGAAATTTGAAGAAGCAGTTAAAAACCAAGTAAGGCAAAAATCAATGAACGAAGAAATTAAAACGATTGAGAAAAATCATACTTGGGAACTTGTAGATTAACCCAAACAAAAAGATGTTATTGGACTAAAGTGGATCTACAAAATAAAGTTCAACAAAGATGGATCAGTTCAGAAGCACAAAGACCATCTTGTAGCAAAAGGCTATTCACAACAGCCTGGAATAGACTTCAATGAAACCTTTGCACCAGTTGCCCGCATGGAAATAATTCACACAGTTTTGGCATTAGCAACACAACAAGAATTGCAAGTCTTTCAGCTAGATGTAAAATCAGCTTTCCTAAATGGTGAACTTGAAAAAGAAGTCTATGTGGAGCAACCTCAAGGCTATGTAGTGGAAGGAAAAGAACATAAGGTGTACCAACTGAAAAAATCACTGTATGGCCTAAAGCAAGCACCACGAGCCTGGAATAGAAAAATTAACAAGTACTTCCTACAAAATGGCTTTCAAAGTTGCCCAAATGAACTGTCCTTATATGTCAAAACGAGAGGTACAAGTGATTTCATTATTGTCTTCCTTTATGGTGATGATTTGATATACACTGGTACTAATCCAATGAAGATGGAAGAATTTAAAAAGGCCATGATGAACGAATATGAGATGACAGATCTGAGTCTCGTGAGATATTTTATTGGCATCCAAGTGCGACAATCAAAAGGTGAAATATTTATTTCACAAGAAAAGTACACTGGAGATTTGTTAAAAAAATTCAGCATGTCAAAGTGAAAGCCAGTAGCAACTCCAATGGCGGTGAATGAAAAGCTCTAACAAAAAGATGGTGCACAGAAAGTCGAAGCATCACTTTACCGTAGCCTAGTCGTCTCATTGATGTATCTCACCAACACAAGGCCTGATTTTGTTCATCCTGTCATCATGATCTCCCGATTCATGAATGAGCTAAGCCTATTTCATTATTCCACGGCAAAGCGAATACTACGGTATTTGCTAGGTTCGAATTTTTTTTGGAATTAAATATGTCAAATAAATTAATTGCAATCTTATTGGATATATCGACAGTGATTGGGCAGGATCCATTGATGATAGAAAAAGCACATCGGGTTATTTATTCTGCATGGGCACAAAACCAATTGCTTGGTCCTCTAAAAAGCAAAGGACTATGGCCCTCTCTTCAGATGGAGTAGAGTATATTACAGCTACTGATGCATCTTATGAAGCAGTCTGGCTAAGAAGAATTTTTGCGAATATTAAACAAGAACAAAAGAAGCCCACAATTATCTACTGTGATAACATGTCTGCTATTGCCATGACAAAAAAATCCAGTCTTTCATGCTAGAACGTAACACATTGAACTCCGTCATCAGTTTATCAGAAGTTTGGTTAATAAGGAAGATATTCAAATGACTTTTCTCAACACCAATGAGCAATCGGCAGATAGCTTCACGAAACCAGTCTCTTCAAAAAAATTGGAGCAATTCAAAAAATTCATAAAAATTGCAAATTAAGAAGGGGTGTCAAAAGTAATGTGAAATTGAATTACCAACTAGTGGTTGAATAATTCATGTCTAAGTGGAGGCATCATTATCTCTCAACTAAGGAGATAAAATGTTTAGCTTTTATCGTAGTTGTATAGTGGAGTAATCCACCATGTTATATCTTATATATTAGTGGTGTAGTGGAGAAATCCACCATGTTATATCTTATGTCTTAGTGGTCCAAGTGGAGAATTCCACCAAATGTTGTATTCCCTATATAAGTAATCTTTCATACTAGTTTCAAGACAAGTTAAAAAAAATACATATGCAATTCATCCTACATCTTCTTCATTTTTCTTCATACTTATTAAATTCCGCATAATTATATTTTCAACCCCAACAGTTTAGCCATGGATATGGTTTGGGTTGAAAGGTTTTCTCTCATCAATTATTTCAAGATGAAGTTTGGTTTTGAGATTCCCTCTACTCCTTTTTTACTTTTAGCTTAAGGATTGGTTTTGTTTACTTATGATTTATCTTTGTGGAAATGCTTGACACGCGTGTTTTTAGGTGTTGGTATGGTTGACAGTTGGTTTTGTATGCATTGTTTGGATGGATTAAGTGTTATTGGTCTGGTTGCGCTTGTATTAGGCATGTGTTATTGTGTGTATGCCTTTGTGATGTGTTTGTGTATGAGTTTTTTTTTTAATTTAAGTATTTGGGTTAGCCTTATACTCTAGATAGTATGTTGCCTTGTTGGTTTGAGTGTTTTCTTGTATTTGACGGGCTTTGGCCTTTTTAATTAAATCAATTTTCACCCCAAAAAAGGAATAATTTTTGTACGAAATGTTTTTCCAACCATCTTGATTGAATATTCTATCTTTTACTTTTTAAGAAGAAACAAATAGATTCCTATGATGAATTTCATTTTTTGGATCCTTTATAGCATTTTATCTTCTCATTACCTTAGATAAGAGGATAAGTTTACAACAAAAAATGGGTTAAATGAAGACATTTGGGATTTATTAAAATTTCTTTACTTCTTTCAAAAGTATTTTGATTTCTTCTCATAAAATGAAGAATTATATTCTAAATGATATTCTATATTACGTTATCAATATCACTTTTTTGTTAGGTGTGTGAATCTATACCATCTTCGTTTATTATGAAGTATAGCATGTTATAATTTTACTAGAAATAAATATGTTAGGTCTATAATATTTTGTAAGGATATTATCCCACTAATACGTTGGATTGAAAATCCTATAATTATAAATTCAACAATTTGTTTATTAGTGTTACAAATTATCTTACAAACAATAGCATACATCATAATATGGTGTAATCGAGTAATAATTTGGTATTAAAAAATACTCGATGTTTCATTCACAATTTTTTTTGCACTCAAAAACTTCCAACATTTATGGAATCTTCTCAAATTATAAATTTAAAGGTTTTTGTTCATGTTACAAAAATCATGGAATTTACAAATTTTATCTTATTTTTTTACAAAAATTAACTTTATTTATGATTTCTTCTTTGTTTTTTTATTCATGGACACGAAAAATCGAAAATAATTACAGTAAATGGGTCTCGTCAAAACTCGTGACTAGGGATTCACGGTCCTTACCCATTACCCCTGACTATTCACCATAACCAAATAAGTGACTAGGGTTTAGGGTGACCTTATTAAAGGTATGATCATATTCTAAACCCATGACCAACGAGGTCATAGTCAAAACCCGTGACTCCTCTGTGACACAGGATGGAGCCAAGTGTCCCACAATTTTAGTCACACTGGTTGCCATGGTCATCTTCCATGACCCACCAATGACCAATTACCATGACCAAGGGTATTTTAGTGCCAAAATTCCCTCCATTTTGGTCACAAAGGTGGTCACAGTCTATAACCATGACTCATTCCTGACAATTACCAATGAACGTTGGTCACGAGCTATAATCGTGACCCCTAGTCCTATTTTAAAATAATACGGGCTATAACAAAGACCAATTCTTGAGCTTTCAATTTGTCATCTATTATGTAACGGTCGATAACCATGACCAGTTCTAACTATTAAGAGATATAAAAAGGGTCACGAGCCTTGATCGTGACCCCGTTTAAGGTACAAATGAAATCAAAACCCTATATTTTATTTTACCATTGGTAAAAATCAGAATACTCATTTTCTCTCTCAATGACTTCTCTATCTCTCTCTCTCTCTCTCTCTCTCTCTCTCTCTCTCTCTCTCTCTCTCTCTCTCTCTCTCTCGTCGACTTCTCATACTTCACAAGGTACTCCTTTTATTTTCTCTTCATTTTTTGTGTGTGTGTGTGTTCTGTGCGCATGTGTGTGTGTGTGTGCTCAATGTGTCTGTGTGTGTGTTTTATGTGTGTGTGTGTGTGTGCGTGTGTGTTAAGTTTTTTTTTGTGTGTGTGTGTGTGTGTTCAGTTTGTGGTTGTTAAATTTACGTGACTTCACATTCTTTCGAAATTGTGGTTGGTTGTTGTATGAATATTTAAAAAATGAAATTATATTTAATTATTGTTAGAAATTTGATCCCATTTTTCCCTTAGAAATCGTGTATAAAACCCTTGATGTAGAATTGTATATAAAAACTAGCGTCTATAATTATGTTCTTGATAATTAATCAAGTAGTACGAGATAATCTTGTGTTGGTTGTTGTGTTGATGGTTGTTGGGTTGATAGTTCGATGCGGATGATGGATACTTAAAATGCTCACTCTATTAATTCTTTATAATAAACCTTTAACTAAATGTTGTAGTGTTTTGAATATAGTCATTTGTTGTGTCTTCATAACCTTATAAATATATTTTTCTTAGGAAAAATTAGTCACGGTAATTGTGGATGCAATTATTATGCAACACAAATAAATATGAGAAAAAGATTATCAAGAAGAGAACAAGGAATAGAGGATGCCAATCATACAACAAATGATGTACGTGGTTCAGCCAAAATGTGCCTACGTCCATGGTGGTGTAGTCGATGTTATTTCTATATACTCCGGAGAGTGATGACAGAGAATACAACTTGTACTTTTGCCCCGGACCTAGGGTTCAATATATACATGTGCATGTAGATGAGTGGAGGTGATGGGTTCCTCCATGTTTTCCATTTCCCCTATAACTTCCCTTCATGGGATCGTGGGGGGAGACCGGATCAAATATAAGGATCAATTATAAAAGAGGAGGGGCATGGACTTTGGGCTGCCAGAACTGGGCTACTCGTCCAGGCCCATAGTTCTAATTTTCGGGTACCCACAATTGCCCCTAAATTTGTTGGGCCCTGTTTATGGATCCAATGGATTTAAACGATCAGCCATTATGGCTGATTTGTGATTCTTCGAAAACTGTGAAGTTGCTTTGGCGGCACCATCTTCGCTATCCGTGCGCTATGATTAGAATTGAAGGCTTGTTGGGATAGCCTCTTTTTCATTCATCGTTTCAGCCTTTCCATTACTCTTCCTTCTTCTGAGAACTCTAACGCCTCGTACCTTCTTCTCTGAATCCCCATTCCCATTGCTTCTTAGTCGTCTTGAGCTCCTGCTTCTTCATCACTCGAATCGATCTTCTATTTTGTAAGTTTCTCGTGCCCTTTATCTGCACTTTCTCTTTGGTTTGTAGAGTTTCTTTGAGTTTTTTAATGGCGAAGATTGGAAATAGGTCAATCTCTGAGTTCAGGAAGTTATACAATATTCCTGAGTGGGTAGATATTGAATGTTGTGCCTCCCCTCCTAGGAATGTTAGGGATATAGAGGATGCCCACTGGATCCATGTTTTGTTGCTCTCCCAGGGGGGACTTACTTTTCCCCCTAATGATCTATTTCTGCACTTTTTTGGTTATTTCGGTATTGTTCCCGCCCAGTGCTCCCCAATGTGTGGAAGATAGTAAATGGCGTCCATAGAATAAAACAGTTGTATGGTACTAGGTTAGGACTTGCTGAGATCTGTTTCTGCTATTCTTTCTCTCGAACTAGCTCAGGTGTCTTATACCTCAAAGCTAGGAGTCCTGATAGGGTATTGGTAGTAAACCTACCTGATTCCCATAAGGACTACTGGAAAGAGGGTTTCCTTGTTAGGAATTGGCATTTCCCTCCCCAGTTTGAAGGGTCGAGGTCTGAGAGGTTCACTATCCCTTTTTATGGGGAAGAATATATAGGTTGACATTGTACTGTTCTTTCAACTTTTGCTAACTTGCGACTTTTCTAACCTCTCTTTGCTTTTTCTTTTACAACAAGGACAAAGAATTTGGAGCCTGCTCTCAGCGAGGTTCGTATCTCGAAGTTGGTGAAAGCTTGGAATATTAGGGAGCCTCTGGGTGATGGAGAGCATCCCAGATCTGCTGCCTTTTTGCTCGAGTACAAGAACACAGGCTCCAGCTTCATAGCACGACCTGTGGATAGTGTTCCAGAGTTTGATTCTTTTGGAGAGGTTACAGCAGAGCCTATCCAGTTAGACGAAGAGGAGAGTAGCTCTGAGAGTGAGCCTGCAGTTGTTCTACATCACCTCTCTTTTAACAGATATATTCCATTATTTATATGTGAGTTAAAAACTCTTTAAAGTATAAATTTCTACATGGTATCAGAGCCGTAAAGCTCTAGCGAGTAATCTCGATCCTGGTGGTTCACACTGGTATACCGAATATCTGGCGGCAGTAGCCACAATCCAATGCTACTGTCCGCCAGGTATAAAACAAGATGGAGGTCGCTGCGTTGCCGTCGAAACTACGACGTCATCACCACGACAGGTTGTTTTTGTCCAATAACATTTCGGTCATTACAAAGTAACGTGTTGACACGAGTATTGCCGGAAATGCGAGACTTCCTTGGCGGAGTCCCAGAGATCCCAAGAACACGAGCCCAGATCTAACAGCAAGCTGCTTGTTTTGTGCACGGGTCGAAAAAAAAATTGCAAGAACTTAATGAAATGATTGCCTAACCCCTAGATGATGAATCTTACAAGATATGTACAAAGAAAGTTCTCATTTATTTTTTTCTCACTATTCGTTGCATGACCTTGTTGGGAGCAATTTTTTGGCCAGCTTAGCTTTGTGCGACCAAGACATGAAGGACTCTGAGTGTTGGGTAAATATACATTGCTGTCATGGTTTCTTTTTTAGTCCCTTCTGTTGCCTGGGAATTTTGCTGAGGATACTTTGTTTGTCAAGACTGAAGGTCTTTTTTCTAATAACCAAGGTGCATTGTTTTTTTTGGGGGGGGAGACAACTGATCCTACAAAAGTCAAGCACTACCCTTGTAATATTTTGGTGACACCTTTATGTCAAGGGTTTAATGTAGCAGTAGCAAAATTCTTTGCTTTAAAAAAAATACAGATAACCTGGAAGTTAACCCCCATTCAATCATGTGCACCCTTCACATGATTCGACAACTCAACGGGCACCTGAATCCCTTATAATCAAGCCCAAGTCCAAGAAACATAGAGCCTCTAAATCCATTGCGATCAAGCTCAAAAAACAAATAGCCTCTGAATCCATTGCGATCAAGCTGAAGAAGCAAATAGCCTCTTACTCCATCGTCATCAAGCTCATTTTGGCCCAAGAGGCCCATTACAGGTGTCGGTCCAGCCAAAACCAATTATTAAGCCTTTGAATCAATTTTGATCAAGCTCATTCGGTCTAAGAGACCTTATTATTTTTTTTATGAAGCTGAGCATCGCGTCATTGCATCTTCATTGACGGAAATCAATGTTTTTTATTTTTATTTTCAAGGTTTTTAGTGATAGTGGAGATCTTCTCACTCGGTTGGATCGCACTCATAACCAAACCTTTGTCAACTCAGCAATTTCAATTTCTTCGTGATAAGCTTGGTGCGAGTATTGTATCGCACCTTCGCTTGCGAGGGAGTATTAAGACTCCTACATATCTGGCGAATATTGACAAGCTGACTCACTCCCAATAGTATACTCCTACCTATTCGGAAGACAATAACGAGCTCCTCCTATTAACCGTGCAACTAAATGTGGCTAATGAAGATATGCCTTTGAAAAAGTCAGCCGCAAATATCTCAACGTTCTCATCAGTTAGCTAGTTTATTGGTTTACCATTTCATAGCTTGTACTCCTATAAATGTTGCTCCATGCGTGTAATTTTAAATCAATGAGAACAGTCCTAATATTTGTTCTACATCACCTCTCTTTTAACAGATATATTCCATTGTTTATATGTGAGTTCAAAACTCTTTAAAGTCTAAATTTCTACAGATTATAGAGACCACGTTTTTGGAAGTTGAATTTCTTTCGTCCCAATATTTTTTGGGACTTCTACATCTTATTCAAGAAGATTTGTTTCTATATGTACTGCAAATATTTTTTCTAGGGATTAAGGATATTCATTACCTTATAGTATACTTTATATTATAGGGGTGATACCCTTATTTCATGTCTTCATCATGGGCTTTCATATTTTACATTTATTTATCTGTTATATTTTGTCAGATAAAGGCACAAAAAAGTTTGGAAATAAATTAAAATAAGCTGGTTTGTTACTTAATCTTGTTTAAATTATTTCTAATGAAGAATCACTAAATTGAGCGTGCCTACAATCCCTTAAGAGGTTATATGTAAGACAATAAATCTGCAAAATGGGGTAATATGTAATTTCTATTATACTATATGGTGATTGATACTCTCTGCATTCCAAATTAAGAATATATATCCATTTTTTACAGAAATTAATGATACACTTAATCAATAGTCGAAATCAATATTTGTTCATTATCATGCGCAAAATAAAATAATGCTTTTAATTTGGAAACGGGAAACCGTATGAGAAGTTGTACAAATCAAATCATCAGGTTTCTCATCAGCATTTTCCTATCAAATATCTTTTATTTTGACCAAATTTTGGCAATAAGTAATTAAAGATATTTGTGTCATAATGGAAGTCCCAATGATGAATTTATACTTATCATCCTCACAATATTTTATCACTCAAGCTAATTCTATGATTTGAAGAATAATCATTATATTGTGCTCATGTTTCAAGCTGCACAATATCAATTTGTCGGACAACCAGCAAAAAATCGAATGAGATCCAAACAAGCAGCAGCTGGTTGCTTATAAGAAGTTCTTCCATATAGATGTTATAAGGTTCTGAAAAACCTTCATTAAAGGTTCTGAAAAGAATTCTTACAACCATTCGCTGTCCAAAGAATATCATGCAAAATTTTAATACAAAATTAATAGACATCGATCAACAAATCAAAGTACTGCTATCAGTCTCATTGAGATTACTTAAATCATCCAAATATAGTGTGCTGTAACATTACACTATGGTCACATGACAAAGTATGTCATGTGAGGAAATGCGACTCATACCATATTTCACAAAATAAAACAAACCATAATAGAACATTGAGAAAGCTATGTAAATAGACGAGTTTTCCCTAAAACCCCTAACAATAGTGCACACATTTTACTTTCTTTTTTTCCCCACATGGTTTAAATATGAGGTAATGAAGACCAACTTCATTGAGTTGGTCAATGAACCAAGAGTTAGTAGGGGTGTTCAAAAAATCGACTGGACCAACGGACCGGACCGAACCGAACCGAGCCGAACCGACTACTTTTTTTCGGTCTTTTTTCTTAATCGTTCCGGCCTCGGTTTATTTTTTTGGAGGACCGACCTAGTCGGTCCGGTCCACGGTTTACAGATTCAAAAACCCTGTTAGGACCGACCCGAACCGACTATATATAAAATAATATATTTTTAGATACATATGTATATATATAAGATAAAGAAATAGTGGAAATATTTGTTTTAATATTTGATTAGTTTAAATTATAGTTTAATCCAATACTAGTTTTGTTTTAATTGTAAATTTCGATATTTTTTAGTTTTTAATGTTTGGAAAAAATAGATTCGGGTATATTTTTATTATTATAAATGATGTAATTCATTAATGTGAGGACCGACGGGTTAGACCGAACCGACCCTATAAAAAACCGAACCGACTAGGGTCAGTTAACCGACATTATCGGTCCGGTCTCGGTCTATTTTTTTAGAGGACCGACCAAGTCGGTCCGGTCCGAAAAAAACCTTAAAACCGAACCGGACCGGACCGCGAACACCCCTAAGAGTTAGTGTGTCAATGGTGTTAAAATTATGGGGTTTTTTAAATTTAGGACCTATTGTAATATGTATTTTGAAAATAGGACAACAAACATTTTATTTATAGTTTTAGTCCCTATTTTTTAATAATACCGCTGGCACGAACCCATTTTCATACAACGTCAACCAATTACAGCATGCCACGTGTCCCTTTAATTTGAAAATAGAGAGTAAAAATGAAAACAAAATGTTTGGTGTCCTATATCCGTAATCAATATTATTAGAAGTCCTAAAAGTACATAATCTATAAAATTATCGACATGCTCCCAAAATATTTTTGACACTATTACCTGATTTTTTGTTTAAAAAAATAAAATCTTTAAAGATTTATAACTTCAAATCTACAAATTCAAAATTCACAAAACTTATATATTTGTAATCTACTCGTCAAAATCTATCAAACAACGCACATATTCAAGATATTTTTACAAAAATATCGAAACAATTAATTTTACTCTATCTATTAAAATTTCATTTTTCCTGTAAAAACTTCATTTTTTGGCGAAAAATCTTCTTTTCCGGTTCAGGCAATGGTTTCGCTGGCAGGATCACAAATAGAAAAAAATAGATGGAGAGAGAGAGAGAGAGAGGAGGGAAACACTCCGGTGATTATTTCGCCATCCTCTGACGAAATCTTTCGATGGACTGCTTGAGAGAGAGAGAGAGAGAGAGGAAGGAAACATTCTGATGATTATATCGCCAGCCTCCGACGAAATCTTTTGATGGACTGCTTGAGAGAGAGAGAGCGAGAGAGAGGAAGGAAACATTGTGATGATTATTTCGACAACCTCCGACAAAATCTTTTGGTGGACTGCTTCCGACGAGTCTCGTGGAAGTGGATATGGAGCTCTTAAAGAAAGAGAAATTATGTTGTTTATATTTAGAGATAAAATAAATATATACGAAGAAGACATTAATCTAAATATATATTTATTAAAAAAGAAAGACTTGCTAAGTAAAAAGAAAAGTCAAATAGCCCATAATAGTTTCTTTTTATATAACCAAAACCCCGAAGTTTACCTGCCAAAATCTCATCGACTACTAAAGAGTAATCTTTTCTTGTTTCACATTCTCTTCCTAAACAAGCAAAACAAACAAAATAACACCACGTCTAACTGATGACAAAGACACCCATTCCCATCACATGAGTATAAGAATGGTAAAAAAATAAATATAAAAATAAAGCCGATATTGGTGATGACCCCATAAATGGTAATTGGTATGAACTATTCCAAAAAACCAGTTTTGGTCAAAATGTCATTTCTCAATTTGCTGAGGTCTCTCCCCTTGAGTGTCCTTCCAGCCCCTTCACACACAGAAAAAGAAGAAATCTGAGTCCTAGCAAGCCTTCTCGCAATGTATTCATGGGGAGGCACCATCTCATCATCATCATCATCATCATCATCATCATCATCACCCTTACCCTCACCCCCACCATCAACATCACCATCATCCATACATGGCCCATAATCCCTTGTAGCTTTTTTTGAGTTGTTCTTGCAAAATTTTGACCAATCAGGAACGGTAACAGGAGCTGATGATTGTTGACCCATCTTATCATTGCTACTATTTGTGGCCCATGGGATGACTCCTGGCCCAGATGATTTCTTCTCATGAGCTTTCCTCTTCACCCTTGGGCTTGAAATGGGATCTTCTCTCTCTTTCACCACAGCCCACACATCTTCTTCTTGTAAATCTTCATCTCTCATTGACATCTCAGCCCTGCTGCTTTTGCTTAATACGCCAGACCAATCTGCCATAGCTTGTTGTAGCCTTTTAAAGATTTAATAATCAAAATGGGTTTCAATATTTATGTGTGTGTGTTAAAAGCTAGCCTGGTAGAGGGTCTTAAGAGTGAGCTTGAACAACACACCCTCTTCCAAGACATAACAATATATAGAGGAAAAGGGGTTGATTGTTTTGAGGGAAAGAGTTTAGGTATTCTAGTTATTCAAAAAGGCAAAACGGTCCAACCATAATAAAAAGGAAAAAAGACGTTTATGTTAATAAATAAAGTGGATTTTTTATTTAAAAAGAAAAAACTTCAACTTTATTCTTATAGAAATAACTCATGAATGTTCAAATAACCCCGTAAACTACGTACTCTAATACAAAGACACCTCGTTGGCACCTTTTAGCTAGGTTTTGCAGTGACAGGTAGATATGTCTTCACAACAATATGCATAATTGATGGAGTTTTGTTTCTTTAAAAATAACTTAACTTGATTTCATGCAAAATTTGCGTAATTAAAAGGATATTTTTCAATTTAGTGTAGATAAAATCAAGAAACCTACTTGCCTTTATATCAATGAGGTCCAAAAGCAAGACAGATTTTTTGAGTTTCTAAAATGGCTACTTTTACATAGTATTCACCAAACATAAAGAAAAATAACAAATAAAAAAAATGGAAAAAGAAAAGAAACTACCCCTCTTTAAGTTTTGCAAAAATACAATGGAAATCATAGATTTTAAGGATTAAAACGCTATTTCTGCAACAGGAGAGAATAAGACAAGCAACATAAAATGTATCTAACTTGGGTTTTTAATTATTCTCACCCGTTAAAGTAGAAAACCGAAAAGAGAAGAGGTAAAAGAAAATGTAGTGCCCAAAAACAAGGGAAAGGAAATGATGACTTTCGTGATAATATCAGTTCCCACTACGTGATAATATCTATATGCTTACCTGAAAATGGACTGAAACTGAAAGGAACTTTTTAGTACGATAAAGTCCAGAGCGGCCCACCGACTTGAAAATGAGAAAAGGAGAGGAAAAAATGGGGACCAAGGAAACTAATGAAACTTCCGTGTCAAAGCTAAAACCACCATCTTCATTTTCCTCTTGATAAAATGTGCAATATATAGAGACTTCTTGAACGTGGGATTTTTACATTGGACCTGTTAATGTCTACATACATGAAACAGTATATATGTTGTCCAGGGAAGTCAAATAGTTTTAGGCCCTCTTCGATATCAAACAAATTTGATGACAAATTTCAAAATTTGATTTTTTTTTAAATTTTCTACCTTTTACGCTCTTTCATAATTTAAATTTGTTCTAAAATTTACTTTTTATGTATAACATTCCTTAATCACAATTGTTATCTTTGGGCGATAACTAATTCAAAAAAGGCAAGTTTATATTTGCCATGTAAATAGCTCAAAATCAATTTATTTTTTTCTACCTTTTACACTCTTTGATAATTTAAATCTGTTTTGAAAGCTACTTTTTATGCATAACATCCCTTAATCACAATTGTTATCTTTGGTTGACAACTAATTCAAAAAAGCAAGTTTATATTTGCCAAAGTCAATTTATTTTTTTAAAACTCTATATATTTTATAAATATATAAATATGTATGCTTCATAAATTTTCAAATATAAACATATTTTATATATTTATATGTTTCGCATATTTCATATATTTTAGTATATATATTTTGTATATTGCGTATATTTTACATACGTATATATTTCCTATATTTATATCTTTTGTACAATTATATATTTAATATATTTTAGCACATATTTATATTTCGTATATTTCATATATTTAATTTATTTCGTGTATTATATATTTCATAAATTTATATATTTTATTATATATGTATATTTCTTATATTAAGTATATTTCAAATATGTATATATTTCGTATATTTAATAAATTTTGTACAATTATATATTTGATATATTTCGTATATTTAATATATTTTGCATATTTTAATATATTTCGTATATTTACCATATATTTTTAAATATTTTATGTATTTCATATATTTTTTTAAATATTCCGTATATTATTTTAAATATTTCATATACTTTTCTTCCATATTTCATGTATTTCGTATATATTTTTAAAATATTTCATATATTTTTTAGTATATTTTATATGTGTTATATATATGTGTGTGTGTGTGTGTGTGTGTGTGTGTGTGTGTGTGTGTGTGTGTGTGTGTGTGTGTGTGTGTGCATTGTAATCTAAATTTTCACATTTTGATTTTTTTTAGTTTTTGCATTTGATAGAAAAGGTGAAAAATGATGATTTTCCAACTTTTATCGAAGACACACGAGTTGAAAAATACTGATCTAACTTTGAATTATTTGCCCTAGAATCAATTTCCTTAAAATCATTTGCGTTTTCTTACTTTTCTATCAAACAGGGTGTTGATGTAAAAAATTAGATCATATCTAATTATTCAACCACAGATAAATAAATGAGACAAAGAATTTTTAAAGTGGTTCAGCCTTATAAGAATGGCCAACGTCCACTGTTATGGTATTGTTGTTTGTATGGGAATTCTCGATTACAAATTATCTCCAGAAATTCCGGTCCCCTTACAATGAGGGTAGTACAATGTATTTATAGCCCTGAGGCTGTAATGTGAAAGGGTAATACATTAAATGATATAAAATATGAAAGGGTGATACATTCAATGCTCCTTAAGCGTATGCGTCTGAATGATAAGCATTTAATGAACAGTCAAACTGTTGGTTATCCCGCTATTAATGCTTTGTTCGAGGTGCAGCTCGGACCGTCTGAGTTGCTCGGACCGCCTAAACTTCTCGGTGCTTAAGAGTTCCTCGGAGCGTATGAGTTCCTCGGGGAAACAATGTTCCTCGTTGTAGTATGGTTCCTCGGAGCGTGTGAGTTCCTCGGAAGTGTTTGTTGTTGCCACGTAGACTGCCACGTGTCTTCACTTTATTGATCCATGTCAGCAGACTAAATTTGGTATCAACAGAAGCCCCCAATGTTTCATAGTTCGAATTTTGAGGAGTATGGAACATTCTTTCTCGGAATATGATAGCTTTAAATAGTCCTCCTGATTTTTAGGAGTGTTTCCCTTGTATTTATTTCTCTTTCCAAATTCGTAGAATCAGGCTTTTTGAATTTTCACAATCGCCTCGATCTCTGCGTACTTTTTGTCCTTTTAGCCGCCGGTAGCGTAATCGTTTCTTCTCGCTTCGATTATCGCGCCCTTTTTATTTCCCTAGCCTCCGGTAGCGTAATTGTTTCTTTTTGTAATCATTACTTTACCATTTCCCAAGGCAAGGTATTTAAACTTCACAAACACTCCCATCGTCTTCTACCTTTTCAAATTTGTATTTTTGAGTTTTCCACTGTCTCTTTCTCTCATGTGTATTCATCTCTTCCATCGTCCGTTGTCATCAGATCCACTCTTTTTCTATAAGATTTTCTTCCTTCTTCTTCATTTCTTTTATTCATCATGGTTTACCATGTTGAATCTCTTGATAAATTTCGCTCTGATTTTTCCATTCCCTCCTGGGTTGTTTTGGAAGAGCTTTCTGAGACTTCTGATTATTTCCGTTTGGTTGAGGGACATTGGTTCCCCAGTCTCTTTATTGCTGAGTGTGGATTTTCTTTTCCACCAAATCCCTTGTGTCTGGAATTCTGTCAGTACTTTGACGTTGTTCCTGCAAGAATAGCCCCCAACACATGGAGAATAGGTAATGGGGTGCATAGATTAAATAAAATCCATGGAACTCGCATAGGAATTCCTGAGATTATGTTTTGTTATAGATGGGCAGTTGGTGATAACACCTTTTATTTAAAAACTAGAATGTTAAATAGGACCTTAGTAGTCAATCTCCCTGATGCCAATGGGGATTATTTTGATCACGGGGTTGTCATAAAAAATTGGCAACATGCTCCTTTATCAGGAGATGAAGTTTATCAGGGTCCCAAATGCCCTCCCTATGGCAATGGGATAGGTTATTCTTGTTTCATTTTATTTATTTTGAAATTATGCTTCCTTTATGTTTGATAAAATGTGTCACTGATGGCAATGTTTATTTATTTACAGTTGATAGCAAAAGAAAGGGCCCAAAAGAAGCAGATGTTAATATAAGGCACTTGAAACTTATCTGGAGTCTGCATCAATCTGTTGCCGACGAGCATATTAGGTCGGCTTTATATCTGCTGCAATACAAGAGCTACACCACCTCTTTTACTGCTCGTTCAGTAATAAGTGAATCAGAGCCAGTACCAGCTTCCACCAGCTCCTCGCCTGAATCTCACATCCCTTTGAGTGAAAGAATGAAGAAGAGAAGACCTCCCACTCTCTTAGAGAAGCCCGCCTCTGGTTCTGGAGAGGCAAAAAGAAGTAAAATTGATGTCCTAGAAGGGACAAAGAAAGTTGATGCACCTTCCTCTACTGCTGTTGTGAAGGTTGTCGAGAAGCCCGCAGTGGCTCCGAGCAAGTCTGCTGCTCCTGGAGAGGTGATTGTAATATCACCGACCAAAGGTTCTTCCTTGGTTAAATCTGATCCTGTTCTCCCGAGGAGGCTGAAGAAGAGCTCCTCGGTCAATTTGGCTGACACCATCACTCAGCCCCCAACCATTAGAACTGGGGTTCCTACTTTTGTTCCCCCGAGCTCTGCCATGAGCTCGGTAAAGTCCTGGATCATTCCCTAGGTTCAAGGTACTGAAGAAAACCTTACTCGGGACATGGTCACTTCGTTAGCTGCTCGCCATCTTGCTTTTGTAAGTCTTCTTACTTTGAACTTTTCATATTTCCCTTGTCATTTCTGTTTCTGACTTGCTTTCTTTTTATTTTCACAGTTGACGAGCTGCTTCAATATAATTTTTAAGAAGGATGAAGCAATTAAAGCTTCGAGCTCCTCATTTGGTGTGGAGGAGGCTCTGGTGGGCCTGGCGAGGTCTTTGTAAGATTCTCGCCAGAAATATGCTACTGACAAGGCAATCTGGGAGAATGAGCTTGCCTCCACTGAGCAGGAAAAAGCTCAGGTCATTGAGATCTCCAAGGAGTTTGAGAAGAGAATAAAGGACATGGAGGGAAAAAATAAAGAGCTTGAAGAGAAGCTCAAAACTGCTGGAGAGCTTGAGGATAAGCTTAAGGTTGCTGAAAAAAAGTTGGGCCAACTTCAGGAAGTAATTCGGCAGAAGGAGGAGGTTGAGACCAAACTAAAGACTGCTGAGAACCTTTTGTCCGAGAAACTTTCCTCGGAGAAGCTGAAGAGAAAGATGGCTGTGAAGAAGTTCTTCAGCGCTGGCTGGGACAAGGGGTGGAACAAGGGATTGGCTGCCATGGTGTCGCAAGTGGACTATGGAAGCCTCAAATACTTTAGGGATGGATGGGTTGCTGCCCTTCAGGAGATGAAAGTGGATGAAAATTCCGAACTCTTTCAGCAACATATCCCTGGTCCCCCTCCAACTCCTGAAGACTTAGAAGAGGACGAAGCTTCCTCCGAAGAGTCTTCTATGGTGATGGGAGATTATCCCTCAGCCATTCAGCCTGCTACCGAGGAACTTCAGCAAATTGTTACTTCCTCCGAGCAATTTCCAGTGCTCCCCGAGCAACTATCCATTCCTTCCGAGCAACCTACTTCCTCGTCCCAGCCTCCCGAGAAGGTTTTGGGAGACAAGGAAAAGTTGTAGAGTTGTTCGGGTTTATCTTTACATTTTATTTTTCTTTTATCAAATGTAACCCAGAACTTGTAACTCTGAACTATGATCTAATAAAACTTGAACTTTTTTGCATACTATTGTCTATTTTCTATTCATACTCTGCTTGCACTTCTTATTGATTATTGGTTTTTCTTTCTCTGCTAGTTTCTGGCCAGGATGGAATTACTATCTGCCCATGATACAAAGCTGCTGCGGTAATGTAATGAATACTTTAAGGCTGGTCACACAGACCTGAGTGCAGCACAAGTCGTCGACATCCTCGGTCAAGATGCTTCAGAATAGGCAGTTGAAGCATATCAATATCTGAAGTGTCTACTTGATCGAGCAGTGGCTAATAATGTGGCCTATTATGATATGATCGAGGATCTCCAAGGCACTCTCGAAGACCTTCACCTACAATACAAAGAATCCACTGCCCTGTTGCATGAGGGGTACGAGAAGAAGTACCAGCAACTCAATGCTGACAAGGGGTACGAGAAGCATTTTGCTGGCTACGAGGTGAGGGAGAGAACTCTGAGGGGCAAAGTCGAGGAATGCAGACAAATAGCCTAGTTGCTGGAGCAAGAAAACAACAACCTGCAAAGGGAGCTGTCACAGTTGAAGTCTGCAGCTTCTACTTCAAACGCCTTAATCCCAGTGAATGATGAGGAATTTTCGTTCTTGAAAGTCGAGAACGCCAACTTGAGGGACGAGTTGGAAACCTTGAAGAGGTCTGGCCCATCTACATCTTCTCGTGGTCGAGCAAGAGCTCCTCGGGGACGAGCCAGAGCAACTCGAATTCCTATCGAGGAACAGAGGACTCAATCTTCCTTAGAAAATCAGGCCTTCCAATTAATGGCGAAGAACCAGGCTTTGGCTGAAATGTCAAAGAAGATCAGGGACCTGGAAGAGCAGCTCTCCACTCAGAAGTCTACCTTGGAGAATAAAGAGATCTTCATCAAAAATATCCATGAGCAGCTGGATAGATTAACATATCAATTCCACAAACAGCCCAGGGAGTTCTGGATGGCTGGATACAACGAAGTTCTCTTTCACTTGGACGATCGTATCCAGAATGCCAATAATGAGGGCTACAAGCAAGGCTGGTTGAATGCCTTAGGTGTGCTGCAGATCGAACAGGGTCATTACCTGTGGGACTACCATGATCCCAGGTTGCTCGACCTACCCGTGCCTCCATTCAAACTGGATATGAGTTGGATCCCTGCTCGAGCCATTCCTCGATGCTTAATTTCCAAATATCTCGACGACTACAATCTCCATTCAATTGTTGAAGTATCTCGTCCCGAGCACCTTCCAGATCGACCATCCGTGATGAATATCAAGATGTTAAAGGATCTCAACTTCATAAATTCTCCTCTGGCTTTAAATGATCCGCCTGCTGGCGAGGAACCCGTGTCAAAAGCAGAGGGGAAAAGACCAGTAGAGTAGGAATTTTGATGTAATTGTTAGTATACATTTTAATATCAATGTAACTTTCATTTCATTATCAATGTAATTTGTTTTGGTTTTAATGAAAGACTTTCATTTCTATTTGCTATTGTCTTATAACACTTTATATTTGTGCATGCATATCTGATAAAAAGATAACAATATTGTGTAGTTTGTCGATCAACTTTTTGTCGAGTAGTTTGAACTTGTGGTAGTCATTTAGCAAAAATAATATTTTGTTTCTCGACGAACTTAGTAATAATTAAAAAGTTACGAGTATAAAAAATGTTGCTCGATCACTTAATAATAAAGTTTTGTTTCTCAACCAACTTAGTAATAAAGTTATGAGTATAAAAAATGTTTAAAAATATTTCCGACCAACCAAAGTCGTTAAATTCTCCATGTCGATGAACTACAGTTACTGGGATTTTATCCCCGACCAGCCATAGTTAGTAGATTTTTCTCTTAAATGTTTCCGACCAACCAAGGTCATTAAATTTTCATTGTCGACCAACTACAGTTGGTGGGTTTCTATCCCCGACCAGCCATAGTTAGTCTTTTTGAAATAATTTTACCTCCCGACCAACTCAAGTTGGTATTTTCGAGAATATATTTACTTCCTAACCGACATAATTTGGCATTTTTAGGAATACTTTTATTTCACGAGAAACATATAGTTTTATTTCCCTTAGGAAAACAAATTTTACTTCCCGGAGGAATACAAGTAGCTTTACTTCCCGGAGGAATATTGGTAGCTTTACTTCCCGGAGGAATATTGGTAGCTTTACTTCCCGGAGGAATACAGGTAGCTTTACTTCCCGGAGGAATATTGGTAGCTTTACTTCCCGGAGGAATATAGGTTTCTCGACCAACCTTAGTTGGCATTTTCGAGAAAAAATTTGAGTAGCCTGAGCTTTGCCGAGTAGTGTGTAGCACTAGTATTCCCCGAAAAACTTTTAATAAAAAAAAAGAATTCGGCGGAATAATTTATTTTATTCATCACTGATAATATTTGCGCAGGTGCTCTGCGTTCCATGCATTCTTAAACTCCTCCCCTTCTAGAGTTTCTATTCGATAAGTTCCTGGTCGAACAACTTCTGTAACTCGGTATGGCCCATGCCAGTTTGCCTCCAGCTTATTGTGCTTTTAAATTACTTTCTTCAGCACATAGTCTCCTTCTTTCAGGTCGCACTTCTTTACCCTCTTGTTGTAAAACAAAGCTGTTCGCTGCTGGTAAGCAGCATTTCTAATGGCTTCTTCTTCTCTAACTTCCTCGAGCATGTTTAAATCCAATCTTCTCATTAAGTCGCTGACAGGGGAGTTAAAATTTAGTACCCTGTGTGTTGGGAGGCCCAACTCGGCAGGTATAACAGCTTCATTTCCAAACGCTAGCATATAGGGAGATTCTCCAGTCGCTACTCGAGGAGTAGTTCGGTAAGCCCACAGTACTGACTGTAACTCGTGTATCCAATTTGCTTTCGCATCATCCAATATTTTCTTCAAACCATTCAGCAGTGTTCTGTTTGTCACTTCAGTTTTCTCATTGCTTTGAGGATGGCCTGGTGCTGAGTGGACCTTCAAAATGTTTGACTAATGGCAATAGGCAGCGAACTCCTCGTTATCAAATTGTGTTCCATGGTCTGTGATGAAAGCATGAGGAAGACCATATCGACAAATGATGTTCTTCCAAATAAATTGGTACACCTTCTCGTACGTCATATCAATGAGAGGCTCATCTTCCACCCATTTAGTAAAATAATCCACTGCGATGACGAGGTATTTGAACCTTCCTCTAGTCGTTGGTAGTGGTCTAACCAAATCTATTCCCCACATGGAAAATGGCCAAGGGGAAGTGATGGGTGTCAATAATGGTTGTGGAGTTCTTCAGATGGAGGAAAAGCACTGGCACTTGTCACATTTCTTGGCATAGGCTACACAATCAGCCCTCATTGTCAGCCAGTAATATCCCTGCATCATCATCCTTTGCAAAAGCGTCCGACCTGCTACATGGGCTCCACAGGACCCTTCATGGATCTCTTCAATCAATTATTTCACCTCGGAGGGATGTACACATCTTTGTAAACCTTCCATAATTCCTCATCTATATAAAATACCGTCAGTTAATACGTACCGAGCAGCTTTAAACTTTAATTTCTTGGCTGCGATCTTGTCAATTGGTAATTCTCCCTCCTCAATATATGCCCTGATGGGATCCATCTAAGATGGTCCTAAATCAAGGGTGATAAAGTTCATCGCCAAATCTTCATCTATACTCTGACCAGCCAAAACTTCAATTGGGATTGCTCTTCGTAGCTCGGTACGAGTAGCTGATGATAATCGAGCTAAGGCATCTGCTCTTGCATTCTCCATTCTTGGTATTCTGACCAGCTGAATAGCAGCAAATTCTGATACCAACTCCATCACCTTTGCATGGTATTTGATCATTAATTCTCCTTTGGCTGCATATATTCCCAACATTTGATTTACAATTAATTGAGAATCACTGAAGACAATAATTTGCTGCGCCTCCATAATTTTTGCCAAATTAAGACCTGCAATCATGGCCTCATACTCAGCTTCATTATTGGAAGCTTTGAATTTGAAACGTAGGGCGTACTCCATGTCGACCTCATCCGGAGTGCTCAAAACTATCCCTGCCCCACTGCCTGTTGTGCAAGATGAGCCATCTACATATAGCCTCCATATAAGTAACTCGTCTTCAAACTTCTGATCTGATAGAGTTCCTCGGTGAAATATTTGTTGCTTCCTTTCATCTTCCCCTAATATATCTCGCTCTTCGTCGACCATCTTGTCTTGCCCTTTTACCAACCGGAGTTGGTCTGAGCTCGAATTTGATGATCCTGTAACATCCACTTGCCCTTTTACCAACCGGAGTTGGTCTGAGCTTGTGTTTGTTGATCCTGTAACATCCACAAGTTGATCAGCGAGTAACTTTTGCTCCTCGGGGGTATCAGGATAGGTGAACTCTGCTATAAAATCCGCTACAGCTTGCCCTTTAAGCGATGATCTGGGTTCATAGACTATATCGTATTCACCGAGCTCTATTGCCCAGTACATCAATCTCCCTGATTTTTCTGGTTTATGAAGGGCTTGTCTCAACAGCATATCAGTATATACGACTATAGTATGAGCTTGGAAGTATGGCCTCATTCTCCTACTCGCCTCAATCAGCGCCAGTGCTAATTTTTCCAGCCTTTGATATCTGATTTCTGCTCCTCGGAAGGCCTTACTCGTATAGTAAATTAGTTTTTGCACTCCATTCTCCACTCTGATCAACGCCGAGCTAACTGCATTCTCAGACACTGCAAGATAGAAGTATAATTTTTCTCCCATCACTGGCCTGGACAACAGTGGAGGTGCTCCCAAGTATTTCTTCAAGTCTTGAAAAGCATTCTCACATTCATCATTCCACTCAAAAGTCTTTCGGAGTGTCTTGAAGAATGGGAGACATCGATCAGTTTCTCGTGATACAAATCTGTTGAGTGCTGTTACTCGTCCTGTAAGACTTTGCACCTCTTTCTTCGTCGTTGGAGATCTCAGCCCTAATAGAGCTTTGATCTTTTCAGGATTCGCCTCAATGCCTCGTTGATTGACAATGTACCCGAGAAACATGCCTTCTCGTACTCCAAATATGCACTTCGTCGGGTTCAGGTTCATTTGGTATTTATCTAGTTGATCAAAAGTCTGACTTAAGTCAACTAGATGATCAACAGCTTTTTTGCTCTTCGTCAGCATATCGTCAACATAGACTTCCATATTGCAACTGATTTGTTCAGCAAAGACTTTGTTCATCAGCCTCTGATATGTCGCACCTGCATTTTTCAAACCAAAAGGCATAACATTATAACAATAAGTTCCCCTAGGGGTAATGAAAGAAGTACTTTCCCTGTCTTCAGGTTTTATTTTAATCTAATTGTAGCCAGAATAAGCATCCATGAAGCTTAGCAGCTCGTGTCCCGAGGTAGCATCGACTAGTTGATCAATTCGGGGCAATGGAAAGTGATCCTTTGGGCATGCTTTGTTGAGGTCGGTGAAGTCTACACACATCCTCCAATTGTTGTTCTTCTTTTTCACCATCACTACATTTGCTAACCAGTCTGGATATTTAACATGTTCAATGAAGCAAGCTTTTTGGAGCTTCTCGACTTCCTCTTATATAGCTTGATTCTTCTCGGGACTGAATACTCTTCTTCTCTGCTTCACAGGCTTGATCTCCTTATTCACATTGAGCTCGTGACATAAGAAATTTGGATCTATGCCTGGCATATCTTCATGACTCCACGCAAAAGTTTGCTTTCTGCTTCTAAGGAAAGTTATCAATTCCTTCTTTAGTGATGCTTCCAACGACGAACCTACTTGAGTAGTTCGCTCAGGGTGCTTGTCGTCCATGATGATGTTTTCAGTAGCTTCCACCACTTGACCCTTCACGAGTTGTGACTCATCTCTAGGATATAATGTTTCAATGTCGGCACCTTCATCCACTTGATAGGTAATAGTCTTTTTCCTTGATTTCTCCATTTCTTCTTGCTCGGCGGATGAATAATAGCATTCCCGAGCTACTTTCTGATCACCTTTAGCAACTCATACTCCACAATTTGTTGGAAATTTTAGGCATTGATGCACTGTAGATGGTACAGATTCGAACTTCTTCAATCCAACTCTTCCCATGATGATATTGTATGATGACTGAACATTCTTATCCATCACGAAGAAACGTATTCTTTCTGTTCGATAAGCAGACCACGTACCAATGAATATATCCAACTTGATCGTCCCAAGTGGAGATACTTTCTCGCTAGCAAAACCGATGAGGGGTCTATGATAAGGCTCCAATTGAGATAGCTTTAGATTTAAACTATCGAAGCACGAGTAGAACATGATGTCTGCCGAGCTACCATTGTCGACCAGTACTCTTGAAATTATAACCTCCTTCTTTCTCATCTTGATTACCAGTGGGTCATCATGAGGATATAGAACACCTGCAAGGTCATTCTTTGAGAAACCAATGACCAATTTCTCTTTATTCACCTTTCTCGGGCGATCCTCCTCAGCTAGATTTATTCGTTGAATGTACGAGCAAGCTTGAGCCTCACAGAGGTAAGCTTTTCTCTCGGCAGTAAGGTCTCCTCCTCCTGCATCTCCACATGTTATAACATTACAGTCAAATGACCCAAAGCGTATTAAAAATACCTCACGTTCTGGCTTCCTTGGTCTCTTGGGAAGATCGGGGTCATCCTCGGGATCAACTTCATGGTTTCTTTTCTTGTTCTCCTCTGCTCGACGAGGAGATCTAGACCTCTCTCTAGTTCGGTCGTTGTTTCATTTCGCTTCCACGATCAACATACTTTGACAGTTTTCCTCGTCTGATGAGTGTTTCAATCTCATTCTGAAGAGCTATGCAGTTTTTGGTCATATGGACATGATCTTTATGAAACTCGCAATACTTCGCCTTATTCCTCTTGTCAGGGTCTGCCTTTATTTTCTCTGGCCAGTTTAGTTCCTCGTTGTTCTTGATTTCCTCTAGAACAAGGTTGATATCCTTCTTCAAAGGAGTATAATTATCATATTTCTTCATTACGTCCCATACCGACCTAGTTTTTGAATGTTTGTTATTACCATTGTTCTTGTGCTCTTTCTTCTTAGCTTTATCACCTTCCACCTTGGTTTCTTTAGAATCCATATTCTTCTTCGCAGCCATAGCCTCCTCGGCATTCATAATTTTAGACGCTTTTCCCATCAGGTCTGACATGGTTCGAGGTGGATCTTTGGTCAAAGTGTAGTACAACTTGTTCGGTAATAGTCCACTCATTAAGGCAGTAATAGTTGTCTTCTCCTCATAATCAATGACTTCTAGTTTCTCGTTATTAAAACGAGTTATGTAATCTCTGGTACTCTCTCCAACCTTTTGTCTAACACTTAACAAATGTGCTACTCGTTTAACTGGCTTTGCTTCAAAACAGAAATTCCTAATGAATAACTCGGTCAGTTGAAGAAAAGTTAAGATCTTACCCCGAGGAATATTATTATACCATATTTGAGCAGATCCGATAAGAGTTCCCGAGAATCCCCTGCATCTCATCTCATCTAGGACAGCATAGATGTCGGCTGCATCTTGGTATTGTTCTATATGAAGGACAGGGTCAATCTTTCCATCATATTTGGGGTCACAACAGGTGCTTTAAACTTTGATGGTGTTGGAAAATCTACAATTGACTGGACAAAAGGTGTTCCTCGAACAAAGGTTCGTTGTAGGGGGTTCTTAGCTTTAACCATTTCCCCTAATCTATCCTTAAGCCTCTGAATAGAGCCTTTCCATGCATTATTTCCTTCCTCGGGCCTGTTAGTTCGAGCAACTGATCGCGTTGATGTGGCTTCCTGAGATCTATCTTGATGAGCAGCTGGTCTCTCATGGGATCTATCTTGATGAGAAGCTGGTCGTGACTGGGCAGATCCTTCCCTTAAATCTGATGGTCGTCGAAAACTCCTCGATACGACTTTAGGAGGACTTCTACTCCTTCTAAGTCCTAATCGATCAAAAGGTGATACCCTGCTTAACCTCTCTAACGCACTAGTCCTTTCTGGAGAAAGAGTGATACGTTGTTCTGTATTTGTGGCTCACACTGACGAAGTTCATCCAGGTTGATAAGAAAAATCTTCAGATTCCTCATTGCGATATGAATTGGTACGCCTAGTACGTGAGGATGGTGCATGGGTGTTTCTTTGAATACTCTGCAGTCCTGAATGGGTTGGTGCACCGCCATGAAGGGTTTGGATGAGTTGTCGCATTATTTCTTGCATGAAGGTCTGGCCCTGAGCCAGATTTGCCATTATTCCAGCCAGATCTGGAATATTTGGCGGAGCAGATGGATTTGGAGGGGTTCCAGCATTTCGATTGCTGGATTTCGAAATGTCAGCCATTCGTAATGGATTGTTTTTGGTGAAAAATGATATTACCTGTCGTTTCCCACAGACGGCGCCAATCTGTTGATGTAAAAAATTAGATCATATCTAATTATTCAACCACAGATAAATAAATGAGACAAAGAATTTTTAAAGTGGTTCAGCCTTATAAGAATGGCCTACGTCCACTGTTATGGTATTGTTGTTTGTATGGGAATTCTCGATTACAAATTATCTCCAGAAATTCCGGTCCCCTTACAATGAGGGTAGTACAATGTATTTATAGCCCTGAGGCTGTAATGTGAAAGGGTAATACATTAAATGATGTACATATGAAAGGGTGATACATTCAATGATCCTTAAGCGTATGCGTCTGAATGACAAGCATTTAATGAACAGTCAAACTGTTGGTTATCCCGCTATTAATGCTTTGTTCGAGGTGCAGCTCGGACCGCCTGAGTTGCTCAGACCGCCTAAGCTTCTCGGTGCTTAAGAGTTCCTCGTAGAGTTCTCGTTCCTCGGAGCGTATGAGTTCCTCGGGGAAATAATGTTCCTCGTTGTAGTATGGTTCCTCGGAGCGTGTGAGTTCCTCAGAAGTGTTTGTTGTTGCCACGTAGACTGCCACGTGTCTTCACTTTATTGATCCATGTCAGCAGACTAAATTTGGTATCAACACAGGGCTTTAGTGTTTTGCAATGTTGGAGGTTAAAGTCCATAACAAATAACTAATGGGGTCATAGGAATGCAAGATGCAGATGGTAAAGAGATCGGGTAGCCATATGATCTAACAATGAAATACCCAAGGAATACAACCAAATGGTTAGAGGAAGTCCCAAAGATTATGTCGCATTAGATCGATCATGCATGCCATGTATGAGTCATAATAATAGATGACGTGCCTATCGAATAAACCTCAATTAGAGCATGTATGGAGTGACCATTGTGAATCATATTCTCCTAATTTCTCAGTTAAAGATAGATTTCGTATGTAAAATGATGTTCGACATAGAGTAAGATAGTCGAAGGGAACTCATCTAAAACATCCAATTTGCCTACATAATCTAATCTTTGAAAATAGTAGCAAGCTCATCCAACAATAGAGGGCGAGGATGACGAACGACAAAGATAGTTCTTTGAGATCTCAGAATGCCAAGGTACTAAGTAAGGTTATTGTGGGGTCCAAAATTACACAAGCATGTACTCGGTATAAGTGCGCAAGACACGTTCGCCTACGATTGGCAAAAAGTCCACATCAAAGAAGACTCCTCCAAGTCTATCACTTTAGAGTCTACGCTTATTTTGATTTTGAATTATTTTTCAAACTTTATTTTAGATTTTTCGCACATATTTATGTTTGTAAGCATTTATCTCTATAAATTTTTCAAAGTGGCAAGGAAATAAGTATTTAATAAAGAAGGTGGATTAGTCAAATGAGTTTTTTTTGTGTATTCTCTATCACTGTGACATTTATCTTCTTTTAAATATCTTATTTTAAGACTGATTAACTAGTCGACCAAAAACTGCCATTAAATTGAAATGTTTGTATATAAACCAAGTCGTTGATAGTACAATGGTCAACTAAACACAAAATATTTTGACGGTTAACAAAACATGGACAATGACTCACAATCGATGAAAGCCCAACTCGGAAACCTTAGGCACCCATGACCAACTAGGTCACAAAGATCCTTTTTGGGGAAGGACTTCACATATTGGTGCATTCTTGATTTTATTTCTTTAGGCCTAAGACTTGATGTGATGACATCACCTAAAAGTAAGACCAATCATCACACAACATAAAAGGAAGAAAAATGCAAAACATTCCATTAATATTTTAAGTAATTACAAGGTAATTGAAAAAAGAAAATAATTAACAACAAAATGGTAAATACAACTGAGTCAATTGCATGACTGGGATGACTCGTTCATTGAAGTCCCAACTCCAGTAGGAAGAACATCCATTACATAGGGAGTAATGGTCTTAGACAAATATATGATTCTCTATAGACCCCCATGAGTTACCCTGTCAACTATGTATTAAGGTCGGTAAAGTCCATCACCTCCATCCAGTACGTAATTACTGAGGTACTTCCTTATCAAGCTAACTGGAATGGCATTCGTTAGGATCCACTAAACGTGAAGCTTATAAGGGAATTTTGGCTAATCAAGAGAACCAGGTCATTCCAGTACCACAATTAAGAGTCCTTTGACACCTTTTCCACTGTAAGCATTGGGCCAACCATTTGGATAGTCAACTTTTCGAGCCTCTTTCAAATAATAAGAGACTCATCATAGCTATACATCTATATTTGGTGAGGCTTCTTGTGAAACCAAAATGTGAGGCGATCGAGCTTCTCGGACAGACTCTCCATGGTCCTCACTTTGTCAAGTAGAGACTTTTCGTATCTTTGCTAGCTCTTCAGTCAAGCGACAACCCTTTTTCTCTCGGGGGGAAGATAGACCCTTAATGGAAGAAATATTTTCATTCAAAGACTTTTGAGTCTTCTCCATCTCATATCTTAGCTAGGCATTCTCTTCTTCTAAAAATAATGCTCCTTATCCAACTTGCTTACTTGTTTAAGACTTTTAAGTATTTCAAGATCATCCCTCGGGTTATTTTTCTCCTTCTTGAGATGAGGAGTGACCTCTCTGGCGCCTATATGGGTGTCTGTAGACACCCCATTCTGTTACCCCCTAAAACTCTCCTTAGGTCCCTAGCACCTTCCTTCATCACTACAAACCTAGGTCATACCCCAGGTACTGACCTAGAAGCCATCGGGCACTCCCAGGCTCCATTTGACCAAAAGTCAAAGTCTTTAGCTCGACCAAGACAGAATGAATCTATAAAGGGCACTAAAACCCCTTTCCAACAGTTCATCCCGTGCGCAATTACGACTTACCATGCGGACGAACGACCCATTTCTCCCGAGACTCAATCAGGAGGCCACCGGGCCCTCCTGGGCTCTATTTGACCTAGGTCAACTCTTCAGCTCAATCGAGACTGAATGAATCTCCTAATTGCACTGAAACCCCTTTCCAAAGGTCCATCTCGTGCACGATTCCGACTTGCGGTACGGATGAATGATCCATTTTACTCTGAAAGGTCACTAAATTCTTCCAGGGCTCGGTTGACCAAAGTTAACTCCCCGAACCAGATCAAACTCCTTGGAATATCAAATTACATCTCCTAACTTTTCCAACTGTCCGCCCCGTGCGCGATTCGAACTTACCATGCGGACGAACGATCCATTTGCGTCCGAAGTTTCCCCGTCCAATGGACTGGCAAATGCTTCGAAGCCATATTTTACCCAAAGTCAACTCCTGGACCTGAGAGAATTCCAAAGGACTTTAAAAGGTATATGAATTACCTTTCCAGTGTCTGACCCGTGCACGATTTTGATCAACAGTTTGCGTTCTGCGGACGATTTTAAGAAAAGGCATGAAAGACACTACCAAACGACAGGTCCCAGACCCTACCTATCGTCAGTGTGCCTAAACGCACCTGTCGAATGGTAGGAACAGGGCTATGCCGATTGGCAATGCCCTGGGCCTATAAAAAGGAGGCCCTGACCTCACTTGCAAAGAGAGCCGAGATCTGATATAAATCACTCTCAGCAAATCCCGAAAACCTCTCTCGAAGTCAGCGTGATTTCTACACTCAAATCCCTTTCCAACCTTCACTTTTCATCATCCTTTTCATCAAACTTGGTGAATTCACTACCCTTCATCCTCATCCCAGTATAAGGGATTCTCTCCAACATTCAAGATCAAGCTCAAGATCTTCAAGAAGGTCCAATTTCCGTAACTCTCTCCTTAAATTTTCATAAATTCTTAATATCTTGTTTTATTACTTATCACTCTTATTGTCTCATCTCACACCTCCTAATATACTTTTTATTTAGTATTATTGCACATCCCTTATTTTTATATAAATAAAAACCCAAAAAATATGAAATCATAAATTCCAAACGGGAATTCTCACACTTTTCTCACAACTAAAACACTTTTTCTACATACACGCATATAAGAGAATCCCCGGTTGGATTTATGGGATAAACCCCACCCCTCATTTTGTATGCGAACTACGTGGACTTTGATGCCTCTATAGGCTACGTAGGCGTTTCAGGGTAAAACTCGAGACTCGAGTCCTATTTTTTACTTTTTCTCTTATTTTCTCTAAACTCCATTCTCTTATATATATATATATATATATATATATATATATATATATATATATATATATATATATATATATATATATATATGTGTGTGTGTGTTCTTAGGGGCGTATTATTCCGTGTGCATTATTGTTCCCTCATAACGATTAACGTAAGGATGATCGCCTAAATCCTATTTATTAATACTTTTATACCTTCCTATGGATGCATCACTTTACCTCTTCCATGGTACAAGTCGATGATTCCTATCTCCACTATACATACACATGCACACACATCACGGGGAAAATAAAAGGAAAATAACTAAAAATCCATGAGAGACCGAAAGGGCGGAATGGGTGCATAACACCTTCCCATTTTGTAACTTAGCCTCCGAACCCTTCTCGAATCATTTTGGTTTCGTATGCACTAGTATGTCTTTGGATGCTTTCCTTCGAGATGGATTCCTCTTTTCTTTTGTCTGTTTTGAGTAAAATAGACTAGCGAGTCTAATCTCTCTACATCCTTCACCTCACCTCAAATGACGTCGGCCGAAGCCCTCCCGAGAGGGACGCACGGGACCTGAGGATCCTCTGTCGCGCGGCGAGGATCGGGGATGGTCACAGTGTCATTTAAAGGGAAGTTCTTCCTTGCATGAGCAAACTCGATGTTATCCAGTTTCTAATCAAAATTTATTTCTTTCCTCAACTTAATAACCTTTTGGTTGAAGTTAGCCTTCAACTGAGCTAATGACTCCTTATGAAATCTTTGAGCAATAATAACCATGTCATGAAAGCATCGTTGTCTTCCACAGCCTAATGAAAGAGGCGATGAAGATCCAATTAAGCCTCCCTTACTCGAATAGAGACATCAAGGCCCAAGACCTGGTCGAGATAATCACCATCATCCTCGTTATGAATAGCATAAAAAATCCTTGTACGTCTCTCTTGAAAATCATTCTAAGTGGCGACGAGCGCTGTAAGTCTAGCATCAAAATGCATGGACGGGTGGTCGAGCATATAAGTTTGGAAAATAAAAGAAATATATGAAGTAGCATAAAATAGTCAAAAGTAAAATAACCAAACTAAACATCGTATTTTATTAAAATATTACAAATGGGGTAACCCCCTTACATAGATTATTAAAAGGAAAATAAATGCAATGCTTCCTAATAGTCTTAATAAGCGTTGTCTTTGACTTTCTCTTTCTCGACAGCTTGATAAGTAAATATGTCCTCCAGAAGGTCGGCCCCAATAATAATAGCTTGTTCATCCTTCACCTGAAGAACCTCACTAATAGTAGCTTATGCTTCGACCACCACCTCATCATCGTCATAATCCTCTTTCTTAATTTGAGGAGGGTAACTTGCTTTATGCTCCTTGGCAATGTCGAAATACTTAGTAATGTCTTCCTTCACAGGGGTCTCATCCTAACTGTTCTTAAAAATTACCTTTCTAAGGTATGAAATATGGATCTCTACATTGGTAAAGGCCATATCCCAACCATAATTATAGGCCTCATCTTTGGCCTTAAATGTATCAACTAGGGCCTCATCGTCTTTGACCTTGACCTCATCAACCTCTGTCTTTGGAACCTCGACCTCGGTCTTAGCATCCTCATCTTTTATTTTGTCCTTCTCAGTAGTGGAGACTAGAGAAGCAGCAACGTCAATCTTTTTTTGGATTCTCACCCTCCAAGTTTTGGACCTTTTAGTCTAACTTCCCCTTCTCAACCACCTGGGCAGCATTTAGTGACTGAACAGTCACCAAAGATTTCCTTAACTCATTTCAGGCCTCCTCAAATGTGGATAATTACTCCAATTCATCATTTATATCCAACAGAAGATCATAATCAATCAATAACTATTATATAACGGGTGGAGAGAACTCAAAGAGATACAAGTGAGATGAAACGCAAGCAAAAGGAACATTCAAATGATATACATAAGAGAAAGAGATTGCAGTTGGAATGTTCTAGAAGCCGACCATGATTTATGGTAGAGTAAGTTACCCTACTGGAGGAAAAACTCTCAATCGAAGAAAGTCTTGGTCTAGGTCGGGGCGAACAATGATAGATTAGGAAACACCTTTTGTAATGACAAGTATTCAAATTGAGACAATTTATATGTATTGACTTAATTTCATTTGGAGAGAACCGTTAGATTCATATGTTAGGTTTTGAATTAGCTTATCCTTCAAATCCTCTAACATGTTTGATTGAAGTCATTGCGGCTAAGTTAGAGCATATACATCATTGGGTGTGATTCTATATCACTTTTTGTCTTAAATGTTCAAAGATCTCCTGAAGTATGAATGTAAATTATATTGATACTTGAAATTTTATGTTATGTGTTTATCTTATATATTTAAGGCATTTTCATAAGAGGTTTTTTAAAAGTCAATTTGATATTTTGTGAAAAGTCATTCAATCGACCTGTTCAAACAAAACAACATTGTTTATTTGAATAAGATGGTTTAGTCATTCAAATAAGTTATATGTTCTGGTTCAAACGATATTCAAATGAGATTTTCCTTCTTATTAGAACAATTTCCTTCGGAGATCGTTCGATCTCCTATTCAAAGGAGATTGGTAACTTTATTTGAATGACCTTAATTTTTTGGTTTGAAGGAGTTGCCTCATTTTTTGTGTCGCTTAGATTTTTAAGTTTTCTATAAATAGGAGTGTTGATAACAATTTTCATTATGAGCTACGACAAAAATTGACTTCATATACATATCTAAAAGCCTCCGAGCCCTAGTTTACACCCAAACACTTTAACACCATATATCCAATTTTTTATGCTTTGAGATTTTTGTTTTTGCACCAAGTTTGTGTTTCTCATCATTTTAATTAAAAAGAGTTTTGTACGGTGGACTCCGTGCATCATTTGCTTTTTTTTACATATGATCGGCTCTAAGTGTGTGACGATTTTAAGTGGTGGACTTTGTGTTCTTTTCGTTGATAGTTACTGAGTCTGGATCGATGAATACCGAGGCGTGTGTAGACTCACACACCATGGAAGTGTGTAGGTGGAGTCCTACTTGTCACTTTTCAGAAGATGAAAGGAACGAAGATGTATCAAGCCTTAAAGGAGATGAGTTTATTGTGTAAGCCTTATGTTGTGTCCTTGCATAATTCCTGACATAGTGAATTTGTGTGACTGGTTCGTTCGAGGTTTTTTCCATTTGAATTTTCCTCGTACATGGGGCACTATGGTTGATTGTTTTATTTTATCCTACTATCACCTAGATGCATATTTTTAGGGTAAGATAAAATTGGTGCAAATTTTAATTGGGTTAACCTGTTTAAACATTAATTTAATTTTGAAAAATAAAAATTTTGTGTTTGTATTTTGACCCTTCCATATTAGACCCTTAGCGCTTTTTAAATTGGTATGAGAGCGGGTGTCCATAAGTTATTTAGGCATGAATCTAAGAGGTTTTTATATGGAGGGTAAGTTGTTTTCTAAACCATCATTGCTTGATGGATCAAATTATGCATACTGAGAAAATCATTTGAAATCTACACTTACTCCATTGATAAGCATCTATGGTTAGCTATTGTCAAGGGGTTGACCCCTCCCATGACTTTAATAATTGAACATCATGGACGTAAACCCATAGAAAGTTGGTGGTAGGATGATCACAAGTTAAATGATTATAATTTTGTGGCTTGAATGCACTGTTTTGTGAGGTTACACTGAAGGAGTTTCATCATATTATGACATGTGAAATGTCTAAAGAGGATTGAGACATACTCCAACTCATAACTTAGTTTGAGACCATTATGATGAAGGAGAGCGACACTTTCACTACACTAAAATTGGTCTGTAGTAACAATATTTTACTATTACAAAAATAATTAGTAATGCTAATTTTCTGTTAAAGAAAGACACGGGGAAAAAATTAGTAACGTTAAAATACCGTTACTAATGTTGATTTAGTAATGAACTTTTTTGCTACGATTTCTACCTTATTACAGAAGTTTTGTCACGTTTTTGTCTACTTTTATAACAATAAAGGTTTGATAGTAATATATATATATATATATATATATATTTATTTTTAATATCCGATATTATTATTTAACATATCCTGAATATATAGATTCAATTATGCTTACCACACTATTCGAATCCCAAGAATGCATACCCCGTATTTTTCTAAAACAAATAATAAAAGTATATTATAGGGATAAAATAAAAATTTGTGGAAATTGGATTAAATCGGTAAATTTAAATTATTAATTGCAAACAAATAATTTGTTGTTATTTTGTAATTATGTTTGATGTATTTTCGTTATGTTAAGGTTTATAATAATTGCATGTGTAGTGGGAAATTCATAATTACAGTGTGATACAATTATGCAAATATAATGTTGGGATAAAATAATTTGGACATATTTTGGGAAGTATACGGGCTCGTTTATGTGTTTTATACCCTTAGAAATGGTCCTGGGGTATATATATATATATATGTTGGGAGACTTTTGGGCTAGTCTAGATATGGATTCGGACCCATTTGGGGGGTCCAAATTTTAGGATTTTAACCAAACTATGGATTTAAGGTTAAAATATGTTTAAGGGAAAGAGTAATAACTCCCCACTACTGATTAAAAACCTAAACGTAACTATTACACCTCAAGAGAGAAAAGGATAAGAACCAAAAAGGGAGAAGAGGCAAGAAATTAAAGGGGAATTCAAGGAGACTCCTTCCACTACATATTAAGGCAAGAATTTTGTTGCTCAATTTTAGTTTCAATTTTCTTCTTGATGCATCGTAATTACCCCATGTGATTTATGAGTTTTAGGTTATATTTTGATGATTAAATGTTAGGAATTAATCTCATGCATGTAGAGGATTAATTATGACAAAGGGTGTTAACCCAGATTTCTAGGAATCGATTCTTGAAATTGATGATAAAAAATGTGGGAATTATTGGAAATCATCTATAGAGAACTTTAACACATGTTATGATCTATATATTATGACGTAAATTTCTTGTTATATACCCCTTTAAATTGAAATATATAAAATTGAGATTATAGAAGAAATCTTGCATCAAGGACTTTAAATTCTCATATGAAAACTAGGTTTTGGTGGTAAAAATTGATGTGATTATATGGAATAAATGGTTATATGATGTATAACTAGGTATTAAATACTCATTCATGTGGTTATACAAATGAAATCATGATTTGAATGAATCTTAGAGAAAAAACAAGAAGGTTCATTTTTAAGAAAGCAAGCAGATCTGGGCACGACCACTTTCCCAATCGATTCGGCCATGGAGTGAATTGATTCGATTTTGCAACGAATCGATTCAGGCTTGGGGGATAAGTGATCTTGGGCTACAATTAGTATAGGAATACTTTTAGAAGTCCGAACGAGTTGGTAGGATGCTGTTCGGGCCAACGGAGAATTTATTGAAAATATAAACGTGGACTTATGTCAATTGGAATATTATATTTAACTAGATTGTTAGATAAATTGTTAAAAGAAAATGGGATTAATAATTAACTATATGGTCAATTATTAATTGATGAACAATTATGGATATCATATGGGATATTTATGTAATTATTGAGTAGTTACATATACATATTATATGGGAATAATAATATGTACTTATGTGTATCTATGTGGACATACCAATGTTCATGGACAGTCCTATCGGCTTGGGGTTTCGCACGTTCGGGACCATAACACACATCAGCGCATGAGGGCTAGGCGTTGTGTAGGTCGTTTAGGAACTACATAGCAGCGCCATCTATTAGAGGTATGTGTTGCTGTTGGGATCCTTTATCATGGTTGGGTATGGACCGAGAACTGGTTTACTGCGTAGGGACCGCCCCACTCATGTATATTTTGCGATGTCACTTTGGATAAAAGATTCCTCCAAACTTGACACCATTGGTAGATGCCTTTGCGTGTCGCATGTATGAACGGACACACACACACACAGATATATATATATATATATATATATATATATATATATATATACAGGGATAGTAGGGCCACGGGCAGTCAGGAAAAGGCTAGCAGGGCCAGCATCATTGAGGCAATCAGGGCCAAGGACATTAGGGTTGAGGCCAACAGGGCCGACAGACAGAGCAGCACCCGTTTTATGGGAATTATTTTACGTACGGAGAGAGGGGTCATACATCAAGGTGGTTCCCTCAGGGTAACCAGACAACTCAGGAGAAGGGAGGTCAGAGGGGATAGCAGGTGTCATAGGGACAATGCCCACCTTTACCATCTTTGGGAGTTGATGCACCAGCCACTCCACCACCCGTTGCCCCACCTCATGGACAGCAGCCACTATAGTATGGACGGGTTTACCATATTGCGCCCATAGAGGGGCCAGCTCCAGCACAGGCAATCGAGGGTATGCTCCTCATTTTTGGTTATGTAGGTTGCATTTTATTTGAAACAGGGGCATCTCATTATTTTGTTAGCACGAGTTTTTCATGGGAAATTGGGATGGTAGACTATGCCTTTGACATTGTCCTATACGTAAATTCACCGATGGGTAGAGGGGCACCCATATGCTCGATGTGTCAGGATATCGGGATTGAGATAGGACGACTCACTTTTGTAGTCGACTTATTAGTACTTAATATACTCGAGTACAACGTTATTTTGGGGATGGACTGGCTAACTACGTACATAGAATTTGTGGATTGTTATGGGAGGTCCATCGCCTTTACCATTTGGGGCCAAGAGATGTACCTAGTTGTGATGCCGCACCCTGGGGGTGGGTCGAGCACACATTTATACTATATCGAGGAGGATACTTCTTCGGAGATTGTGGTGATGCTAGGTTCCATCCCGGTAGTGAGTGAGTTTTCAAATTTTTGGGGGAGATTACTGGGTTGCCACCTAGTCAGGAGATATACTTCATGATCAAGTTGATTTCAAGCATGAGACCTATTTCCCGTACACAATATTGGATGGATCCTCTAGAGATGAGGGAGTTGCTAGATAAGATTGAGTAGTTTTTGGGACAGGGGTTTATCAAGAGGAGTACTTCGTCGTGGGGTTCTCCAGTTTTATTCGTTAAGAAGGAGAACGGATCTATGCGGCTTTGTAACGACTACCGGGAGTTGAACAAAGTCACTATACTGAATAAATATCAGTTGCCATGTATTGACGATTTTTTTGACCAGCTGAGGCGTGTTGCGTATTTCTCAAAGATTGACTTGATATCGAGTTACCATCAGTAGAGGGTCCAGGAGCAGGATATCTCAAAGACTGCTTTTCTTACGAGATATGGGTCATATGAGTTTTTGGTGATGCCATTAGGGTTAACCAATGCATCGGAGGTATTTATGAATTTGATGAATCGGGTGTTAAGAGATTATTTGGATCGATTCGTCACTGTGTTTATAGACGTTATCCGAATTTATTCTCGGGCTGCGGAGGAGAACGCACAACATTTACGGGTGGTCTTACAAATGCTATGAGATCACCAGTTGTAAGTGAAGTTCAAGAAATGCAGTTTTTGGTTGAGAAAGGTGAAGTTCTTGGACCACATTATTTCTGAGAAAAAGATATCAGCGGACCTAGGGAAAGTTTTTGCAGTGATGGAGTGGGGACAACCCACTACACCCACCAAAATGTGCAGCTTTTTGGGACTGGACGGGTACTACCGTTGATTAATTCAGGAGTTCTCCAAGATTCATGATCCCTTAATGAATTTGATGATGAAGGGAGTACCATTTGGGTGGGATGACGTGTGCCAGCAGGCGTTTGATGAACTAAAGACTAGATTGACTACAACACTGATTTTTTCATTACCTCAGGGAGGGATAGACTATAAAGTCTTCACGGATGAATCCTTGAGGAGACTTTGAGGGGTTTTGATGTAGAAGGAGAGTCCAATAACTTATACTTCCTGAATTCTTAAGCTTCACGAGGGACATTACCCCACCCACGACTTGGAGTTAGTAGTCGTAATTTTTGCATTGCGAGTATGGAGACACTATCTTCTGGGGGAGAAGTTTCAGTTATTCAAAGACGAAAAAATCCTATAGTATTTATTCACATATAAGGAGATGAACATAAGGTAAAGGAGATGGCTAGAGTATGTGAAAGACTATCAGTTCGACATTCAGTGCCACTCGGGGAAGGCGAATGTCGTAGAAGATGCTTTGAGCTGCAAGCCGATATTAGAGTTAGCGGTAGTGTGGAAGCCAAAGTGTAAATCACATCGTGGGGGTGAAGACTTGACTCGCGCATTTATGGAAGTTCTCACCATCACTTTTGAGATCATTATTCAGGTTGTGAAGGAACAAAAAGTATATTAACTTTGCTACGAGCGAGTTAGACAGTTGTTAGCCGAGGGGGCTGAGAATTATTCTATCGGGTCAGATGGTGGATTGAGATTCCAGGGAAGATTACACTACTAAAAAATGACCATTAAGGACAACTAATTTGTTGTCTCAAAAGCCCATTTATTGTCCCCAATAGTATTTAAGACAGTCATAAGGACAGGAAGAGCTATCATATCAGGTGGGCGTCATAAAACGCTAAAAGGACAACAATTGTTGTCCTTTTTCAGTTTTTAGGACAGCGGGAAGCCGTCCTTTTAGCTCCATATTTTTAAATCCAAATACTACAATACGTTTATAAGGAAAAATGTTGTTGTCCTTTAAAATCGAGAATTAGGGACAGAAGTAGTTGTCCCAAATAGATTTAACGCATAAAATGTGGAGCCAAATTAATATTTTAAAAAATGACTCTAGCTGTCCTAAAAGATAAATATGTATATTTTGTGAAAACTATATTTATTTTTGAAAAGAAATAAGGAAAATAGGCAAATTCCAAATCTAAAAGAAAAAAATATCTATTATTTGCAAAACAAATAAAGAAAATTGATAAATTATAAATATGGCACGTTGTTGATAAATTAATGTACATACAAATGTAAAAATATTACAAATCTTAATAGTTCAAAAGCTAAAAAAAATTGGACAGAGTTTCCTTTATTTCCTGGACATTCTAAAAACTGTTAATACAAAACATATGTAATGTAAAGCCCGCATGGCCGTAAAATTTAACAATAAAATTATAAAAGCCTGCATGACAATAAATTAAACAATAAAACTACAAAAGTCAACACAATCATAACACACACAAAAAAATAGAATTCGAAATGTCAACAACAATTAAAAAACAATCTCCTTGTTATAAACCATTAAATTCTTCGTGTGTTCAACGCGGATAAAAGCTAACGATAAAATATTATCGTAAAAAAAAGAAATGATGCCAATAATCAAATAATTAAAAAAATCATATTCAAGATGAAAAATTGCATATACTTATCGTCATACTAACAAATTATCATCATATTATCGAATCGGGAGTCCCGTAACCACGCCCGCAGTTCCTACGAGTTACATTAGTCCCGAGCGAGGTGTTCATGCCTCTCGCGAGGCCGTTTGGGTGTTGGTTTTGATTTTCTCCCTCTAAGGTCATCTTTTCAAGCTTAAGTATAGATATTTTCAAATTATCGTCATATTCTCAAATCGTAAGTCTCGTGACCATGAGGTCAGTTCCTACGGGATACATTGAACCAATACAAGGTGTTTGTGCGGTTGTTTGATGGTTAACTTGGGCCTTCACTATCTAACGACATGTTTTTATGCCTCAATCTAGATGTTTTCAAATTATTGTGATATTCTCAAATCGGGAGTCTCATGACCACACAATCAGTTCCTATGAGTTACACTGGTCCCGAGTGAGGTGTTCCTGCCTCTCACGAGGCTGTTTGGTGGCCATTTCTGATTTTGGTCCTCTATCGACATATTTTTAAGCCTAACTCTAGATATTTTTAAATTATCATCATATTCTCAAATCTGGAGTCCCGTGACTACGCGATTTATTCCTACGAGTTGCATTGGTCTCGAACGAGATGTCTGTACCTCTCACAGGGTCGTTTGGGGGTTATTTTGGGTTTCGCCCTTTAAGTTTAGATATTTTCAAATTATCATCTTATTGTCAAATCAGGAGTCTCGTGGCCATGCGATCAGTTCCTACGAGTTACATTGATCCCGTACGTGGTGTTTGTGCCTCTCATGTGGTTATTTCGGGGCTATTTTGAGTTTACGGCCTCTAGCGGCATGTTTTTAAGCCCAAGTCTAGATATTTTCAAATTATAATCGTATTCTCAAACTGGGAGTCCCGTGACCACGCGATCAGTTCCTACGAGTTGCACTGGTCCCGTGCAAGGTGTTTGTGCCTCTCACGGGGCCGTTCGGGGACTATTTTGAGTTTTCACCCACTAACGGCATGTTTTTAAGCCTAAGTCAAGATATTTTCAAATTACCATCGTATTCTCAAATCGGTTGTCCCGTGACCAAGTAATTAGTTCCTACGAGTTACATTAATCTCATGTAAGGTGTTTGTGCCTCTCACGGGGTCATTTGGTGGTTGGTTTGGGTTTTCTCCCTCTAACGACATGTTTTAAGTCTAATCCTATATATTTTCAAATTATCATCATATTCTCAAACTGGGAGTCCCATGACCACGTGGTCAGTTCTTACGAATTACATTAGTCCCACGTGAGGTATTCGTGTCTCTCACCAGGCCGTTTGGGGAATATTTTAGGTTTCTCCCTCTGATGGCATGTTTTTAAGCCTATGTTTAGATATTGTTAAATTATCAGATCGGGAGTCCCGTGAACACACGGTTAGTTCCTATGAGTCACATTGGTCACACGCAAGGAGTTCGTGCCTCTCACAGAGTCGTTTGGGAACTATTTTGGATTTTCTCCCTTTGAATAAGTTTAAATATTTTAAAATTATCATTATATTTTCAAACAAGGAGTCATGTGACCAAGGGGTTTGTTCCTACGAGTTACATTAGTTTCGTGCAAGGTGTTCGTGCCTCTCACGGATCCGTTTAGGAACTGTTTGGAGTTTTATCTCTCTAGCGACATGTTTTTAAGCCTAAGTCTAGATATTTTCAAATTATCATCATATTCTCAAACCCGGAGTCCAAAGACCATGAGTTCTGTTCTTACGAGTTACATTAGTCCAGTGCGAGGTGTTAGTGTCTCTCACCGGGTGGTTTGAGAACTATTTTGGATTTCCTCTCTCTAACGACATGTTTTTAAGCCTAAGTCTAGCTATTTTCAAATTATCATCATATTCTCAAATCGAGAGTACCGTGACCACACGGGCAGTTTCTATGTGTTACATTGGTCTAGTGCGAGGTGTTCTTGCCTCTTACAGGACCATTTGGGAACTGTTTTCGATTTTTGCCCTCTAACGGCATGTTTTTAAACCTAAGTCTAGTTATTTTCAAATTATAATCATATTATGAAATCGAAAGTCTCATGACAAGAGGGTCAGTTCCTACGTGTTACATTGGTCCCGTGCGAGGTGTTCGTGCCTCTTACGGGGTCGTTTAGGGGCTATTTTGGTTTTTCACCTTATAACGGCATGTTTTTAATCATTTTAGAACATTTATTAATTTTAGAAAATTTTGACGAAGTTTCCTCTCTTTATTCATTAAATCCAACGTGTTTTAACATTTTAAATAAAGTCAATAATAACAAAAAATTCCACAACCAAACCACCAACAAATCCCTTCCCCCAATTTAACAAAATAAGCTCATAAACTAAGCCATTTTACATTCGACTACTTTTTGCTTCTTTTTCAAGCCACTTTGCAATTTAATGCTGTAATTTTCAAAGAGAATTTGAGACTTTGAGACTAACCATATTTCATCTGCATTTTGATAGCCATCCGATAAACTCTTCCTTCCGTAACTTCTCGAAAGTGTCCTGTTTTGCTCCAACAATGTCATCAAATTCTCAAATCTTCTATTCTGAACCTCGTTTAACTCTTCAATAGATGATATCTTATCTTTCAAGTTTCTCAGCTCTTCATTATGAGACCGAGACTATCTATGACTGTTGAAGTGTCAGAGGGATTTGTACTGACACGGAATCCTCTCAAATATCATGACTTCTACCCAAGCACCTCAATTGTTATCTCCTTCTATGACATCTGAATTGCGTCGGGCTCCTTCAATCTCACTTCTAGCTTTGGAACTCGTGCTACCATTTAAAAAAAAAGTAATATATATAAGATAAAAAATTCATTAAACTAATGTAAGGTAAACAAACAATATGAAGACAAGAAGACTTATATTAGAAGGTTTGTCCTATAAAATACCAAAAAGGATAAAAGGACAAAAGAATTGAAATATACATGTGCTTCCTTGCACTTATCATTCATCTAATCATCATTTCTCTTGCTCCAATGACATGTCTTGAAGAACTCCGCGATGCCAAGTTTCATGTCGATTTCATGCTCCTGAATTCAAAATTATTGCATGTAAGAATATAATCATACTAGTTGATGATACTTGTGAAACATGCCTAATATGCATAATGTCAAGAATATTATTGTGACACATAAATTAAAATCAAATTTAGTAAGGGTAAAATCAATTTGATAACTGTATAATAATTTAGAAATTAATTAATGCATCACCAGGATTGACATCGCGGCTACAAATGATGTTGATCCGTATGCACGATTCCAAGGCAAACGTGCATGCGCTTTTTTGTTTTGGTCTGATCGGTCCTTAAAATAAATAGGAAATGTTATACCAATAATAATTTGTAAATATTGGAATGGTAGTACGGTATTCACATTGAAGAAAAAATGTAAAAACTGTGTGCTGAAGGATATCAATTGTGGGTGTTGGAAAATGTGATGAGTATCAAACATCACATGGGATGCATCTACCCCATCCATGGGTGTGGAAGAACGATGTGATCTTCTAACAGGGGCCATGAATGATACATGAAAAATAGTATATAATAAATAATTAATGATGACATTCATAATAATTGCCAAGAGTATGTGTTTTTAGAGATTAACTTCAATATTAGAGATACAATCAAATTTAAATGCACTTTCTAACATTAGATACCTTCTCTATTTGAGGATCAATAAACTCATTATGGGCATTATCTATGTCCTACAAACTATGCTCTTCATCGTCGAAAGATATATCCTCATCATCATACTCACTCACATTTGTTTTTTCTTACTCGGGGTCGCCTGCTTTTTCTTCTCAACCACACTCCTTAAAGAATTTGCCAAATGACACATCCTAAGGGGGGATTTTTGCAATTAAAAAAACAAAAGTAAAATAAACGTGCATTATAAATAAAACTCAAGACCAATTAATAAATTCTTTAACCACAATTAATTATTTTACTACGTTATTGTTCGGACTAAAACACATAAAGGCCATTTAAAATACTACTCAATAATGTGATGCTATATCCCGACAATGATGATTAAAGAGCGGATTACAAAATACCATTTAAATAGAAGACTACAATTATTCCAAATAGCATATTCAAATGAACATATTTAAACAAACTAAACCTACATGTTGTTCTTAAATGTCAGGAATTATAATGAATTACTGTAATGCTAGCAAGAACAAGTAATGTCTTGATTTTTTTAAATATTAAAGTTTACCTAAGGTTATACTTATGGTGTGTATACTATGCCAAACTGAGGTTACCTAAGGTTGTACTAAACAAACCAATGACCAAAGGTTGTGATAACATTACACTCTTAATTTTCAATGAACAACCATATTTACAATGGACTCACTAATTTAGACTAATTAAACAGTGTAATACCCCGTAATTTTGAGGACTTTATTTATGAATATGGTATATAGTTTTGAAAATATTATTATTTTTTATCGGGATATTAATATTATATTTATTTTTATTTGAAATGAATCATATATTTAAATTCAAATTTAATTGTCTTTTGGACATTTTGTAATGGTTTAAATATGTAAAGTTGATAATTTTAAATTAAAGGGCATTATGGTAATATGTGTTATCTTAGGCTCCAAGCTAGGGTTTGAGAGAGGGACTATATAAGGAATATTATGGGTGATTATAAGGAAAGGGAGATGAAAAAGAGAGGTCAAAAACGAAATCCAAAGAGGCAAAAACGAGTGGAATGAGAAGAGCCAATTTGAAATGTTTAGATCTTCTTTTTTAGTGCATTCGAATGAGATTTGAGAAAAACTCAAAACACATACCTGACTCAATTTTTCGTGTAGAATCCAAATCTGAAGTCGGATCAGCGATTTGAATAATTTTTAGAGCTGGTTTTTTTAGTTTTTAAAATAGGACTATTTGGGGTTATCTCGTGTTGGGGCTAGAACATGATTTGATTATTTTTGCGAGAGGAACGTGATGGTGCGATCAGATTTTGAGGCTGATTTTTATGTGACGATTCATGCAATAATTTTAAGGTATGGGGTTTTACACAATATACTCCTTTAAATCTCTCAAGAGTTTATTCCGTTGATTTCATGTTTAATTGAACTCATATTTTAATTGATAAATTCTTGAAAATCTGAAAAAATAATTGTTGGAATTATTTTGATTCATGTGGTATCATTATATTGTTGTTGAGCAAATTGTCATGAGATTTTAATATGGCACGGATGTTGGGCACTCGTCAAAATTCCTGCTTCCCGGGGTTATGACTTGATAAAGCATATGCGGATGGGGTGAGGCCTGGTGACCCGGTTAATGTGTTGTTGAGAAATTTATTGATAAATGCTATTGAGATTCGCATTTGATTTGAATATTCGTACTCGTGTTGTTACGCTTTATTCATCCCTAACATATATTTGTTGAGCATCTTTCCTATCGTATTGTGTACTTCCCCATATTTTCTTGTAGTGGCAGGTTAGCGCGGATTTTGGTGCTTTGGACCTATTGGGATGATTTTAGCGAGGATTATTTTGGAAAGAATATCCGAGAATACCAGATCAGGAGATTGTATTTATTTTGATGTATAGAGCATTGGCGATTTATTTTCTTTCGAGTTAGATAATTGTATTATTTCGAGAGACTTTTGGTTGTTTATAATTTGAAGAATTGAGATTAGTAGTTTCGTTTATATTGTGGAATTTTTTAGATGCTCTATACACATTGTTATTGTGGAAATAATTTAATTTTAACGTAGTAGCACGCCGCGCGCTCTCCTCGGGCGGGCGACGTGTTACAGATGGTATCAAAGCTTAGGTATACGACAACCCTCGGGTCTTGTGTATTGGGTATAGAATGCGGGTTAGATATGTTTTCTTTGGAGATTGAAATTTTTTGAGGATGTGTTAGGCATCGTGGTGAGGATGTTTAGAATCAATTTGAGGAATTTAATGTGTGATTTTGGAAAATAGAATCGAGTAGCATTTTATTTCGAGTGTTAGGGTTCGTCGAATTTCGAGGACGAAATTTCTTTTCAAGGGGGGAAGTATGTAATACCCCGTAATTTTGAGGATTTTATTTATGAATATGGTATATAATTTTGATAATATTATTATTTTTTTATCGGGAAATTGATATTATATTTATTTTATTTGAAATGACTCAAATATTTAAATTCAAATTTAATTGGTTTTTGGACATTTTGTAATGGTTTAAATATGTAAAGTCGATAATTTTAAATTAAAGGGCATTATGGTAATATGTGTTATCTTAGGCTCTATTATGGGTGATTATAAGGAAAGGGAGATGAAAAATAGAGGTCAAAAATGAAATCCAAAGAGGCAAAAACGAGTGGAATGAGAAGAGCTAATTTGGAATGTTTAGATCTTCTTTTTGAGTGCATTCGAATGAGATTTGAGAAAAACTCAAAACACACATCTGACTCAATTATTCATGTAGAATTCAAATCTGAAGTCGGATCAGCGATTCAAATAATTTTTGGACCTGGTTTTTTTGAGTTTTTAAAATAGAACTATTTGGGGTTATCTCGTGTTGGGGCTAGAACATGATTTGATTATTTTTACGAGATGAACGTGATGGTGCGATCAGATTTTGAGGCCGATTTCCATGTGATGATTCATGCAATGATTTTAAGGTATGGGGTTTTACACAATATGCTCCTTTAAATCTCTCGAGAGTTTATTCCGTTGATTTCATGTTTAATTGAACTCATATTTGAATTGATAAATTTTTGAAAATATGGAAAAATAATTATTGGAATTATTTTTAGTCATGTGGTATCATTATATTGTTGTTGAGCACATTGTCATGAGATTTTAATATGGCACGGATGTTGGGCACCCGTCAAAATTCCTGCTTCCCGGGGTTATGGCTTGATAAAGCATATGCGGATGGGGTGAGGCCTGGTGACCTGGTTAATGTGTTATTGAGAAATTTATTGATAAATGCTATGAGATTTGCATTTGATTTGAATATTCGTACTCGTGTTGTTACGCTTTATTCATCACTAACATATATTTGTTGAGCATCTTTGCTATCGTATTGTGTACTTCCCCATATTTTCTTGTAGTGGCAGGTTAGCGCGGATTTTAGTGCTTTGGACCTATTGGGATGATTTTAGCGAGGATTATTTTGGAAAGAATATCCGAGAATACCCGATGAGGAGATTGTATTTATTTTGATGTATAGAGCATTGGCGATTTATTTTCTTTCGAGTTAGATAATTGTATTATTTCGAGAGACTTTTGGTTGTATTTAATTTGAAGAATTGAGATTAGTAGTTTCGTTTATATTGTGGAATTTTTTAGATGCTCTATACACATTGTTATTGTGGAAATAATTTAATTTTATCGTAGTAGCACGCCGCGCGCTCTCCCCGGGTGGGCGACGTGTTACAGGTGGTATCAAAGCTTAGGTATACGATAACCCTCGGGTCTTGTGTATTGGGTCTAGCATGCGGGTTAGATATGTTTTCTTTGGAGATTGAAATTTTTTGAGGATGTCTTAGGCATCGTGGTGAGGATGTTTAGAATCAATTTGAGGAATTTAATGTGTGATTTTGGAAAATAGAATCGAGTAGCATTTTATTTCGAGTGTTAGGTTTCGTCGAATTTCGAGGACGAAATTTCTTTTCAAGGGGGGAAGTATGTAATACCCCGTAATTTTGAGGATTTTATTTATGAATATGGTATATAATTTTGATAATATTATTATTTTTTTATCGGGAAATTGATATTATATTTATTTTATTTGAAATGACTCAAATATTTAAATTCAAATTTAATTGATTTTTGGACATTTTGTAATGGTTTAATTATGTAAGGTTGATAATTTTAAATTAAAGGGCATTATGGTAATATGTGTTATCTTAGGCTCTATTATGGGTGATTATAAGGAAAGGGAGATGAAAAAGAGAGGTCAAAAATGAAATCCAAAGAGGCAAAAACGAGTGGAATGAGAAGAGTTAATTTGGAATGTTTAGATCTTCTTTTTGAGTGCATTAGAATGAGATTTGAGAAAAACTCAAAACACATACCTCACTCAATTTTTCGTGTAGAATTCAAATCGAAAGTCGGATCAGCGATTCGAATAATTTTTGGAGCTGATTTTTTTGAGTTTTTAAAATAGGACTATTTGGGGTTATCTCATGTTGGGGCTAGAACATGATTTGATTATTTTTGCGAGATGAACGTGATGGTGCGATCACATTTTGAGGCCGATTTTCATGTGATGATTCATGCAATGATTTTAAGGTATGGAGTTTTACACAATATGCTCCTTTAAATCTCTCGAGAGTTTATTCCGTTGATTTCATGTTTAATTGAACTCATATTTGAATTGATAAATTTTTGAAAATCTGGAAAAATAATTATTGGAATTATTTTGATTCATGTGGTATCATTATATTGTTGTTGAGCACATTGTCATGAGATTTTAATATGGCACGGATGTTGGGAACCCGTCAAAATTTCTGCTTTTCGGGGTTATGGCTTGATAAAGCATATGCGGATGGGGTGAGGCCTGGTGACCTGGTTAATGTGTTATTGAGAAATTTATTGATAAATGCTATGAGATTTGCATTTGATTTGAATATTCGTACTCGTGTTGTTACGCTTTATTCATCACTAACATATATTTGTTGAGCATCTTTGCTATCGTATTGTGTACTTCCCCATATTTTCTTGTAGTGGCAGGTTAGCGCGGATTTTGGTGCTTTGGACCTATTGGGATGATTTTAGCGAGGATTATTTTGGAAAGAATATCCGAGAATACCGGATGAGGAGATTGTATTTATTTTGATGTATAGAGCATTGGCGATTTATTTTCTTTCGAGTTAGATAATTGTATTATTTCGAGAGACTTTTGGTTGTATTTAATTTGAAGAATTGAGATTAGTAGTTTCGTTTATATTGTGGAATTTTTTAGATGCTCTATACACATTGTTATTGTGGAAATAATTTAATTTTATCGTAGTATCACGTCGCGCGCTCTCCCCGGGCGGGCGGCGTGTTACAGATGGTATCAAAGCTTAAGTATACGACAACCCTCGGGTGTTGTGTATTGGGTCTAGCATGCGGGTTAGATATATTTTCTTTGGAGATAGAAATTTTTTGAAGATGTGTTAGGCATCGTAGTGAGGATGTTTAGAATCAATTTGAGAAACTTAATGTGTGATTTTGGAAAATAGAATCGAGTAGCATTTTATTTCGAGTGTTAGGGTTCGTCGAATTTCGAGGACGAAATTCCTTTTCAAGGAGGGAAGTATGTAATACCCCGTAATTTTGACGACTTTATTTATGAATATGGTATATAATTTTGATAATAATATTATTTTTTTATCGGGATATTGATATTATAATTATTTTTATTTGAAATAACTCAAATATTTAAATTCAAATTTAATTGGTTTTTGGACATTTTGTAATGGTTTAAATATGTAAAGTTGATAATTTTAAATTAAAGGGCATTATGGTAATATGTGTTATCTTAGGCTCTATTATGGGTGATTATAAGGAAAGGGAGATGAAAAAGAGAGGTCAAAAATGAAATCCAAATAGGCAAAAACGAGTGGAATGAGAAGAGCTAATTTGGAATGTTTAGATCTTCTTTTTGAGTGCATTCGAATGAGATTTGAGAAAAACTCAAAACACATACCTCACTCAATTTTTCGTGTAGAATTCAAATCTGAAGTCGGATCAGCGATTCGAATAATTTTTGGAGCTAATTTTTTTGAGTTTTTAATATAGGACTATTTAGGGTTATCTCATGTTGGGGCTAGAACATGATTTGATTATTTTTGCGAGATGAACGTGATGGTGCGATCAGATTTTGAGGCCGATTTTCATGTGATGATTCATGCAATGATTTTAAGGTATGGGGTTTTACACAATATGCTCCTTTAAATCTCTCGAGAGTTTATTCCGTTGATTTCATGTTTAATTGAACTCATATTTGAATTGATAAATTCTTGAAAATCTGGAAAAATAATTATTGGAATTATTTTGATTCATGTGGTATCATTATACTGTTGTTAAGCACATTGTCATGAGATTTTAATATGGCACGGATGTTGGGAACCCGCCAAAATTCCTGCTTCCCGGGGTTATGGCTTGATAAAGCATATGCGGATGGGGTGGGGCCTGGTGACCTGGTTAATGTGTTATTAAGAAATTTATTGATAAATGCTATGAGATTCGCATTTGATTTGAATATTCGTACTCGTGTTGTTACGCTTTATTCATCACTAACATATATTTGTTGAGCATCTTTACTATCATATTGTGTACTTCCCCATATTTTCTTTTAGTGGCAGGTTAGCGCGGATTTTGGTGCTTTGGACCTATTGGGATGATTTTAGCGAGGATTATTTTGGAAAGAATATTCGAGAATACAGGATGAGGAGATTGTATTTATTTTGATGTATAGAGCATTGGCGATTTATTTTCTTTCGAGTTAGATAATTGTATTATTTCGAGAGACTTTTGGTTGTATTTAATTTGAAGAATTGAGATTAGTAGTTTCGTTTATATTGTGGAATTTTCTAGATGCTCTATACACATTGTTATTGTGGAATTAATTTAATTTTATCGTAGTAGCACGCCGCGCGCTCTCCCCGGGCGGGCGGGGTGTTACAATCAGTTCCAATAAAAAAAATATACAGTTTATTTTATGATTTTAATTGAAACAAATAGCACAAAATTTGCAACTGGCATCAAATGCTTGACATCAATATTGTCACATGAATCTAGAAGATACATGTGAATAAATATAAAAGCATGAATCTACTGACAAATGTGTTAAAACTTAGCCCCTTTCATTAACGACCACTACCCATGCTTAATCGGAGCTATACTTATATCTCCCCCTTCTTCAGTAATTCTTTAGGTAGTAATTTAACAAATAGTCTTATCAAAATAAATGATAAAGCAAGTTCCTAGATAATGACATGTGGGGTTATCTTAGGGCTCGAATCCTCTAACTATGATGTCTTAGAAAAACGTTAGTCGCACTCAGGATGTCGAAGGTGCTCATATGTTGAATTATGTCTAATCGGGTAACCTCTATCACATGGTCCCATTAAATCATCACACTATGACAGTAAAATCCCCAAAAAACAATTATTTCTAGAGATATAGTGGTCGTTTTACCCCCTTATGAATTCTTTAATAGTGGTCTTAATAAAACTATTTAGGGTTCATTAAATACTCAAATACTCCTCATGAATCGGTGTGATCTTCGAGTAGTAGTTCAATAGATACTCATAGCAAACAAATAATCATTGTGTTGGTCGACGCCGGAGGAAGAGAGAGGTCGTCTGGGAGGGGTTAGAGACAGGTGAAAGAAAGAGATCGGGTGTGAGGAGAGAGAATGTTGAATGGAGAGATGGAAAAAATGAGCAGGATTTTGTTTTGGGGGGTGGAATGAGCGGGGTTTGAGTTTTGCAGATTATTTTTTGATTTTTTTTTGTCACCCATCATCTTAAAGAACGACATTATGTTGTTCTTTAAGAGTTTTATTTTAAATGACAAGTTGGTGTTTTCCTTTTAGAGTTAATACTAGCATATAATTTGTGTAATGTACGGGTGATGTACAATAAATAAATATAATAATAATTAAAAAAATTGGTATATGTCATAAATTCAATATCTTATCTTAAACCCGTAATAAAAGATTAATTTTTTCATAAATAAATTTGTCTATTATTTTTAAATGTTTTATTATATAAAAATTATTTTTTTATCAATAAAAATTGTAAAATAACTATACATATTTTATATAAAAGAATTATACAAATATTTATTTTTTTAGTTTAAAAAAATATATGTTATTTATAGCTACAAAACTTAAAGTTTTGTCTATAAATAAAACGTTAAAATGTTTTGATAACCAATTTTTTTTTATTTATACTAAAAACAATTTTGAAAATTTGAAAACTTTTTAAAACTTTAAAACTATTTTTTATAAAAAAATTCAAAAAAGCTTTACGTATTATATATATAAAAAATTATACATATTTTTATTTTTTTAGTTTAAAGAACTTTATGTCATTTATAAATAAAAACTTAATTTTTTTTCAATAAATACAACTTAAAAATTATACATATTTTAAGGGATGACATTGTGCTGTCCTTTTAGAGTTATTATAAAGGACATCACATTTCAAAGTGTCCTTAAAACTATGTATTTTATAGTATAATGGACGTAAAAAAATTATTGTCCTTTTAGAGTTAGTATAAAGGGCAGTCAAATTTTATTGTCCCTTATACGTTTTTAAAAGGATAGCTTAAAAGTTGTCCCTAATGCTTATGTCCTTGATTGTCATTGTTCTAGTAGTGTTAATTGTCCCGGATGATGAGGATTTGAGACACGTCGTTATGTCTGAGGTTTACGGGTTGCGCTTTACGGTACATCCTGGAAGGGATAAGATGTACAACGACATGCGGCGTCAGTATTGGTGGGCCGGGATGAAAAGGGACGTAACAGATTTTGTGTCCTAGTGTGCTATATGTAAGCTGGAGAAGGTGGACCATCAGCATCCTATAGGCGTGTTACAACCTTTGGAGATCCCGATGTGGAAAGGGGAAAGCATCTCCATAAACTTCATTACTGGGCTACCTTCATCGCAGAGGGAGCATGATTCCATTTGGGTGGTCGTCGACATATTGATGAAGGTGGCTTAATTTTTACCGGTCCAAACAGATTATAGCTTCGATAAGTACGCTAGGCTTTTCCTCGTAGATATTGTGAAGTTACATGGCGTACTCCTCAACATTGTCTCGAACAGGGACAAGACTTGTGTGTCCCACTTTTGGAGGAGCTTTCAACAGGTTTTGGGGGAATAGTTAAGATTGAGCACGTCATATCATCCTCAAACTGACGGATAGACGAAGAGAGTGAATTTGATGTTAGAGGACATGTTGTGAACGTGCATTCTAGATTTTAAGGGGAGCTAGGAGCAGTATTTGCCTTTAGTGGAGTTTGCATACAATAACAGCTACCAGTTCACGATTGGGATGGAAACATTTAAAGCACTCTACATGAGACCTTACCTTCACCCTCAGACTGGTTAGAGGTGGGGGAGGACAAGTTACTTGGTCCAGATTTTATTCACGACACCTCAGAGAATGTTGAGATGATTCAGGACAGTATACAGATTGCCCATGGTAGGCAAAAGACCTACATAGATGCGGGTCAAAGACACTTAGACTTCGATGTTGGGGATCATGTGTTGATTAAAGTGTCTACCATGAAGGGAGTGATGAGGTTTGGGAAAAAATGGAAGTTGGCTCCTCGATACGTGGGATTGTTCTCTATTTTGGAGAGGATTGGGCCCGTGGCATATCGGTTGGGATAATTGGACCACTTGCAGCGGATGCATGACATATTCCAAATATCTTGATTACGAAGGTCTCTTAGAAATGAAATAGCATACCATCACATTGATATTTATGAAATACATCTCCATCCAGATGTTACTTACGAGGAAAGACCGACAGCCATTCTGGACCGTCAGGAGCACCGAATACAATCCAAGGTTTTTCCTTTAGTTCAGGTGTAGTTGGGACACCATCGGGAGGATGAGTAGATTTGGGAGAGGGAGGAAGACATGTGCACGAAATATCATGGACTCTTCTAGCTAGGTACATACTTTTCCTGATTCAGAGGATGGAATCCCGTTATTATGGGGAAGAATGTATTACCCCATATTTTTCTGAGATAAATAATAAAATTATATTTTTGGGATAGAATAAAAATTTGTGGAAGTTGGATTTACGAACAAATAAATTATTGTTATGTTGTAATTATGTGTGATGGATTTGTGTTTTGTTAAGGTTTATAATAATTTCATGTGTAGTCGGAAATTCATAATTGGAGTGTGACATAATTATAAAATATAATGTTGGGATAAAATAATTAGGACGGATTTCGGGGAGTATACGTGATCGTTTAGGTGTTTTGGTCCTTTAGAAATGGTTCAGGGGTATAGTTATATATGTTGGGAGACTTTTGGGATAGTCTGGATATAGATTCGGGCCCATTTGGGGGTCCAAAATTTAGGATTTTAACCCAACTCAGGATTTGGGGTCACTATATGTTTAAGGGCAAGAGTAATAACTCCCCACAACTGATTAAAAACCGAAACGTGACTGCTACACCTCAAGATAGAAAAGGATAAGAACCAAAAAGGGATAAGAGGCAAGAAATTGAAGGGGAATTCAAGCGGACTCATTCCACTACATATCAATGCAAGAATTTTCTTGCTAAATTTTAATTTTAATTTTCTTCTTGATGCATCATAATTACCCTTATGTGATTTTTGGGTTTTAGGTTATATTTTGATGATTAAATATTAGGAATTAATCTCATGCATATAGAGGATTAATTATGACACAGGGTGCTAACCCATAAAACTGTGAATCGATTCTTGAAATTGATAATAGAAACCTGAGGGTTCTTGTGATGAAATTAGGAGTTCTTGGAAATCATACATATAAGACCCTAACACTCATTAAGATCTGCATATTCTGACGTAAATTCCATGTTGTATACCCCCTTAAATTGAATTACATACTCACTACACCAAAAACAACAATCTGGCACGGTTTTGAACTGTGCCATAATTAGGTGTTCCAAAATGGTCATTTTTTCTGGCATGGTTCAAAATTGTGCCAGATTTGGCCAAACAGGAACACTTCTGGCACAATTTTAAACCATGCCAGAATTTGATATTTCTGGCACACTTTTGAAGATTGAGTACATTTTGATAAACTTTTGGCACAATTCAAAATCGTGCCTAAATTTGATACACTTTTGGCACGATTTTGAACTGTGCCAAATTTTGGATCAAAGAAAAAAAATTATTTGAAAACAAGAAAATTCACGAATTGCGAATCTCGCACGTTATTGATAAACTAATGTACATACAAACTTCAAAATATTACAAGTCTTAGTAGTTCACAGACCAAAAAAAAAATTGGGCAGAATTTTCTCTATTTTCTGGACATTCTAAAACATGCGTAATATAAAGCCCGCACAACCATAAAATATAAAAATAAAATTATAAAAGTTCGCACAGCCATAAAATTTAATAATAAAACTACAAAAGTCCGCACAGCCAAACATAAAATAATAAAATCCTGAATATTAACGACATTAAATAAATAATCCGCCTATTGTAAACCATTGACTTCTCTATGTGTTCCACGTGAATAAAAGCTAATGATAAAATGTTATCCTGCAAAAAAATAGAATACAAAAAAGAGATGATATTAGTAACCAAGTAATTTATAAAAAAAATCATACTCAAGCTAAAAAAAAATTGCATATACGAGTCACAAACATTATTATATTCTCAAATCGAAAATCTTACATAATTTGTGACTACATGGCAACTGCTACTAGTTACATTAGTCTAATACGAGGTGTTAGTGCCTCTTATGGGACTGTTTGGGGGTGGTTTGGGTTTTCACCCATCAACGGATTGTTTCTAAGACTAATCTATATATTTTCAAATTATCATCATATTCTGTAACCGAGAGGCCCGTGACTACGCAATCAGTTCCTACGAGTTATATTGGTCCTATGCGAGGTGTTAGTGCCTCTTAATGGGCCGTTTGGGGGATGATTTGGGTTTTCACCCTGTAACGTATTGTTTCTAAGCCTAATCTATCTATTTTCAAATTATGATCATATTATTAAACGAGAGGCCCGTGGCTACGCGGTTAGTTCCTACAAGTTCCCTTGGTCTCGTACGAGGTGTTAGTGCCTCTTACTGGACCATTTAGGGGATGGTTTGGGTTTTTACCCTTCAACGACTTATTTCTAAGCCTAACTTAAATATTTTCAAATTATCATCATATTCTCAAACCAAAAATTTCGTGATTGCGTGGTCAGTTCCTATGAGTTATATTGGTCCCATGCGAGGTGTTCATGCCTCTTACGGGGTCGTTTGCGGGATGATTTGGATTTTCACCCTTTAATGGCTTGTTTCTAATCCTAATCTATATATTTTTAAATTATCATCATATTCTCAAACTGAGAGGCCCGTGACTATGCGATCAATTCCTACGAGTTACATTGGTCCCGTGCGAGATATTTGTGCCTCTTATGGGGCCGTTTAGGAGCTGGTTTGGGTTTTCACCTTATAACGGCTTGTTTCTAGGATTAATATATATATTTTCAAATCATCACCACATTCTTAAACCGGGAGGCTTGTGACTACGCGTTCAGTTCTTACGAGTTACATTGGTCATGCACGAGGTGTAGTACCTCTTTCAGGGCCGTTTGGGGACTGGTTTGGATTTTCACCATTTAGCGGATTGTTTCTAAGCCTAATCTATATATTTTCAAATTATCATCATATTCTTAAATCGAGAGGCCCGTGACTACGCAGTCAGTTTCTACGAGTTACATTGGTCCCGTGCGAGTTGTTAGTGCCTCTTACGGGGCCATTTTGGGGTTGTTGTGAGTTTTCACCCTTGAACGACTTATTTTTAAGCCTAATCTGTATATTTTCAAATTCTCGTTATATTCTCAAATCGATAGGCCCGTGACTATGCGATCAGTTCCTATGAGTTACATTGGTCCCGTCCGAGGTGTTAGTGCCTCTTATGGGGCTGATTTGGGTTTTCACCCTTCAACGGCTTGTTTATAAGCCAAAATTATATATTTTCAAATTATCATCATACTCTCAAATTAAGAGGCCCGTGACTACTCAGTCAGTTCCTACAAGTTACGTTGGTCCCGTTCAATGTGTTAATACCTCTTATGGGGTCATTTGGGGATTGGTTTGGGATTTCACCCTTCAACAGCTTAAGGGGGTTTTGTTTTGCGAATATTGGTTACATGGGATGTTTAGTTTTAGTACCTAGTATGAAATTGAATATTAAAATGAATGTGTGCACGTGTAGAATGTGTAATGATGTTTAAGTTTGAGTTGATTATGTCTGTGAGACTAAAGTTCAGAGTTTGGTAAAATTTATAGCTTTGACAGAGCTGTTATATATATATATATATATATATATATATATAATAAAGGAGGAGGGTGTATACAAAACCTATATAAATAGGTTTTGTATCTAACTATTTGGTCTTTGTCAAGTGATGGATGAGATTAAATTGGAGGGGTTTGAATCCAATGGCTTACAATCTAATAAGGGTTGATCCGTGTAAACTTTGGGACTCACAACTACTTTATTCACCCACTCCCCTCACCACTCCACAAACCCAACGCCCCTGTCTCTCGGCAACAACTCCCCAAGCCCAGAGCCCGTCTCTCTCTCTCTCTCTCTCTCTCTCTCACTATAAAGACTTCAATTTTTTGGTTCATATGGCTTTTTTTACGGTTATCTCTCTCACTGTAAAGACTTCAATCAGTGTAAAGTGTGATATGCATTCATTTCTCTCTCTATCTCAGATTTATTGACTGAAGGTTGGCATAATTTACTATTTTACTGTTAGCGTAATTTATTGTTTTATTGAATATAGTTTCGATGCAAGGAGAAGATCTTATTTCGTTGTGTTTAAGAAATAGGTGTGGTATTTCTCTCTCACCAAATTGTGCAAAGGGCAGAGATTTGCTCTGAAGAACTCACGTGGAGCCAATACTCCTCAAACCCTCAGGACAGCGGCTTCATCAGGTTTGATTTAACAGTTGGTGGGTGGGAATTAACAGGTGCTTTAGATTTAATGGGGTCGTGGATTCAACATGATGCTTCCACCACCCATATTAAAATCGGGTAGTCAATCGGATGGTGGTTGGATTCAATCGGAGATACGATGGGATTACAGATGGGTGTGTGACGGATTCAATGGTGTAATAATTTCTTTTGGCTAACAAGAAGAAACATGTGTTTTTTGTCTCTCTCTTTAAGCGTGTATATGTGTGTGTGAGTACTTAGGTTGCTTTGATGAGTTGATGTAGTTTAATTTATGGATTTGAAGTGTTATTAGTGTGATGATTATGATTAACATTCATGTCTGTGTGTTTGTGTTAAAGATAGATTAATTACCATAGGTGTTCTTCTCATTTGGCTCACAAATGAGTTTTTTTTTCATCTGTGTGTGGAGTGCTAATTATGGGATTAATGTTTAATTTTATTTTCATCATTCCAAGATTTCACAATATTTTCGGTGTATGGATACATGTCATGTGCATATTTATTTACTGTGTTCACAGATTTATTTACTGTGTTTACATGTCATGTGTATATTTATTTACTGTGTTTACAGATCTGAAGTGACGAAAGAGATGGAAAAGAGAAAAGTACACTCTTTGAACAATATTTTTTTGTTTAACAATTTGTATATATAGGGGTCATCCTAGGCAAACTCAGACCTTTAATTTTTTGAAACACAATTGAACTGTGTCCGGTCACATCCTTGCTTTTTTTCTTGAAACTTTTTTTGGCAGCCGTGCCATAGCAATGGACAGTGAACTGTCCGATCACACTCTCCAAGGGGTTGTTTTCTCTTTTCACTAAAACTGTATTTTATCTCAAATAAATTTATATTAGTATTTTATAATTTTACCTATTTTATAATTGTACTTCCGTGTGTGCAAACAGCCCTGGGCAATTGAAAGAGATGTGTTGTTTTGTATGCTTTTAACAGTTAAAAGAATGAAGACATTAATATTTTTCATAATATTTTTTATATTAGTGTGTTGTATATCACACTTAGTATGCTCAATAGATTCTACTTGGGGTGATGAAAAAAGGATACCAAATATATTTCTCTTAGAAAAATATAGTTACTTTTTGTTGAGTTGCTTTACAGTGGTCTTGGAAATAGAGAAGGCATGATCTGATGGGAGGTAATAAATATATGGATTCTAACAATATAGGTTTATTTTTTGCTAATTGGTTAGAATCAATATTTATGTTTTGGTTCCTACTAGATAGGTGTAGACAATGAAAATACAAAGCTTTTAGCATATGCCATTTTTAGACTTACATCAAGTATAATATAGTGGAATTGCTCCTGCTATATTAGTTTTGCTACACCCTTAAGCACGATAATTTGTTAACCTCTTTACAGTTTAAAAGTTGGTTTCTTGAAATTAAATACTCCATTCACATGTTCGATTTAGAGAAACGCAAGAGAGAACATCTAATTGTTTTGGATTTTGTGTGAATATATATCAAATGCATATCTCATTTTCATAAAAATGGGTGTTTAATTTGTTTGTTCACACTTTTCATAATTAGATTTGTACCCATGTGTATAAGGTACAAACGGGTTAATGCAAAAGATTGGTGTTAAGTCTAATGTTCTAAAATTTGAGAGTTATTTTTTTTTTTGTAAACTGTTGATGTACAAGTTCTTATTCTCATTGCATATCAAATTGTGCTAACTTTGGCAGTTGGCCTAATTTGCCAAAGTTTTTGTTCAAAATTTTTTATTAACGCAAGGACAATAAATATTAAAAAAGAAACGGTGTGTCATTGTTCTGTGTGAGGAGAAAAACCCATTTTTATATCTGTCTTCTAATTTTGGTTGCTATTTAATTATTGAGTGAGTTTATTCCCTTCCCGACTTCCATTTTAAGCGCTCCACTCGGTCGCTATATTTTTTTTATAAAAATTAATATATGTTATTGCTTCCACATATTTTTTTAAAGAAAAGCATGTATTTTCTCATCATCTCAAACGGGGATGGTGGTGTTTTTTTCTTAACTGGGTGGCCTCGATTGGTAAATCTATAATTTATTGCTCCCCAAGGGTATAGGACTTTAGGCTAAAGTACACAATCTTGCTAAACACCTTCCACCTACTTGACGCCTTAAACTTTTGTAGCTATATGTACTAACATTTTTATTTTAGTTTTTTTTTATAGAAGGAAGATCTTCATTTTTTCCCTATGCCTTTTTTTAATCCAAATGACCATAGCCTTTAGTTTTCATTGTTTTCACGCCCTGCTACTACAGGTTTGGGAAATTTAATGTGGGGTTAATTTATATGGAGTGAAATAATTTATTTTGTTTCTTAAGTTTGTTTTTAGTGGTGAAGTAGATTTATTTTTGATAGGCGTAAAATTTTTGCAACTATAGTCTTGCTCTTAATAATATTTAATGCTTTTTTTTTGCCTTTTGAGTTTGTAAAATTTGGTGTTACTTTTTTAAAAGTTGATATATTGGGTTTTCTTGACATTTATTAAATAATTTGTAGTACAAGTTGTGTTAGGTGGCTGTGTCTGTTTGATTACATATAGTTTATAATGCTATGGTGGATTTTCATAATCCATTTTTATATCCTCCTTGCCCGTGTATCAATTATTTAGCAATTCGATTATTTATTTTTCATGTAGTTTATTTATTGAGTATTCATATTGTTTTTGTGACCGAAAATTTAAAGCCATTTTGAAGATAACTATTATTGATGTGTTTCAAATTATTCAAAATAATTACTATATCAACGGAAGGAACATGATTACCATCATGAATATTTTCATAAACTTTATAATTAAAGACGTGTTACATCCCCGTGCATCGCACGGGTTACCCCTAGTATATATATATATAACAACCTTGTTATATGTACATATATTAGGGATGCTATATGTACACATAACAACAACCTTGTTATATGTATATATAACAGGGATGCTATATGTACACATAACAGCTATTTATGTTATTAATATATATATATATATATATAGCCTCGTCAAAGCTCCATTGATGTAGCAACATGAAACACACCTTTTACGGCCTCATCAAAGCTCCCTTATTCATGCATATCATCTTTGAACAATCTTAAACGATCATTGCTTCCACACAATGTTAACAAATGCAAAGACGTTACTAAGAATTATAAATAAGATCACATTGGTCAGTGGAAGATTTAAATTTATTCCATCGAATATGATTCCAACCAATGACTACCAAATTCTATATTGACAAATCTACCAGGTAAATAAGTGGATTTAGTACATGTGTAGGCCATTCCTTGGGTGGAAACATAGATAAGATCACATTGGTCAGTGAAAGATTTGAATTCATCATACGATATTATAGAAGGTATATTTTTCCCTCTGAATTCATGACAACCCAACATAATATTAAAGTCTCCCATAACAACAAGAGCTCTATCATAGGATGATCTGAAGTTAATGACGGAGGACCGTATTGCCAAGTGAGATGAGGACCATATTGCCAAGCGAGATGAAGACTAGAGAGATAAAAGGAGATAAAAGAATTATTTTGGTGAAAAGAAGCATATTAAAACTTGTAATATGCACTGTAATATGCATATTATAGTTGTAATACTCACTGTAATATGCATATTACAACAGTTATAATATGCACTGTAATATGCATATTACAGAAGTTAAATGTTATAACTAAAGAGACAGAAATCCACTTAAGTACGGTTCTTAATAATATGTAACTGAAATGGTTTTGTAGTAAAAAAATTCATGGTCCTAAAAGTATATTAGAAAACTAGCATTGCCGAGAGGCCGCCCAAATTCACCACTAATAATGCGAAGCAGTACATGTCTTACCTCTATAAAATATGTTATGAGATTCAACTGGATATGGATAGGTTTGTAAGTAGAGGGACAACCGTAAAACCCCATTGTTTGGTCATGGAGATTATCATTGAACTGGCCTCTAAGACCTATCCAAGGATTTGGGGTTTTCCAAAATAAAACACCCATGTATTTGCTCCACATACGGGAAGTCTAACCTAAGAATTTGCTCCAAACCAAACAAGGCCTAAAAGTGATAAGTGCATAATGAAGGTCACAAGTTTAAGTCCCTGTGGCCACCTCTCTTAAGTTAAGTCCTAGAGTTCCAGATTGAAGGTCAACACATATGTCGGGGATTAGTCCGAACAAAGACCTGCATTCAAAATTTATGAAATATGGATGATATCAATGTGAACCCAACAAGGACAATAGAAAAAAAGTTAAAATATATTATGAAGCACCAAATGACCTCAAATGTTGCCCCTTGTCCACCATTGCAAGCCAATTCTTATTCCATCTGCGACACTAACATGAGTTTTCGTTCCTCAACTATTTTGCTCATTTTTGTAACCTGTGTCACATGTTTAGAAACGTTGCCCTGCATTTTTTTGTACTCAAGGTTGTTATCAACAAACTTAGCCATGTCTTCTACAAATTTTAAAGCAATAGCTTATTCTTCGTGTATGTGAAGCGTAAAGTTAAGACTATGTCACATGAAGAGAATCAATTTGAACGTTATAATTGAAATTGGGGTACCCCTAGGCTCAAAAGCAAGGGTTAATGTTCATCATAGTCAAATTGAATTATCACTTATGATCTTGAAAACCATATTTAATTCCGGATCTTGAAAACCATCTTTATACACCATCAAGCCTCTACGAGACTTTGAACAAAATGCCCCGCCTCATCTATGACACACGGATAACCATTGGTTGCCCATTGACTTTAAACAACCTGATAGTGAAATAGAATTAGTAAACAAAATGCACCGCCTCATCTTACAAAATACATACTTTTACCTTATTTTGGCACAAATGTTAAGCAAAATAGAATTATTAAACGAAATGGAAAATTTAAACAGCCTTGGTGGTGGTAAGTAAATTTTTCGTGCGACGTTTGAATTGTCGTATGAGTGTTTTTCATAGTCTTTTAGCGCTTTTTAGCATTCATTAGTTTTTTTTAATATATTTTTTCAAACTTCACCCAACAATTGGATTGTTGCTAGATTTTTAAAATAGTTCCAACGCGAAGCAAAATCTGAAATAGCGTTCCAACTAAGTTAACCCCCAATGCACCAAGTATCGTACCCGTACGTGGTGCTTGTTCCATCTAAAAAAAGGCATGAAGCTTGTTCCATCTAAATTTGTGAACAAGGATGGAAAGCCTTATATACACGTCAAGGTTAGTGATGGTGAGACCAAGGTCTTCAGTCCTGAGGAGATTAGCACCATGGTTCTTATGAAGATGAAGGACACAGCTGAAGCATGCCTTGGAAAAAAATCAGGGATGTTGTTCTAATTGTTCCGCTCTAGAGAATGGATCAACAAAGTTGAGAGTTTCCGGATTCTTCATTATTAGTATATTTCGTAACTTTTACACTAGAAACCCTTATTTTTTATAGTTTGAGGTACCCATAAGGTTTGAATCTAGGCATAAAAGCATTTTTAACCTACACGTAAGGGCTGCCCTTAGTGTCCATTTTTCACTTCTTTTTGAAGATGGCTCAAAATATAACACACATCTTTCAGGAAATCTGTATACAACCTACAACAGTATTTAACCGAATCCGATCTTAACTATATAACAAAGTCCCTAACATGAAGACTGTGACTTCAAAATTTATTCACAAGCTTTTAACAAAGTTTTATATAGTATAGATCAAAGTCTACCCGACCATTTCTTCAATATTTATTACTCTTCATAAAGCACAAATGAGTTACAAGTTTGTTTATTTACCTTTCAGGTGATGATTTCAATTAGAAAGAAGTTGTGGACTACTTTATTAAATTGATCTATTTGGAAAGATATTAGAAAGGATGAAATAGCTATTTGGAAGTTGAGAAGAGAATGTGAACATGCAAAAATAGCTTTGAGCAGCCAATATGAAGCCCGTGTAGTTATTGAATCTCCATTTGATGCTGTGGAATTCTCGAAACCATTTACCTGAATCAAATAATAGAGCATAGTTAATAATCGAGACCTCTGTTTCAGTTTCTTGACATATAGTTCAACCCAAATTTTAATCTTTATTCTTCTTTTCCATGGTTTTAAATATTTTTACGTATATGCAGAGGCGAAGCCATGACAGGGGGGGATGGCTTATAATCCAATCACATAAGAAATCTAAACTAGAGGGAATAAAATAGAACCATTCATGGAAGCAAATAAAAAAGTAGCAATTTCAAAAGCATACCTATACTAGAATCAAATAAATTGCTCAATGAATCAATTTGGCCATGTGCTAAATCCACAACGTGGATATAATCACGTACCTGAAAAGTATAAAGAGATAAGGGGTTAGCATTTTCCAAATATGAAATCTGATTCAAATCCAATATTACCTGAATATCATTAACTAGTGGTAAGAAACCAATAAATCTGCAAGAAAAAAGGTAATCATAAATATAAACATGTAATCATGTACTCTAAAAAAAGTTTGAATTTTTTTCTCTTTTAGAAGAACAATTTGAAAGATTTATACTAAACAAAGTAAAATTGAAATTAATGCCACTAGAAAAGGATTCAGAGCACTGTTAATGAAAAATCAAATAGACATTGCTTTCATAATCATGGTTATAGGTCCAGGATCCATAGGTATTTTCGTCTATGATAAGGATATGCTTGCAATAATTTAGGCCATTGCCAAATGGAAATATTATATGGTTGGACACCACTTCATCATTTTCATAGAGAATAAGATCTCAAAGTTACTCATCGAATTCATGTTTGAACAGTTGCAATTCATATTTGAACAATGGTAATTCATGATCTAGTAGAATGATTCACAGTCCTAAAACATGTAGGTCAAAATATCGAATGAGAGCAGGTGTGATAAGGTGGTTCATAGTCCTGAAACATGGAAGGGTTCTACTATTAATTAAGAGTAGTAAAGGATTGTTCTGAACAACTTTGTTTTAGTATACTCACATTTCTGAAATCTCTAGATCTTGCAATTGTCACTGCAAGGATAGTAGTTATATATGTAACCTATTTGTCACTCGTATAGATAGTTATATATGTGACAAATGCCTAATCAAACAAATCGACAAATAACATATAGTACACACCTACTTGTCACCTGTATGGATAGTTATATATGCAACCTGGTTGTCTCAACATTCAAAAACATAAAAATTTCTTATTTATATCATTTTATTCCATAATAAGATTTGTCCACAACAAAAGATAGGGTAGAAAAATTGCGGAAATTTACCAGTGGAGGTAGGCATTCAATGGCATGCTTCCGAAGTACGAAAGAGAAATATTTCCCCAATAGTTACTAATGGACTAAATTTTCTTTGCGGCCTTATTGGTTTCATCTGTTGCTAACTGAATTTCATTCCAAACAGACTAGTCTTCAATTCTAGGAACTACAATACCAATTTATAGAAAAGGAGAGAATAGTCAGAATGCTACCCCAAATAAGAATAAATAAATGGAAAGCAGTGCTTACAAAATCCCCAGCTAAGGGCGCATGGGTGCTAGGCATTGCTCAACTGCCTAGGTGCTAGACAGTCTCCTGTTCACTTGCCTACACTCAATGCATTGACCCTCACACTTACATACAAAATACTCAATTATGAGGTTTGGTATGCATTTTAATTACCTTATTATTACATGATCAATCTTTCTACACTAACCTTCATTTTAGCCCTAACCCCTAATCCAACCAACAAGTAAAATTTAGATATTAATTGATTAACTTAATAAATAATTGCATTCTTTATTTAAATTTAGTGAGATTAATAGTCATCCAGGATGCATATGTATTTTGATAATGACGGTTAATATTCAAGCATAAGCATAAATAAGAAGATACAACCGATATTAATAAGCTCATTGCATTATATTGAGATGAAGTTGTGTCCATCCCCAATCCTCGTCACGATCGGGGGCGTAACGAGAGAGTGAGGATCCTTATGGTCCAGCGCGTCCCCCTCGGGAGCGCTTCGGCCGATGTCATTTGAGTGAGGTATAAAATGTAGAGAGATTAGAGTCGCCATTTTATTTTAATCAAAACAGACAAAAGAAAAGAGGAAGCCATCTCGAAGGACAGCATCCAAAGACATACTGGTGCATACGAAACCAAAATGATTGGAGAAGGGCCCGAAGGCTAAGTTACGAAATGGGAAGGTGTTAGGCACCCATTCCGCCCTTTCGGTCTCTCATGGATTTTTGTTATTTTCCTCTATTTTCCCCGTGATATGTGTGCATGTGTATATATAGTGGAGATAGGAATCATCGACTTGTACCATGGAAGAGGTAAAGAGAGTCATCCGTAGGAAGGTATAAAAGTATTAAAAAATAGGATTTAGGCGATCATCCCTACGTTAATCGTTATGAGGGAACGATAACTCATACGGAACAATACGCCCTTAAGAACAAATATATGTATATGTATAGTATAACAGAATGGAGTTTAGAGAAAATAAAAAATGAGAGAAAAAGTAAAAAAATAGGACTCGAGTCTCGAGTTTTACCCCGAGACGCCTACGTAGCCTATAGAGGCATCAAAGTCCACGTAGTTTGCATACAGAACGAGAGGTGGGATTTATCCCATAAATCCAATGGAGATTCTCTTATTTGTGTGTGTGTGTAGAAAAAAGTGTTTTAGTTGTGAGAAAAATGTAAGAAAAGTGTGAGAATTCCCGTTTGGAATTTATGAGCAAACCCTCTTTTTCTTATTTTTTAAGTTTTTATTTATATGAAAATAAGAGATGTGAAATAGTACTAAATAAAAAGTATATTAGGATGTATGAGATGAGATAATAAAAGTGATAAGTAATAAAACAAGATATTGCGAATTTATGAGAATTTAAGGAGAAAATTGAGAAAATTTCACCTTCTTGAAGATCTTGAGCTTGATCCTGAATGTTGGAGAGCATCTCTTAGACTTGGATGATGATGGAGGGTAGTGAATTCACCAATTTTGGTGAAAAGGATGATGAAAAGTGAAGGTTGGAAAGGGATTTGGGTGTGGAAATCACGCTGACTTCGAGGGAGGTTTTCTGGATTTGCTGAGAGTGATATCTATCAGATCTGGGCTCCTCCTTACAAGTGAGGCCAAGTCTCCTTTTTATAGGCCCAGGGAATTTCTGATTGGCATAGCCCTATTCCTGTCGTTCGGCAGGTGCATTTAGGCACAACGCCGATAGGCAGGGTTTGGGACCTGCCGTTTGGCAGTGTCTTTCAGACCTTTTTGGAAAATTGGCCGCATAATGCAAACCATTGATCAGATTTGTGCACGGGGTGGACAGTTGGAAAGGTAATTCAGAGACCTTAAAAAGTACTTGAGATCACTCTCGGGTTCGGGAGTTTACTTTGGATCAAATACAGCTCGGAAGCATTTGTCGGTCTATTGGACGAGAAAACATCAGACGCAAACGGATCGTTCGTCTGCATGGTAAGTCCAAATCATGCACGGGGTGGACTGTTGGAAAGGTTAGGAGATGTACCTCAACATTCCAAAGAGTTTGATCTGGTTCGGGTAGTTGACTTTGGTCAATCGGGCCTTGGAAGTATTCGGTGACCTTTTGGAGTAAAACGGATCGTTCGTCCGTACCGTAAGTCAAAATCACGCACGGAGCGGACCATTGGAAGGGGTTTCAGTGCCATTTGAGGATTCATTCATTATTGGTCGAGCTGAATAGTTGACTTAGGTCAAACAAAGCCCGAGAGCCCTAGTGGCCTCCTGATTGAGTTTTGGGGAAAATGGGTCGTTCGTCCTCATGGTAGGTTGGAATTATGCACGGGATGGATCGTTAGAAAGGGGTTTTAGTGACCTTAGAATATTCATTCAGCCTCGATCGAGCTGAAGACTTTGACTTTTGGTCAAACGGAGCCTGAGAGTGCCCGATATCTTCTAGGTTAGTACTCGGGGTATGACCTGGGTTTATAGTGCTGACGGGAGGTGCTAGGGACCTTAGGAGAGTTTAAGGGGTAACAAAATGGGGTGTCTATAGAGCCCCTCGATGGGTGAGTTTGGAACAAATGATAGCCATTAAATAGACATCGCATGATGCTTTTAAGGGAGGATGACCAATTCAGAAGGTCGAGGCCGATTCTGGGAACCTAAGGGATGGTTTGGAGGAAAGGTTTAGGACAATTCCTGAGGAGGCGCTGGCGATGACCGATTTCGTGGGTTGAAGCCAATTCTGAGGGCTTAAAGATGAGAGAGGCCAATTCTGCGGGTCGAAGTCAATTATGCGGGCTTAAGGATGAGGTGATTAATTATGTGGGTCAAAGGCAATTCTACAAGCTTATGGTGACAATCCAAGACTGAGGACTGAGGTAAATTCTTACCTAATAGAGGTGATGACCGAGGATCGAGGTAAATTCTGACCTAAAATAGGTGACGATCGAGGACCGAGGTCAATTCTGACCTAACTATGGTGATGATCCAAGATCGAGGTTAATTCTAACCTAAGAGAGGTGATAATCGAGGACCTAGGTCAATTCTGACCTAACTATGATGACGATCCAAGATTGAGGTCAATTATGACCTAAAAGAGGTGACTACCGAGGATCGAGGTCAATTCTGACCTAAGAGAGGTAACAATCCAAGACCGAGGTCAATTCTAACCTACGAGAGATGACGACCAAGGACCGAGGTCAATTTTGACCTAACTATGGTGACAATCCAAGATCGAGGTCAATTCTGACCTAAAAGAGGTGATGACTGAGGATCGAGGTCAATTCTGACCTAACTATGATGACGATCGAGGACCGAGATCAATTCTGACCTAACTATAGTGAGATCCAAAACTGAGGTCAATTCTGACCTAAGAGAGGATGAAGACCGAGGATCGAGGTTAATTCTGACCTAACTATGGTGACGATCCAAGATCGAGGTCAATTCTGACCTAAGAGAGGTGATGATCGAGGATCGAGGTCAATTCTGACCTAACTATGGTAAAGATCTAAGACTGAGTTCAATTCTAACCTAAGAGAGGTGACGACTGAGGATCGAGGTCAATTCTGACCTAAGAGAGGTGATGATCTAAGACTGAGGCCAATTTTGACCTAAGAGAGGTGACGATTCAAGATCGAGGTAAATTTTAACCTAAGAGAGGTGACGACCGAGGACCGAGGTCAATTCTGACCTAACTATGTTGATGATCAAGACCGAGGTCAATTCTGACCTAAGAGAGGTGACAACCAAGAACCGAGGTCAATTTTGACCTAACTATGGTGACGATCCAAGACTGAGGTCAATTCTAACCTAAGAGAGGTGACGACCGAAGACCGAGGTCAATTATGACCTAAGAGAGGTGACGATCCAAGATCGGGGTCAATTCTAACCTAAGAAAGGTGACGACCGAGGACCGAGGTCAATTCTGATCTGACTATGGTGATGATCCAAGACCGAGGTCAATTCTGACCTAAGAGATGATAAAGATTGGATTTTGGGTTCCGCTGGGGAATGAGCTGGGGAAAAAGTAAAGTGTCTTGTGGAGACTTTGAAAATGTCTTTTTGGAGTTCTACTGGGGAAATGGGGGATCCACTTGAGGGAGTGTGAATTTTTCTTGGTGAAAATAATCTAAATCCTTTTCGAGATTTTTAGGAATTTTTTTGTATTTTCTGGGAATTTTTGTATGAAATTTTAAGGGGGTGCCGATCGGCACAGTTCAGAGGGTTCCATTCGGCAGTGGCACAGACTTTTGGACTGCCTCGGGAAGGTAAGGGGTCAGTGTCAATCGATGGGTGGGGAGTCAATGCCGATTGGCATGACGCTTAGCATCCTATATAAAGGGGGTGAATTCCCCTCTTTTTCACAGCTTCTTGCTTTATTTCTCTTTGTGATTTTCCTCTGCAAATCATTTTAACGTTTCGATCTCTAAGAAATGGCCGCCTTTGTGAGCACTGCAACGCATAGGGAATGGTTGACCGTTGGCAACTGGGCTAACGTGGAGTGGAGGACCAGGGCACTTCTTGCTTTGGGGAGCGAGAACTCCTTCGATGCATTCGAGCCGGTTGCGGATGAGCGAACCTTGCTACAGGAGCCATCGCGTCATCGCTCCTCGAGGGTGGTGAACCCTGGTGGTTATGTAAGTAACTTGACCTTTGGCATTCTTTTTGGTGATTTTTCTTTCTTCCTTGAATTTTGACAAGGTTTCTTCTTTTGATAGTCTGGTATCTCTTTAAAGAACATGCGTGCCCGTAGGACGACGGGGCTTAAGGATGTCTGGGAGCATCTTCCACCTGTGATGCATTGGGTGGTATCATAAGCGGGTTTTGGGAGGTTAGCGTTTGCGCTGGATGAGACGCCTTGCTCGACAGCGATCCTGTGCACTTTGGGGGAGAGATGGTGGGATACTACCCACACCTTCAATTTTGGCTTTGGAGAGATGATCGTGACTCCCAGCAACTGCTGGGGCTGGATTGCGATGGGGAGCAGATAGAGGTGGATCGCTCTCTGAGGGTGAGGCCGAAGGCGGTGACGGCGGAGCTCGGCGATGTGGGTAGGATAGTGTCTGGGGATTCCATCTGATTGTCCTTGCTGAAGGATGTTCTGCTGAGTAGGGTGGTTGATGTGGAGGACGGGCTGCAGGTGTGGAAGATGGCCCGATTGTTCATTTTACTAGTGCTGGAAGGCTTTATGGTGGCATCGAGCGGTGATGTAGTCCATTTGTGGTTCTTGTCATACTTGAGGATATTTTTGAACATCCCTCTTTATGATTGGGGGAGTCTAACTATGTCAACCCTCTATTTTTTTTAGACACATTCAGCCGGTGCTGCCGACAAACTTTTACTGGAGCCACATATCTCCTTGAGGTATCCTTTAATTTTGTGCATTTTCCTTTCATGCATTCGCATTTTCCTTATGCGTCTCTTTTTCATTGTGAATTCCTATCTTTGGCAGACGTAGTTCTATGAGGTGATTGGGTGCAATACCCCGCTGATTGCTCTGAAGGATGATAGTGTTGGTGACTTTTACCGATTGTATCGATGGCGAAAGGCCAATCGGCAGTCGAAGGGATGTCTCTCTCTAGAGGCGGTGCGCCAGGTCTTGAATTGCCTGACCAATGATAGGGTAAGACACTTTCCTTTTCAGCCTTGGTTTTTTGGCATGTTCTGATTTTGTATTGACTTATGCTTGCTTGGGGATTTTTCAGGTGACCTTTTATCCTTGGGGGACAGTCATTCAGGATACGGGGCCGACCGGGGTGAATACGCAGATGAGGTATTTGCTGGCGCATGAGTTCGGCCATTCTTGGTATCTGGGGAGTGAATGGTTCGACAGATTCCTGAGGAGGAGGTGGTTGTGCCACCTACGAAACCTCTTATGTTTATGAGGAGGGTACGGCTGATGCCGAAGGATGCGAGGATTGCAGCGATGATCGACGAGTCCTACTTGTCGTATACTGATACGGCCGGGCCATATGACTATATGGACTTTGTGATGAGCTGGTTGATCGCTCCCAGTATATATGATGCCTTGCCTTTCCCTCCTGCGGGTTCGAATCGGGCGGTGGGGTCTTCCCACAGTGGTGGTGGTCCGTCGGCATCTGCGGCGACGGTGACTTAAGAGGTTCCCTTTGTGCGGTTGCACACCCCTTTATATAATATTCGACGGGCTGATGGAAGGATGGTGCCTATGTTGCACCATCCTCACGCGATGAATCTAGAGGAGTTGGGTTTGACAGAGGAGGTTCTTCATCCTGCGGTATACCTTCTTTCTCTTTTCTGTTTCCTTTTCTGTTTTGATCCCTCTTTTGATACTGATTCTTCCTTTTACTTGCAGCAACTCCAGGTGTCGACCACTTAGTTGAGACTGAATCTCTTCGGTGACTGCCCACATTCGGGATGCGGTTCCGGTTCCTTCTTTCTTAGTGCCTTCGGCTTCGTTCGGGGAGGACTCTGGTTCGGGTAGTGGTGGTGCATCATCTCGTAGTAGGGGGAAGAGAGCGCATCGCAGGGGTGGAAGCTCTTAGAGAGAGGGGTGAAGGGTAGGTGAGAGAGAGAAAGAATGGGTTCGGGATGAGTCCCATTGTTTTTTCGCTTTTTCTATTTCCTGCAAAATTGATGTAACACAGAGAACAAATATATATGCAATGCAATGAGATTTTTTATTATCTTTTGTTAATGATGAATGAATGCATCCGCATGCACTTTTTACTTTGCTGCTGAGACCGTAAAAAGAAATATTTTTGGGATTTTGAAGGAAGGTTAAAAATGGGAAATTTTATAAGAATGGAAAAGGATTTTTGAAATTCTGTTGAGAGTATCAATTTATTTTTATTGGGTTTCTGATTTTGATAAAAAAGGAAAAAGGAAAATTTCCAAAAATAGGGGGTTGCCGATCGGCAAGCACCTTGTCCTGCCTATCGGCAATCAAGTCCAGTCCCATCAATTCAAAGCTTTTAATTTGTGCCCTCTTCAACCTTTTGTACCTTATAGGGTAGGATTCCCTTCGATTTATGCAGGGATTGTGTCTCTTGTGAGGGTTCTCAAGTATAAAAAAGGGGAAGGGTGGATTGTTTTCATTACACCTTAACTTGTCTACTGTTTCTTAGTCTTGCAAGATGGCTCTCCCTGGTAGCATTGAGTTTGCTAACTACCTCGAAGCCTTGGAAGAGTTGTGCTCTTATAATGTCGACTACGATGCTTTCAACATGCGTCGAGTCTCTTTGTGGCGCAATTAACCCATCTAGTGGAACCTACTGATGGCATCGGTACAATTTTGGTACCCCGAAGATCATGTATTCCGTTTTGGGTTGGATGAAGTTTGTCCTACCTATGAGGAATTTTCAGTCATGCTGGGGGTAAATCCTAGTGTTGCTGCGACTTTACCCGAATTTTCCCATTCTCCCGAGGATTTTCTAGTTGGGCGTCTTCGCATTTCGCCTTCGACGACTAGATCAATGGTTGCTGGAGGAATGATCTCCCTCTCGGTGGTGTTGCAGTCTGTATATCTGTGGGAAGTAGGCGATGCTGGTTATGCTGGAGTTGTTGCTCTAGGCTTAGTATCAAAATTGTTGCTGATGACTGGGGAACTGCGGGTGGATTCGTAACTTGCAGCCATTACTTTATGGATGTCAGACCATCTCAATCATGTGGCGGTGATAATGGCGGAGACCCTGAATGGTCTGGATGTCTAGCGAGAAGGTCGTTATGACTTCCTGTGGGGTAGCCCCGTGATGCTGTTCATGTGGTTGTCTGAAAGACTTCGCCTTGTAACTCTTCCAGAATATCCTTTATCGGTTATACCAAACCTCTTTTCGCATCACTTCTTCAACATTGGTTTGGATATTGAGAGCTGGGAGAATTGGCTTGTGGAGCATGGGGCTCGGAATCTTTATTGGTCAGTTCCTTGTTGGGGATAGTTGCTTCTTATTTTGGAGCTAGGACAATACCCGTATGTGCGGCTGGTTGGTCTCATACAGACCTCTTTCTATTTCCCTTGGTAGCTTCTGCGCTAATTTGGCTGGGCACAGAGCGTGCCACCTCGGACACTGAATTTCTTTCTAGTAGAGGATTTGACCGAGCGTCTACGCATGCGGCTTGTCTCTATGTGGGAGAATCGGCATCCGTCGATCCGTCCTTCTCAGTCTATTGGGAGAGTTTGGCATATCCCTGGGGATTATATGAAGTGGTTGTGGAGGAAAGTAGTTAGCAAGATGTTGGCAGTGGAGACTGAACAAAGGTGGTTTATTTCTTTTGACACCATGGAGGGAGGTGTTGTGGTTTTTTCGAAGCTGGTCCGAGCTTATCGGTTCATGGACTATCTGCGACACTCTGTTCAGGCAGGGGAAACTTTGGGACCCCAGGATGTAAATGATGATGACAGAGTGGGCACCTCTGGTAGTTGTGGGTAGGATGGTTTTTTTGTAATGGGGAATAAATGTGGGGATTTTATTTTTGCTTTTTTAGGAAGGTTGGGGGAAGGGAGTTATCCGTTCCTTTATGTAATCTGTACCGAAATTTCTTATTAGTGAAATAAATAAGTTTCTGGTCATCCAGATGTGCCTTTCGATGAATTTTGTATTGTTTGAATTATCTATACCGATCACTAAGGCATACATAATCCTTTTGTTCAAGCATATGTTGTAATTGACTCTTGTTCTTGGAGATAAGAAAAGAATAGTATTTTGTGAAAAAGAAAGGGTTGTGATCATGTAAGGTGTATGAGCTGCCTACGTACATCTGAGGTTTTTGAAAAGTTTTAATTTTGTTTGAAAATGATTTTTACAGAGGATCGGGCCCACGTAGTTCTGGGTAAGGGGAAATGAAGATATTTTTTTTCTTTTAGACTAGAAGGGAGATGAGAAGAGTCATAGGAGGGTCTACTCGTCAAGACGGCTTTGGCACCAGTATTCTTCGCTGACCTTACTTTCAAGCATGATGCGTAGTGAGGTTATTTCTAGCTCCACGGGTAGGACTGCTTCCAGACCGTAGACTAGAGAGTAAGGGGTAGCCCCAGTAGAGGTTCGAATTGAGGTTCGGTAGCCCCAGAGGGCGTACGGGATTCGGTCGGCCCAATCCCGACATCTTTCGATCATCTTACTGATGATGGCTTTGAGGTTATTATTTGCGGCTTCAACTGCACCATTGGTTTGAGGTCGGTAAGGGGAAGATTTGTGTCTCTGAATCCCATACTCATTGACCACTTCTATGAATTCTTCCTCGAAATGTAACCCGTTATCTGATACTAGCTCGTGCGGGACCCCATATCGGTAGATGATGTTTTTCTTGATAAATTGGGCCACTTTCTTAGCGTTCATCACTGTGTATGACTTCGCTTCAACCCATTTGGTGAAGTAATCAATGGTAACTAGGATGAACTCATGCCCATTGGAAGCCTTCGGTGTAACCTTCCTTATAATTTTGATGCCCCAGGTGGAGAACGGCCAGGGATATGTCATGTTGTATAATTCATGTGGAGGCATATGCTGAAGGTTGGAGAATTGTTGGCATTTGGGGCATCTCCGGATATAGGCAGTGTAATCCTGGGTCATGGTGGTCTAGTAGTAACCTTTTCGGATGATATTCTTGTCAAGCATGTGACCGTTCATATGAGGTACGCATTCCCCGCTATGGATTTTTTGCATTATCTTTTCAATGTCAGCCCCTGCGATGCGTGCAGATGAGTTCCATCGAAGTTTATTTTGAGCAGTGCTTTGTGACAGATGATGTACTGGGCAACCAGTCTTCAGAGGGTTGCTCGATCTTTCTTGTTGGGACCCTCGAGATACCTACCATGCTTAAGGAGGTGCCAAATATCATAGTACCAATAATTGGCAAGCTCAGGACCTTCTGTGGTGGCGAGCTCAATGTGGTAGCAGTGGGTTGGTTTGTCTTGCTTTTGAACTAGGAAAGGGGGTCATAGTTATTCCTTTGAGCATGTCGACCATGGAAGCTAAGGTAACGATAGCATTGGCTAGGTTATTCTTTGATCGGGGTAGGTAATGGAAGGTGATATCTTAGAATCGGGAGGCTAGCTCTTCTAAGTGGGCATGGAAGGGTTGGAGTTTCTCGTCCTTGACTTTCCACTTTCTGAGCACTTGACCGATGATGAGGGTAGAATCCCTATAGACGTCTAGGCATTGAATATCTTTCTTGAGAGCAACCTTGAGGCCTACCGTGCATGCCTCGTATTCAGCCATGTTGTTAGTGCAAGGGAAATCCAAATTGATGGCAATGGGAGTGTGAGAGTCATCTGGGGCAATTAAAATCCCAATGCCATATCCTTTTTTATTAGCAGCGCCGTCAAAGAATATTTGCCACCTGAGCGGTGCAAATGATGTTTTCATCTGGGAATTTGGAGACCCAGACATCAGCTTCTTCTATGGGGTAATCAGTGAGGTAGTCAAATATGGCTCTTCCTTTCATGTATTTCTGTGTGACGTACACGATATCGAACTCGGCTAGGAGCATCAACCATCGAGCCATTTGACTGGACAAGGCGAGTTTCTCAAGTAAATTTTTGATGGGGTCCATTCGGGATACAAATTTGATGGGGAAGGCGAGCATGTAGTGCCACAGCTTTTGGGTGACCCAAATAAGTGCGACACACGGCTTTTCCAAAGCAGTGTAGTTAACCTCATACCTGGCCAATTTGCGACTAGCATAATAGATGGATCTTTCTTTGAGGGAATCTTCAAGGTATTGGCGTAGCAAAGCCCCGACTGAAGTGGAGGTTATGGTTAGGTATAGGAGCAAGGGGAGATCAGGCTGTGGTGGCATGAGTACCAGGGGTTGGGTCAGATATTGTTTGATTCGGTCAAAGGCTTCTTGGCATGCCTCGTTCCAAGATTTAGTTGAATCTTTTCGGAGGAGTTCGAAGATATGTTCGCAAATGGAGGTTAGTTGGCTGATGAACCAACTTATGTATTGCAATTTCCCAAGGAAACCTCGGACTTCTTTCTCTATTCAGGGAGGTAGCATCTCTAGTATGGCTTTTAGCTTGGCGGGATTTGCTTGTATCCCCTTCTCACTGACCATGAATACTAAGAGTTTTCCCTTTGTAACGCCGAAGACGCGTTTCTGTGGATTGAGTCCCATCTGATACTGTCGTAGTGGTTGGAAAAACTTTCTAAGAGAAAGAACATGACCCTCTCTAGTCTTGGATTTGATAATCATATCATCCATAGAGACCTCAACTTCTTTCTGAATTGGATCGTGCAGGATGGTTGTGTCAGCCCTCTGGTAGGTAGCTCCAGCATTATTGATACCAAATGGCATAACAGTGTAACAAAAGGTTCCCCATGGGGTGATGAATGTGATTTTTTCTTGGTGGTCTGGGTGCATTTCGATTTGGTTGTATCCAATAAACTCGTCGATGAATGACTTGAGAGAATGACTGGTTGTGTTGTCCACGATCATGTCGATATTGGGTAACGGATAATCATCCATTGGAGAAGCTTTGTTCAAATCCCGATAGTCTACACACATGTGAACTTTTCCTCCTGATTTCAGCACAGGCACTATATAGGCTAGCCATATGGGATATTCGATCACACAAATGAAGCCTACGTTTAACTGTTTGACCACCTCTTCTTTGACTTTGAGCGACCATTCGATGCGGAGTTTTCTCAACTCCTGTTTAACTAGCTTGTAATCAAGGAGAGTAGGAATCTCATGTTGAGATATTTCAGGATCAATGTCGGGCATATCATCATAGGACCATGCGAACACATCCACGAACTCCTTTAGTAGTTCTTTGAGTTCTACACGCTCATGCTCGTCAAGGGTAGTCCCTATCCTAATCGCGCGCAGTTGGCTACTAGAATCGAGGTTTATAACAACAGTCTCTTCTTCATTAACTTGAGCGGGGTTAGGTTGTTTATTATTAACCTTATTTAGACCAGTTAAGAATTATTCAATTGCAAAATAATCATCATTAAAAGTTTCATTATAATCCAAATAGTTAATATAAGGCACAACAAGATACTCAAAATCTTCATTTATTTCATTGATAGGAAAAACAACAATGATAACCTCGTCAAAAGAGGACTCTATTACATTTAAATAAGGATAGACAATAGAAGAATAAAAGGGGTAAACATTGGGATTAGGGGAGATTTTAGCAGGTAGAACTGGTGCAGCATGCCAGTTGAGGAGAGGTGTTTCGGTAGCTTTAATTAGGTGGGATGGATCTAGTGATGTGGTGCCTGAATGAACCATGCAAAGTGCCAGCCCTAGTGTCTGTAAGTTGAAGGAATCTTCGGAGTCACTTTCCTCAGTCTCTTTGGCATCTTTGATGAGCGGTTGTTCATGGTGTTGGGAACTCTCGGCCCATGGGTAGCTGTCTTGGAAAAAGATCTCCATTCCAGGCTTCATCTTCTTGTCTGTATGGTCATACCATGGTTCAAGAAAGCCGCAAAAGGGTAAGTCCTCACCCTCTTTGATGAATCATCCATTCAAGGAATCACCTGGGATAGTCTGGACGCAGTCTAGTCTTCTCTTTGGTCGAGACTGGCGGATCATTCTGAGCTCTTGTTCTGATGGTTGATACCCCAAACCACAAGGAGGGAAAGCCTTCTTCAGTTCAATCAGCTCGAGTATCCCTTGCTGTCTTTGTCCTAGCCCCAGTCTGGGCATGAAGTGCATATTTCTGAACATCTTAATCACATTGACGTTGCCATGAGGGTTGTATTATGGATAAACCCTTTCTTTGAAGTTGTCCCCTGCCGGCAGTAGAAGTGATTCAACACAGAATCCTAATAGGAGCATATCATTTGACCCGTGATGTATCTCAAGGATCGGACTACTGGTACTTTCACCCTCGGCATTGTCCTCAATGTCCAAGATGGTAATGACCCATCTGTCGGTGAAGAACTTTAATTTTTGATGGAGTGAGAAAGACACGCCCTTGATACAGTGGAGCCAAGGACATCCGAGTAACAGGTTGAAATAGGCTGGGATGTCAATAACTTAGAATTTGACGACAGGGTTTATAGGGATAACCCCTATTACAAGCTTTATGGATCCCATCACCTCTCGACGGGTATTATCGTAGGCATGTACAACAGCGGAAGTTGGAGCGAGGTCTCTTTCTTTCAGTCTTAATCATTTGAAGATTCTCAGTGGGCAGACATTCAAGGCGAATCCAGTGTCGACAAGAGAGAGTGGTACAACCTTCCCCATAACCTCGATAGAGATGTTGAGTACATGATTATAGTTTGGTCCAATCTTGGGGATTTCCTCTTCGGAAAAGGATAGAATTCGGGTAGAGGTCAAGGATCCGACCAAATTTATTGCTTCTTCAGGTGTGGTAGAAGGAGGAACTGTGGGTCTAGTGAGCAAATTAATCAAAGCATTTATGTGCAGCTGAGAAGACAAGAAAAGCCCATATAGAGTGATGTTAGCTTGAGTTTTCTTTAGTTGATCGAGGATCTTGCTCTCCTCGAGGGTCATCTTTGGTATAGGAAGGTTTTCACCACCCTTCCCTTTGTCATTTTCTGGTAGTGAGCTTAGAATATGGTAATGCCTTCCTGATCTGGTTATGTGATTTGTTGAAGAAGGAAAAAACGTGAATCTTGTTTCCTTCTTGATCTCGGGTTGTTTTGCTACCTTGTTTATTTCTCCGAGGAGTTCTTCAAATGATATAATTCCACACATATCGGCTACCGGTCCAGTTTTCTCTAAAGCTTGCTCTTCATTCGAATATCTCAATTCTTCCCCCCCATCTGGTGGCAATAATTTTGTCTTTCCATGTAAAGTCAATGCATTCCATAACTTCAACGTCTTCTTCATACAGGTCATCCTATTCTGTGGGGATGTGTAAGAGTGAGGGGACCAGGTGCCCCTATAGCTTCAAAGCATCGAATAACTCGGTGATACAATAAATTTTATTGGTCTGCCTGAAGAATTCTGCCATGATCTAGACGACATCATCCAAGCTAACTTCATCGATCGTTACTACCCAACTATCTAACTCTTGGGCCCATTTTTGTGCTTCCAAGAACTGCGTACTAAACCTCTGGCAATCAATGACTATCTGTGAGGGACATTTCAGCCCGAACTCTAGCAGTTGGTTTAAAACTTCTGATAATCCCATACCTCTATTTTCATAACGGATACGGACAGCGATGCATGCTCTGGTAAGGATTGACATTTCCTGGTCAGTGAGGCTAGCAGGGTGAAGGAGGAAATATGGGCAAATTTGGAGAGGTTTAGGAGAGTATATGGGTATGATTTGAGTCGAGGGATCAAATTTTGGGTTCTCTTCTAGAAATATGGCATTGGTATGATTTGGAAGTGGGTTGTGAGTAGTGTTTGGCTTAGGATTTGATGGTGGGGATGATGGTACCCCGATTAATTAGACCTTGGATCATGTTTTGGAGGTGAAAGCATTGGTAAGTGGTATGGCCAGCTGTTTGGTGATAGGCGCAATGGGCATCTGCCTTGAAGTTTCTTGGGAGTGGATTTGGCAATGGATGAGGATCCAGAGGTTTGATAAGGTTTCAGCTTAGCAGGGCTTGATAGACTTTGGAGAGGGGAGCATGGAGCTTAGTGTATTCCTTTCGGACTGGGACAGGCCGGCTTTCTGGTGCCCATGATGCGGTTGGTTGAGAGATGTTGTTGATGGTTGAGACTGTAGCGCTAGAAGGTTTGTCATATTTTCTAGAGGTGAACTGTCCGGACACCTTCTTTGGGTCAACTTCTGTTTTGGCAACACCTTCCTCGATTTCTACTCCTTCTTCTCTGAGATCTCGGAAGTGGGGGTAGTATTTTCCTCCCATCATTGCTCGGACATGGGGTAAGAAGTTCTTCTTCACTATGCTGACTTATTCTTCCTCGAAAGGCCGATTGGTCATGGATGCTGCTTTTTTCCTCCATCGGACTATGAAGTTACTGACTGATTCTTCAGGGTTCTGCTTGAGCAGCTCTAAATCACGGTGGGTGACCTCAAGCTCTTCATTGTATTTGTATTATGACATGAATTCTCGCGCCCTCTAACCCCCGACAACACTCGAACGTTTCGCCCCATTTGACACAAAATCCTAAACCTGCCACTTGCGAAAACCATTCACAATTAGCAAATGAGTAAATGAAAAAGCTTTCCCAACTTTCACATGATCATGAAATATAGACTCACTTTATGTATTAACAATTCAGTTTTCATACAAGAAAGAAGGTCCATGCGCACACAGAATCCCCATGTCAATTGGCATTATAAATATGAGGTAATGAGTATATTTTTGAAAATAACGTACATTATACCAAGAGATTAACTATTGAAAATGCCCCTTTAAGAAAATTATATGGGTAAAAATGCCTACTATGAATTTTTTCAATTCATAGTCAACAATAGAAGCCAAAATAACCCAATTTTACTATTCTAAGGATATATTTGGAATCATGAAAATGCATATATATATATGAATAAAATAAATATCCCACTAAGAATTACTCCAAACATAATAGTAAAATATAATAGATACATTATATATGTAGACCTAAACTACACAAATCCATCTGCAATTTGCATTAAAATGGTAATAAATTGAACAAATCTATTTACAATATGCATAAAAATGAAAAGGCAATAATTTGTATTTTTTCCTAAAAATAGGGAGCTCATCTTGAACAAAATATGCTTTGGCAACCATTATCTATATCCCTTCACATATATAGATAGATAGATAGATAGATAGATAGATAGATAGATAGATAGATAGATAGATAGATAGATAGATAGATAGATAGATAGATAGATAGATAGATAGAAAGAGTAGATTAAAGAAAAATATGATTTGAACGTTACTAACTCCATAAAATATTAAACCCAAAGGTCTTCAATTTTATATATCTAGGGTACTAACTTACTTATGAAAGTTGCGCAATTATGATGAATCTTGACTTAATGATTAGTAAAACAAAAGTAGTCACAAAATTTTGCTAAGAAACCTTTTACATAAAATGCATACATAGGAGCCGTTTTATGTAAAATAAACTGATTTGTAAATCCATGTCTTTATAGCTACATTTTTTGACCAATTTTTTATATCTATTTTTTTTATACATTTTAATAGAAAAAATATTAAAAATTATAATAAAACGAATGAATGATAGAAAAGAGAAAATATAGAATTTAACACTCGCCCTCGCACCTTTTATCGTACCCGAGTGATTCGGTGACTTTATATAACCCAATTGGGCTTTGGACCTCGAGCGATGAATTATGGGTCAAATTTGGGTAGTATAGTGGCCTTGGTGCAACTAATTGGAAGAAGAATGGGCTTAAAGTCAATATTTACAAAATTATGGGCCGTTCAAACGACACTCGAAGTCGTTCGAACGAGACTCAAATCTCGTTCGAATTGTATTCAAATGACCATCGAACAAGGTAACTCTGTATGGGATTGACCACCCTCATTAGAACTTCGTTCCTTGTATGATCTAATGAGATGTCTTTCTCGTTCGAACGACATTTATCCTGGTTCGAACGAAATGTGATTCTCATTCGAACAAGATCCATTCTCGTTCGAATGAGACATTTAGAAATCAATTTCTGTAGTTTTGAAAGTGATGTCAAAATGTGGATCATTGGATGAAGACATGTGTCATGCTCCTACAGTAGCAGATCAATTCGTGAATAGGGCTTGGGACATTTTAAGAATTTTGCCCCTAAGGATTTTGGGGTATTTAATTGTGAGTTTGGACCATTTTAGTGCATTTAAATTAGATCCCCCCCCCCCTAGCTTTGATATATTTCCCACCAATAACCACCTCATATCACCCTAGCACCACCACCCCTCATCCATAAACCACCACACTTTTACCCTTTTTCACCATATTGAAGCCCATAAAACCCATTTATACCATGTGTACGTAAGATAAAGATCTTTGGAGATATTGTCGGGGGGTTTTGAAGAAGAAGAAGAAGAAGAAGAAGAAGAAGAAGAAGATTAATGGAGTTTTAAGAGGGTCTTGCTTGAAGCTTTCATGTAGACAATCTTTGTAGAGCTTGGCAACCTCTTTAAGGCCACCTTAAGAGGTGGGAGGTTACCATCTTCTTATGCATTTCATCCACTATTGTTGCAGCTTCTTTTGAGATGGAAAAACTCCACTCTTAGCTTAAGAACTGCATTTTTCATAGTATTTGTTCTTGTCGTTAGAGTAGAATGCATATATGCTTTAAAAAGATATTTCTTATGGTTTTGTATAAAATAGCATATAAAGAATTTTAAGAATATTGAGTGAAATGATACATTTTAAGGAAACTTGGTGTTATATATTTTATGGAATAAAATGATTTGAAAATAATATTTATCTTGTTAAAGATATTTTATGAACAAATGTTTCAAAAAAAATTTGTAAGATCTGTGATTTTCATAAATATAGGCATCTATTCAGGTTTTGAAGGATAAAAATGTATTTAGTATGAAAAGCATGTTGTTGCAAATGTTATGAAATTTCTTGAATAAATCATTTGTTAAACACATTTTTTAGATTTTTAGACTTAAAATCCCTATTCCTGTATGTAAAACTTGTAGTATTTTGATGATATGCACATAAACAAGTTTAATGGAAGTTTTAATGAGTTTTAACTTGGAATAAAGAGAATAGAAATTTTATCACTTAAAATGTATCAATAAGTGTTGAAAATGTGATAAGTGTATTGTATTAAGACTACATGTGTTAATAAATGAAAATGACGTTTTTCTTATAAAGTAGTCTTCAAAATGTTCAATGGTCTCTCAAAGAAAGAAAGTAATGAAGTAAAGAAATTTTTAACTTGATAAGTATGTTACTCCAAAGTGTTAAAAAAATGTTAATGAGTTAAAAACATTTGAAAAGATGGTGCATACAACTTAATAACATTTTTGGGAAAATAACACTTGCAAAAATGAAGGAAAATGCAAGTTTTGAAATAAATGGATAAAAAGGTAATTTTACATAAAGTGGAACATTTTTATGAAATAAAAATATTAGAAATGGTGTTATATAAATATTCCTGAATGAAAGAGATTTTGGAATAAAATCAATGTAAGTGTATAAATGATAGAAGATGATGATTTGAAAGTATAACACAAAGTGGAGTGAAACACCGAGTTTTCTTATCGGCCGATAGAAAGTGGAGTTATGTGGACATTTGAAAAATGTTAAAATACATTAATATGGACTCATATGACATCGTGAATAATTAAGAAGGGTCCGGAGCTCTAGGTTGAAACCCCAAAATCACTAGCGAGAGCATAAGGTAGCATGGCCGGCGGTGTGGAGCCGTTAAAGTATGCATATTTTTAGACGATTTCGAGAAAAGATGATAAGAAAAGTGGAATATGCCATGCAATGGGTTATGTGGTGAATATAAGAAAAAATAACCTAACTTTAATGATTGATAAATGTTCTCATAAACGATAATACGGACAAGTAATGTGAGAAACTGGCTAATGTCCATGAAATAAAAATAATGGTAAAGTTAAGTTATTAAATGCGTAATTAAATTACCTAATGAGGTTTAACCCACAATTAAAACAAGGGTGTATTCATCAAAGGTTTTGAAGGAAAATAAGTATTTTCTGACACGGTGCGTGCGTGTATTGAAAGGTGATTTTCATTGAAAACACTAAGAAAAATTTGGTGCAAGTACAGAAGAAATTTTGAGAAAAGAAGTTTCTTTCCAAATAAAGTGTATTTGTTTAAACTATTTAACCGGGAATGTTAAATCAAGATTTTAATGTCAAATCAGGTAAAAAGAGGTTCTTTTATAAGATTAAGGAAAATTAATCAAAATAAGTAACGTTTCTGAAATATAAACGATTTCACACACACACACACGTATATAAGGTAGTTGCATGCGCACGTAGATATAACGTATTTGAGTCTCTTTTCTGTCGTTCGATTCTATATTACATTGTTATATTTTCTCACTAGGCATTCGGCTCATTCCATCGTCTTTGTCCTGGAAGGTTGAGTGCAGTTTTGTATTTTGAGAGCGTTGTATAGGTAGGTATCCTTTTTATTTTACGTTAGTATCTCTGTATGTTTGGATTCTGGGGACGCTTTCCACAGATCCTTCGCATAGTATATTTAAAATTGAAATTGCATGCTAAACAAGTGAAATATTAATAAAATAAAATTGGAACAGGAACGTTGTATAGTTTATTTCATTGCACTTCACACCTAACGCTCGGGTCAGACCGGCTTCACCATGGGTAACCCATAACTCCGGGTTGGGGAGTTATATGAAATGTCCCTTAATGAGACGATGTTTAAATGGATGATAGCTTTTATGTAACTATAAATGTTATAGCTTTTATACTTTAAGCTAATGCCAAATAAATTAATTTAAAAGATATTTTACAAAGAAAAAAAATATACAATGTAAATACTTTTGAAAAACAATTGACTTTCGATGGTGGATTGTAGGGAAGTCAACTTGTACGCAAATAAAAGTTTCCAACCCAAATATTAATTGTGATTGTTTTGAAAAATGATTTAAATGTAATTTTTTAATTTTTATGCATGGAAAATATATGGTAGTGAGGGGGTAAAAGTGAATTTTTGTATAATCTATAAGGCTGGAGATTATGTGAGGTCCCTCATATGAGAGGTTGTTTGGTATGTTATCCAACACTTTATGTGTTTATTATGTGAAATTTAATATCTATATTTGTATTTCATTATCTCTATATACTATCTTAAAATGTATCGTACACAAAATGTGTAACTTTTGACCTTTATACCCCTTAAAATAAAAAAATCAAATCAACCATTAAAAAAATGCATTAAAGAACCCTTCATAAACCCATATATCTACTCAATCAACCCATTAATATATAAATCCACTTCTCTCTCAATTATTCACTGTAAGACCCTCTCTCTTCACTCTTTACCACACACCAATTTTTGTCCTTCTATAAAAGTTTTCCCATTACAAAACTTACGTAACAGAATGGGTTGAAGGCTATAAATTCATATCCAAATATTTTTTGAGGATATAAATACATGAGAATTTTTTCCATCCATTGAATCTTCGATAAATCACTTGATACAAAATGTATAGAAAAAACTAGGTTTGAAAAACAAAGTTAGGTTTCCAAATACAATATATTTGCGTATCCGATTACAATTCGATATGGAGAAAGGTATTTTTAGAAGATAAGGTGACACCTTCTTTGGGATATCTAAAATATTACTTTAGTGATGTAAAATTCTTGGATCTTATAGTCTATGATCCACCCAAAGTTAGGTAGGTATGTGGGAACCTCTTGAGATGAAAACTCTTGCTTATGCATGAGATATGGTCGTGTATCTCTTGGCTTCTTCATTAAAATTTGAACAGTACTTTCTCACCTCCTTCTCAAACCCTAATTTTGAATTCAGTAGCTTATAACCCTAACTTAAAACAATATATACAAGTTTAAGTGGTAAGCTTGGGAAAAATTATTTTTCTTGAGAATCTGGGCTAAACGATTTGGGTATATGGATTATACAAAGGACCCAAGTTAAATAATTAAATTAGTTTCGAAATAAATACTCGAAAATACCAAATCAAATCCCATAAATTTTTCTTTCTTTATTTAATCATAATTAATTCCACTAAATAATTATGACCGCACTGCAATTTAATTATCTAAAAAATTACTTGGTTATAATAAGGTTTTATTTGCAAAACTGATTATGGTTTATAATGTGATTCCCTGCGTTAAGCTTCCAATACCCACTTGGTTAAATAAACTTGTTTTTAATCGACTTTAACAAACACCTAACCAATTTCTTTATTCTCAACTTAACTTATTTGCTACTCTACCGGATTATAAGATAATCTATTAATTAGGTATTAGGTAATGAAAACAAATCTTATAAGTCTATAAAGGGGTATCGCTATCCCAGGTATCCTGGGGGATCCATTGACCGATATAAAATCGAATCTCACCTATGGTAATAAGAAAGACAATTGTTGTAGCAATTCAATCCTCATAATTCCCGATATTAAGAATCTATGTACCCTTTGTAAATGTTGTAAGATTACATAAGTCTAATCACGATATCCTTTTGACTTAGAGTCTTACCGGTGGTCATGTTCAATTCATCGCTTGATGCACCAACCACAATCCTCCTTTGAACTGTAAAACAAGTTCTCAAACCGTCAATCGGGTTCTCGTGGTTTGAAATAAACTACTAGGATTATACCATAGCCATTGTAATAATATGTCAACTACCCATCTAGGTTGTGAACTATTCAGTAATACTATAACTAAAATTTTGATATCCTCTAATTAAGCCGAACCCACCTCATCAGAATTCCTACTAAGTTTTATTGATTGACATATAAAAAAATATATATTTAATGAACATAAATATAATGCATGCAGACAAATATGATTCTCACTTCAAAATGAACAAGGCAAAACCTTTTATTAATTAAAATAAAATGTCCTTACATGATTTTAATAATAAAACCTCAACAATCTCCCACTTAGTCTTAAAGCCACATGGCCATCCACTTGACACCCCTCTACATGAATGTCAAAAGTCTTAGCTCGTAATATTGTTAAAAAGGTATTTACCGAGTAATCTTGAGACGCAATCTTAGTCATGATGACGTCGTGCCTCTAGACGATTTCCCAAATCAAGTGATAGTTGCGCTTAAGGTGCTTTGACATCTTATGAGTACTTAGTTGTTTCAAATTCGAAACCTCCCATCTATTATCACAATAGAGTGTAATAGCCAGCTGCACTAAAGGAACCACACCCAAGTCACCCATACATTTATAGAGTCAAACAACCTTATTTGTTATATCTGAATCGATAACATACCCGGCTTCCATAGTCAAATCAACAATTAATACATGAATGATTGATACTCCTCCAACTTATAAATCCTCCTCCTAGAGTAAACACATATTTCGAGGTCAATTCCCTAGAATCCCTATCCAACTGGAAATCTTAGTCTATGTACCCAATGTATACAACATTATCCACTAACTAAACCAGCACAATCTCTAGTCCTTTTGAGGGTACTTCAGAATGTTCTTAATAATGATCCAATACTCCTCACCCGGGTAATACTAAATTTTTTTTACCTTTCCAATGGAAAAATAAACATATGGTCTTGTACACAGCATATCATACATGAGGTTGCCAATACTAAGGCATAAGGTATTTTTTTCATCCTCTATATCTGATCAGGTTTCTTAGGACACTAATCACTAGATAAAGAAATTACATGCCAAAAAGGGAGAAACCCTTTATTAGAATTTTATTTCATCCTTCTATCACCTAGATGCATGTTTTTAGGGTATGATAAAATTGGTTGATTGTTTAACATAACAATCGATAAAGTTGGTGCAATTTTGAATTGGGTAATCTGTTTAAAGTTTAATTTAATTTTAAAAAATTAAAATTTTGCATTTGTGTTTCGAACCTTCCATATTAGACCCCTATCACTTTTCACCTTTTCCCTTGTCAGCTATTGATTTTCCTCCAATATCCAGTGGGGGTGGAGGCATGTTATTCTTCTTCAACCTCTTTACATTACAAGAAAAAATAGAATTTGTGACATGTTTCAGCGACATCAGTATTTTCGTGTTGCCAAAGGGTATACTTTTGGCGACATATATAGTTTTTGTGTCACAAAAAGTTGTTATTTTGGTGGGATCCCTATTAACATTTCCCCCCAAATGTCATTTACATTCAGTGACATCTGTAAGAGGGTACTTTAGATAATATGGAGGCGTAACCCCTTTGAAGTATGGTGATGATAAGTTAATTAGCCAAACCCTTAGATTAGTGATAGAACAAACAAATACAAACTCAATGAAGATAAGACTTAGTTTAAACTCACAAATCCCTCATGTATAACTCAGAAAGTAGTAATGAACTTATAAGCAACTTAGCTAGAGGGAGAGAGAAGTAAGCACCCTAGGTAGCGAGAGGGGCAAGAAAAATAGAAGAATGCTCAACAAAAATATCAAGAAAAGAAAAGTGTGAAAAATAGAAAAAAAAATGGAAAAGGAAGAGAAAAATGAGCAAAAGCCTGAAAAATCACTAAAGGGCATCATAAGAACATTTTTCAATTCCGTAATTTCCAACCATTTTCTATTTTACCCAATACACCTTAAAACCCAGAAAAGTCGTAACCGAGTTCGAATTGTGAAATTGATTACCGCGTGGAGAGCTAAGACACGAAAAGATAATAAAACATATTATATGGCGTGAAAAAGAGATGATGTTTCCCATTTCTGAAGACCATATTCCGATGAAGAGATAATTTCAATAAATAAATTTCGTCTTTTCAAAATATTGTGCGTGATCTCGTGTCCATCATATTTACTCTTTATATCACGCATACCGAGAGATTAAGTCACATTTTCGAGTGATTGGTTTGTGAGTGTATCCGTGAGATTTTGAAATCAAAGGGAATTTTTGGAAAGTAACGTAATGATCAATCGATGGAAATTAGCGGTTCAATTTTTGGCTTCGCACACACACACGCTATGACTTGAGACTTGTGAATATGATTTTAAAGTGACCATTTTTTGGGAGTTTAAATTGTATAATTTTATAGTGTTTTCAACTTTTTTTGAGTCTAGGAAAATTAATTTTGTGGGTATATTCTCTGCAAACCCTCACAAGACACAACTCGTCCTACTAGGGTAACCAAGAGGTTTAAAGGCTTGTTGCATACACTAAATGCAATTTCTTTCCTGCGAAAGAGATTTTCTATCCCATTTAGCGTTTCTTGCAAGTTTGACCATGTTTTGATTCTTTTACAGTGCTCGGAAAGCATAAAGTTCTAAGTTAGGGGGTTCAATTATGCATAAATTCTTCACATTTATCTCCTTAATTTCGGTATATTTATGATCCCGTGTGGTGTAAATAGCTTGGATTTGCCTCATATATTTGCTACTAACCACTTTTGTCAAGTATTTCCTGTTTTGTATATTTCTCATGTGTTTTACAGGTATTTCATGCAAGTTAATGTGAGAGAAAACTCAAAACACTAAAAGAAACCAAGAAACGAGAAGTTTAAGGGCATTTTCATAATTTTCTAGTCTTAGTCTGGAGGTGGGGCCAACTGGAAAGTTGAAGATCTTTCAATTACAAGAACATTGCAAAACACGACACCTCATTCCGAGATACGGTGAAGAAGTTATGGTCATTCGAAGTTGAGAGAAAATCACAAGAAAAAGAACGGAACCAAAGGCAAAGAAAAAGAACCGACCCGGTTTTAGCATAACTTTCTGTTAGAGGAAAACGGAATCGAAGGAAAATAAAAAGAATCGAATCGGTTCTAGTAAAACTTTCTATTAGAGGCAAACGGAACAGAAGATGAAGAAAAAGAACCGAACCGATTCTGCAAAACTTTCTGTTAGAGGCAAACGAAATCGAATCCCTGAATAGGATCAGTTCGGTTGTCGAAATTTGAATATATCCACTTGTAAAATTAGAGTCCTGCATGGTTGAAACTCTTGTAAATTCGTAGGTTATTTATTCTAACGTCTTTGAAGATATTAGAGAGCTTCTTTTTACATAGTTCTAGAGAGGGAAAGTAGAGAGGAACCCTTGAAGCTCATAAATTTCAGTTTTTAATTCTCAATTGCAAGTTATTCAGTAAAGTTGATTTCTTTCTCTTCTCTATTGTTTAGTTTCAATAATTCTTGCATAATTAGTTTATTCCCAGTAGGTATTACATCGTTATTCTTCATAACTAGTTTTATTACCGACAAGCTTACTAGGGTTAGGGGATTATATTCCGACCTTGCCTTTCTCATTTATAGTTAATCAGTCACAATTAGTTCACTCTTGCATGCTTAGTTCGTACTCAGTTTCATTTAATTACTCTTAGATAATAGCTATAATCTCACTTATATCACCTTTATATTTTCTTTTTAGAGTCAGTTTGGGATTGGCCATCTTACGTATTGTCATCACGTTCTACGTCCTATTTCCCTGTGGATTCGACCCCGTCTTACCGGGTTTATTACTTTCGCGATCGGTTTGCACTTGAATGGTAATTAGCACGTACTTTAGACACTTTTTAAGTCACGTCAATATGCCTCACCCTCGGGAAGTGGGGAATATTTCCAGTCCTTCACTATTAATCTATGATCCTAGTAATCCTTATTGGAATCAGATAGATTCATAATCAGGGCCTAGTTAGCCACCTTTATCTTCATAATCGGGGCCTATTCCAGAACCTAACAGAATGAATTCTGTTAAGATGTTCTTTAAATGTCTTCATATCCAATTCTGAGGGTTCATGTCCAAAGTTTTGGATGCTAGTTTTCTCTAACTAAGTCTTTTTGTTCAATGATCTTCTCGGTTTAATTACTGGATCTTATCTTAGTAAACTAGAGCTAACTTTGCTACTGCATTCTCCTTCTGAAGAATCATTGATTATGACTTCTCCTATATTTATAAATCTAATTTCTTCAGTGTGGATATTCTTATTGGTAATCTTAGGGGGAATAAACTAGACAGTTACATTTCCAGTGACATCGTCTTTATTAATAAATAAAGGTTTGTTCTGTATAGTTTTAGTTTTATGAAATTCTGGCAATTTCCAAAGAGTCTTAGTTTTTTCTTTTATAGGTCCAGTATTCCTAATACTATAAGTATGAATGTAGTCTTATTGTATTCCTAACGCTATTTGTATTAGGTCCAGTATTTCTAATACTATAAGAATTATTGGTTCTAACTAATATTTATTCATTAAGTCTACCGCTAGAAATTCCCGATTGCATTCCTTCATAGGGGAATTGGAAAAATTTCACATAGCTTTGAAATTCTATATTTATATTAGTATCTGGGATAATATAGTCTTCATAGCCACTATCAATAAGATTAACTTAAAATGTTTGGCTGTATCTACAGTTACTGTAAATGCTGGAATAATATTAAAGTTTCCAATGTTATCTGACATTTCTAAGTCCGCTATCCCAATAAGGATTTTTTCTCAAAATCTTTTCATCTTTTATTAATTACACAACATAATATGTTGATATTATTTTGAGGTCTACGTAATCCTTGGATTTTTGCTTGGAAGAGTCCTAAAGTTAGGAACTGGAATTTTTTATCAGTTCCTCTTGATTTTAGCCATTCTAAGTCCAAGACTTTAAGCTTGGTATAGGGATTGTCTAACACATGATTTTTACAATGATAAGTCATATTATAATGAGGAGTCTTGGGCGTGGGTCCTTCTTTAAATAAGTCTATGTATGTATCTACTGGAAGTTATCCATTATGTATGGAATCTTCAATAATTTTCCAATCAACTTCACACTATTCTTTCCATTGGAGAGGATTGGTGAAATTTCTCTCCTTCTGCCATTTTCTAATATTGGAGGATGAATCTTTAAGTATTTGGAGCATAAAATTACTATGTCCAATATTTGGGATAGGGCTAACTATCTTACTAGTCCTATCTAGTCCATCATTTATGATTCTTCTAGTTATGGTCTTTCCTTCCTTAGTTTCTATATAAGAATATTCTCTAAATTTACAGGTGGTTACCTGTTTTTGTTCAAGTCTTTTTTCAATTCTTTCTAAAGAGTCTGAATACTTTCTTTGTCTCTTTATCTGAATAAGTATTTCTTCTTTAAAGATCTTATTCTCTTTTCTTGTATTATTATTAATATCTTCTTTATTTTTAGCAAGGGTATTAACATGAGAATTAACGACTTTTGTAATATAGTCTTTTTTCTTCATCTTATTGTTGCACAGATTCTTACGTAAATCTAGTTTCTATGGTTTCTACATTTTTTTCTATTTAATCTAAACGTGTTAGAATAAATAGAGAGTCTAATACTGATTGGGAAGGTTTATTATATATAACCTTAATTCCCTTAATAATTTCTTCATATTTTTCTTTTGCTAGCTATGTTTATTCTAAGTTCATTAATAATACTATCCATTCTGGATATGTTATGGCTTTCCATATTGTTAAGATAATTGGCTAAATTCAGTTGAAATTTAACAAAGTCTGTATATAAGGTGGTTAATCATTATGTCTTAGCTTTTAAATATAATTGTAAGTCTTTAACAAAGCTGTTATTGTAGTCTTGTAGGGTTATTATTGAGGTTTGAGATTAAATTTAATCTTTCTAGTATAAGCCTTGATGCTTTAACAACATTAGTAATCTCATTTTCATTTATGTTATAATAAAATCTATCATCATTTATCTTTTCTAGAATTCTTTCGTAAAAATCTGTTAGAGTCTAAATGGAGAGGTTTTCAAATACTTCATTTCAATCTGATCTAACTATTTCCATTACGAAGATAATTGTCTAATCTAGGAATAAGTTTAGCTTGTTCCTTGGTGAGTTTAATTAACTCACATTCTTGATGTTTTGTCAAAGTTTTAATTTCTAAAATGTATTTGTTAAGGATTTCTATGTGGTTAGTCTTAATATTTATTTTTTCTAATACTTGTACAAACTCTATTGAAATTTTGACTATCTATTTCTTTTATTTTTTTAGAAATATTTTTTACCTCTGATACTAGAATTAAGATTGGATCGGAATTTGGCGGGTTTCCTTTTTTAAAGTTTTAAATATCTGATATACTAAAATATTTTCTAAAAGTATTGTGGTATAAAATAGAATTTTACTAAAGGTATCAGCTTTGTCTTATTATGGAATGCATTTGAGATTTTCCCTACCTATATATATATATATATATATATATATATATATATATATATATATATGTGTGTGTGTGTGTGTGTGTGTGTGTATATATATGTATATACAAATACTATTCTTCTCTAGCTATCCCGCATTTTGACAGTACGAATTGGACATGTGTCACTTGACGGTGAGCTCTGAAAAAAGAGATAGCGTGCTTATAATTTATGCGAAAAGTTTTAGGTCACCATCAGGCGACACATGTCCAGTCCACATTATTAAAATGTGGGAGACTCCGCACAAGAACACACGCACACACACACACACACACATATATATATATACACACACACACACACACACACACACACATATGTATAATATAAATATACATATTTATCAATTTTATTAAATTTTCAAAAAGTTGTATTTAAAAATAAATTTATTAAATACACACAAATAATTATAAACATAAAAATTAAATTTTAAAATTGTATTTAAAATTTAAATCTAAATTTCTAATATCCCAAATTCTCTTTTCGAATCTGGAACTAAATTAGACCAACACTCACATCAATCTGAGTAGCAATGATGTATACGTGCAATCCGATAGATTAAATAGGCCACAAATGCATATAAATGGGACAAACGATCATAATATTTTCCCCACTATATATGAACGACTTGAGCACTTAAATTTTATCAAACATCCGGACCGGGACCGAGGTGACCTCCTCTCTTGCCAGCCTGATCCTGTTTAAGGGGATTTTTATATCGAAAATAGTTTAGAGGCCTCTTTTTGCAAAGAAAAAGAAAAGTTTAGGAGGTATTTTTTGTATTTGAATACTTGTGCAGAAAAAGGCTGAAATTTTGATTGTGAAAGGTGGAGCGGATCGATTGGTCTGACAAACCATGCTGATTGATTTCTGTGACCTTTTGTTGGAAAATATTGTGTTTTTTACATAAATTATTTTATAACTAAATAAATATATTGGTCAAAGTAGGACCAAGTACGTGCGCGTTCCTTGTAGCATGACGAGTCACGCGATATATTTATTTATTTAAAACGGATAAATGATGAATAAGAAATTTGGTATCAAAGTGCCCCATTTACGAATGAAGTTTATTGGAAAATTTTATTTAATTTTCTGGGACGGTTTTTCGTAACTGTCGCTAAAGGTCGTGACTGTTCACCATAAGTTGTAACAGTTCATGAAAAACGTTCCTAAAGTGACTGTTTTCTAAAAGACATGTCTTTTCATGAAAAAACACTTTGTTTTCTATAAATGCATGACTTGTCTTCATTTTTAAAGAGAGGAAATAAGGAGGAAAAATATTTTCTATACTTTCCATTCTCAATCGAGTCGAATAGAGTATCAAACGTAATTGGTTCGTGGGACACGCACACTGAAGTGCTTCTTGCGCATGTCGAGACTGTTTTATCCTGGGAGGCAAACACTCATTGTTCATTACCGTAAGCACCGTAGAGGGAGCGCATTTTGTCTTAAGGCGAGAGTGTCAAACACTTGACTCGGTCCTCTTCTTCGTTTGTAAGTTCTAATGGTATAATTTTTATTGCATAAATATGATTTATTTCATGTTTTAAATTTGATAAAACACAAAAGTATTCATAAAATTAAAACACAAAGTAACATAAAATATTTTCCAAACTTCAGTTAATGCATGATATTAGACATTTCGTAATACATTGATGAGAATGTATTAATATATTATTTATTGACTTCTAATAATCAATAGCCTTTCATTTTGCTTCTTGTATGTGATGAAAATTTTGAAGAGGTGTATTGGAATATTTGTATGCCCATGACAATTTTGAACACTGTTTCATTTGATAATAATGCATTGACTATTGAACGTGTGGTATTGTAATTTTCCATGATTTATTTCATGATTTGTCACTTTTGTACACAATTTTTTTTGTGGCTTAATGTTTATGTCTTTTTACTCTGGGTGGGTTAAGTATGATACTAGTAATATTGCAAATGATATCACACCTGGGATAAAATATAATGTTAATAGAATCTAAATGCGGGTGCATTGTCTTTAGTTTTGAAAGTTTTGTCCGTAACTGTGCGTACTGAATGATGAGAAGGCATTGTTTACTTTTGGTAATTGTATATTGCCACCATCTAAGTTGCAAATGACAACTGAGTGACCATTCAAATATTATTAAGACTTTGTTTGATTGGAATTGATTATAAGAACGTTTCAAAGATTTTGTTGTCGGATCATAATTGTTACAAACGTCTCCTTCGTTTATATTAAAATTATTGAAGTTTGGATGTAATTATTGAAGATGTAATTTTTTTTTGTGGTATTTGGTTAAATTTGGAAACTTAAATTTGATATATGAATACTTGTGGTGTCATTTGGTTATTTGACAGTTTGAATCCATTAAGTATGAGTAATGTTCATATGCATTTAACTTGTATCTTTTCATCTTTAGTGATGTATTTGATTTTTATGTCTTTGACATGGACTATGCCATAAATGGCATAAAAAGTTATTAGTTTATGAATAATGCATTTTTAATGTTTAATTTGATTATAGACATTGCATGGCGTGCGATAATTTTAGTGATAAAATTAATTATTTTTTATTAGCATTCTTTTGAATGTCTAAAATTAGAATAGTGTGTCCCAAATAAGGTGATTTTGAATACATTCATTCAAATTTGTCCAAATGAACAAAGGACAACAATAGTGTGTTTGATTCATATTATACATATATAATTTATTTATTGACGGTAGAGCTAAATACCAATTTTGGTGCGCTCTCAGATCGAAAAATAAATTAGTAAATAAGGATGTGATGTCACATGTGTAATAACGTGCATTTATATATATTATCACATGATAATCAAATGTCTGATTATGCGTTGAGATTTAGTCACATCTTTGGTAATGTTATTCACGTGATTTTTAAGTGCATTTTATGCAAATTAATGTGATTATAATATACGCGATGATATTATGGTCTCTTGTATGGTTACATGTATACGTGTAACAGTACTATTTTAGTGTCACCTAATTAAATTAGATTACATGAACGAAAATGTGATATATTTAGAAACATGATTTAAGTTGCATTCTTGTAGAATGTCAATATTTAATTATTGTGATAATTCATGTAATCTTGATATTACATTTAAATTGGTTTTAATCTCCCGTGTCACGAAAAAGAGAAAAATAAAATATAATGCATTGTCCATTATTGTTGGTATGTATGTTAAACATTGCAATGCATGCATTATATCGACTCCTAGAGATATGAATATGCACTGTTGTTTAAAAAGATGTGAACCAACATGTTGAAAATTTGAGAATATTTTCACGCATAATAAATTAAAAAGTCCTATAGGTTAGGAATTTATTATGTTTGCATAATTTTTATAGTTGATGACATGTTGTGGCATCCGATGACCTAATGTCATGTAATGAAAATTGAGGTGTGTAATGACATACTATTTTCACGTGTAGAAGTCTATTGGATATTTGTGGCATGATTGTATATCATTAACCATATAGCATAATGCGACTTTTAATCTTAGGGGTGACCCTTTCACTCTTAATTTTGTGAGACACTTTCATCAAAATATCATTGGAACATGCTATGTTAAACATGATGTTTTATGAAGAATTACATTTTTATGTAACATTCAATGGATGTTAACGTTGATGAAAAATAAATACAATTTGTATTGATATCGTGGTGCTCAATTTTCGATAGACTTGAAAGAGGTGATATGATTAATTTCAATATGTTACTCCCCTTCACTATATTGAATGTTATCAAATGCGATGAAGATTGCAAAAGATATGAGAGTCTTTAGTTGATATAAAGTGCTACATTCCTTTCCGTAATATATAAATTCATTTTGGAAGAATCTTATACTTCCAATTAATGCGTTTGTCGAACGTGTTCTTCAATGGAGAAAAATTAGTGTGGCGTGATAACAGATTTATTTATTGAATTTATGATTCAAAATTCAGAACCGAGCGGTATAAAGATTGCTTTAAAGATGGTATAGAATTAAATCATAAATCCATATAAATGATTAAGGGATTCAGAACCGAGCAATTTCACAACTGCTTTAAAGGAGGTAGAATCAAATTATGATCTCATTGGAGACTTAGGCGTAATCTCAAGACACCACAACTAGTAAACTCAAAGAAGGGCAAGTAACCAAATTGCATATTTTATATTATGATATTTTTAAAGTCCATAATCATAGAATATGTTGAAATGGTTTTGAGGCATATAAATTATGTGTGACACAACTTTAGTTTAATACTAAGAATTGTGACAAGTGCATTTGTAGGCCTATGGAACAATAAGGAATATACCATTAAATGTCAAAATCACTAAAGTAGAGAAACTTATCTCAACTAAATCTTATTTAGAATGAAATGAATGTATAACTTCTAAATGGACATATGTGTTGGTCCAAAGATACATTAATATCATATCATTTTACAGAAAAATAAAGCGTTTGGAGGTTGAGAATAAATGTATCAATTTTGTATAATTTCAAATTTATGTTTGAAATTGTGGGGGAAGTATTGTGTTTTCTATGAGTTATATTCTCAATACATTAACCCACGATAAAAATTTTATGGAAAAGGTTGAGAACCTTTGTATGAATTATGATAAACGTGGGGGTATTTATCTAAGGCGATAATTTCTATCCAAAAATAGAAACAAAGATGATTCCTATTGAAAATAGGATAAACACTACTGAAAATGTAGTATTTGATTGCATTTCCTGTTGAAAATAGGATAAACACTACTGAAAGTGTAGTATTTGATTGCATAAGTACATTTAATGTACTAATAGTATTTCCAATGTGCATTTGTCTAGAGAAGTGTATACTTCATTGATTGAACGATAATTAATACTTAAGTACTTTGATTATATTCCAAGGTTGGAAATGATTAAGCGTGTACAAAATGGATCAAAGAGTCTAAAGTACAAATTTAATGAGTCGTTGAGTATCGATACTAAGATATAAGTGACAAATGACATAAACATTAGGAAATTATGAATATATTTTAAACAATATATGACTTTCGAGACTCGTATTCCGAGTGATATATTAGCATGATTAGAGGTGTTAATGTTTGGAAATCCTCTTATGATGGAATATGAATACTATTTCCTAGAAAGCAAGGTACCTTGACAATTTTAAAGAGGATGATTTGAGATAACAATTATAATGCATGTTCTTGCAATTGAAAATCATTGCTTGAAAAGGCATAAAGCAATTTGGCAAGTCACAACTTATTAGTCATGACATAAGACCATAAAGAAATCTTTCTTTGTTAGTGATAACATTATGCCTAATAAAATCATTGCGGATCCGTTAATAAGAGAGTAAGATACGTACATCAAGGGGAATGGGCTTACAGCCGGTTAAAACCTAAAAGAATTGCCATAATGGAAACCCAACCTACATGACTGGAGATCCCAAGAATTAGGTTCAACGGGACAACCTAATTATGTGCGATTCAGTTAGCACTGAGAAGAAAATAAATTCTTCCTCTCATTCCTAGGATGAGTCAGTGCACTACCTGCCGTGTGTAATAGGATAAATTTTATTTTAATGATTTCTATATTTTCAACATAAGGATCAAGTGGGATATTAGCAGGATACTCTTTATAGAAATCACCTATGTGAGTGAGAAGGGGCCACTTCTATGAGAATAACCAACGGCTACATTGTTAAATTCTCTAACACACTCATGAAACCAGGAGGTGTCCAAGGCCAAAACGGACACAAAAGTGAGAACCAAGAATGTTCAGAGAAGGACTGTGTGAATTCTATTGTCTCGGTTTACACAAAAAGGTTGATCAATTCAAGACATCGCGTTCATTGATTGACCAGTAAACCCGATAGTCTCTCACTAGGAAAGATTCAAGGCCAAAAGCTATCTTTACCGATGCAGCTATTTTCCACTGATACTCTATCTACTTTGTCTTCATGTTCATTTGATTCTTCACCCAAATTTCATTCATGTGGGGGATTGTTGGAAAATATTGTGTTTTTTACACAAATTATTTTATAACAAAATTAATATATTGGTCAAAGTAGGACCAAGTACGTGCGCGTTCCTTGTAGCATGACGAGTCACGCGATATATTTATTTATTTAAAACGGATAAATGATGAATAATAAATTTGGTATCAAAGTGGCCCATTTATGTATGAAGTTTATTGGGAAATTTTATTTAATTTTCTGGGACGGTTTTTCGTAACTGTCGCTAAAGGTCGTGACTGTTCACCATAAGTTGTGACAGTTCATGAAAAACGTTCATAAAGTGACTGTTTTCTAAAAGACATGTCTTTTCATGAAAAAACACTTTGTTTTCAATAAATGCATGACTTGTCTTCATTTTTAAAGAGATGAAATAAGGAGGAAATATATTTTCTATACTTTCCATTCCTAATCGAGTCGGATAGAGTATCAAACATAATTGGTTCGTGGGACACGCACACTGAAGTGCTTCTTGCGCATGTCGAGACCGTTTTATCCTGGGAGGCAAACGCTCATTGTTCATTACCGTAAGCACCATAACGAGAGCGCATTTTGTCTTAAAGAGAGTGTCAAACACTTGACTCGGTCATCTTCTTCGTTTGTAAGTTCTAATGGTATAATTTTTATTGCATAAATATAATTTATTTCATATTTTAAATTTGATAAAACACAAAAGTATTTATTATATATAACACCTTTATCCAAATGACAGAATCCATACGAACACATACATATATGCAATGCAGCAATATTATTTTTCTTCTGCATCTGCAACAAAACTTTTTTAAGAAAGCCTAGGAGGGGCTGCTGGCGGAGTAAAAGCACTTCGACGGTTGGTTATATTTTATATTCATAGGGATGAGTTTGGTGGGTGTTTTGATTTAACTGTGACTGAACTTTTATGTATTATTACTAGTCTGTATTCTTCAATGCTTCCTGTGTTCTGGGGATTATTACTGAGAAGACGATGCAGTATATATTTATGTATATGAATATCTATGTCAGGGTGTCAGGGTCAAGAGTCTACTCAACTCAAATCAGAAAGAGTGCCTTTAGATGGATAAGGACCCAACAGTGTCCAACTTTATATTTTGGGGCATGCAATGAGAGATGATTACTACAATCTCACGTGTATATTTTGCTCAAAACTACCTTAGTTGGGGAAACAAAATCACTTTGAACTAGTGGTATCGAGAGTGATGGGTGAAAATTAGCAACGTTATTATACCGTATCAATAAAAATCGAATGGCAATCCAATATCATTTATAAATCCTGAATAGGTGACTATCTAAATTTATCTGGTGTGCTATGGAAAGTGTGGTTAGCTAACCTTTAACCATGGTTATTTTTAAAAGTGTTTTTGTCTTATGTGCCATGGTATATTAACAAAATTATATACTACTTACGTTCTTTCTATTTTCATCCAAAAGTTTTTAAAGAAAAATATCTCTAAGGGTCCGTTTGGTTGGCATAATTTGCCTAGCCAAATGTCAAAAAGTTGGCAAATATAAAAATTTGCCCACATTTTGACTGTTTGGTTGCATAATTTGCCTAGGGATTATTTGCCAATGTACAACACCTCCTATGTACAATCTGTGAGCAAATTTTGCTTACCTATTTGAGTGGGAAATATTTGCCCACAAATTTGCCAACTTCTTAAACGATTTTAATGTTTTAAAAAATAATTTAAAAACTGTTTTAAATAATTTAAAAACTGTTATGAATATTTAAAAATTGTTTTCTAATGTTTCAAAAACTGTTTTTAATATTATAAAAAAATGTTAAGAAAATGTTTACAATTGTTTTAAAAAACCGTATTAACAAAATATTGTAAAAGCTGTTTTTAACATTTTTAAAAACTGTTGTGAATATATTATAAAAACAGTTTTAAAGTTTAAAATAATAATTTTAAAGACTGTTTTAAATATTTAAAAAAACTGTTATAAATATTTAAAAACTGTTTTGTAATGTTTTGAAAACTGCTTTTAATATTATAAAAAATTGTTAAGAGAATGTTTTACAAATTTTTTGAAAAACCGTAATATAAAAATATTGTAAAAAGTTTTTAACATTTTTAAAAACTGTTTTGGATATATTATAAAAACTGTTTTAAAGTTTTAAAAAATATTTTTTAAAACTGTTTTAAAGAGTTTAAAAAAACTGTTGTGAATGTTTAAAAACTGTTTTGTAATGTTTTGAAAACTGCTTTTAATATTATAAAAAATTGTTAAGAGAATGTTTTACAAATTTTTTGAAAAACCGTAATATAAAAATATTGTAAAACAGTTTTTAACATTTTTAAAAACTGTTTTGGATATATTATAAAAACTGTTTTAAAGTTTTAAAAAACATTTTTTAAAACTGTTTTAAAGAGTTTAAAAAAACTGTTGTGAATGTTTAAAATTTGTTTTGTAATATTTTAAAAACTGTTTTTGATATTATAAAAAATTGTTAAGAGAATGTTTTACAAAAATTTTAACATTTTTGAATATAATATAAAAACTGTAATATAAAAATATTGCAAAAACTATTTTTAACATTTTTGAATATAATATAAAAATTGTTTTTAAATAAATTAATTGGATTGACTTTAATTTCGCCTAATGTTGTTTGATAGCGTCATCTGAATTTGCCTAGGTAAAATTTGCCTGCCATGCCCACGCTTTTGCCCACTAACAACCAAACGGACCCTAATAGTAATTATTTCATAGTGTTGGTAGGGCGCGTGAGATAAATTATATTTGTCCATGTCAAATATAATGTTTCATTAAAAAAATTATTCATGTAAAAATGTTCATTAGAAATTTATTTTTCTTAACCCAACATCATATGCGGATACGGATAGAAATTCACATTTTTTTTTTGTATTTTGCATTCATATTATAGAAATGTGTATAAATAGAAAACCCCGTTTGAGATGGCCTTAACTTTAGCTTTCACTATAAATTTATTTATTTTTGTGAAAAATTATGGTCAACTGAAAATTCTCATTTATTTTCTTATATTTATTTTTCCATTTTTTTGTTCCCATCATATTTTACTTTTGGTAGTTTCTTTTTGAATTTTTGAAACAAACTAGAATGATAAGCAATAGCTTATTTTTGATGGAAAATTTGTATTTTTCCACAATGGTGTTTTCTAATCTTAGCGTATAGAAACGTAAGCTTAGGAGATAGTAATGAGAAGATTTTTGGTAGCATACCATGAGGTGTCTAGGTCAGCTTACGCGCACCTCGACTTGAAGAGAGTGCGCGCGCGTTCAAATAAGAAAATTATTTAATTAAACTCAGTTTTTATCAATTATGTCCTAAACATGCATCTAGGTGTGATTGAAGATGATGAAATCATGCAAGAACATTCAAACACACACAAGTGAGGAAAAATTCCCCAAAGGGGCAAAACCTTTTTATTTTTCACTATAATTTTGTAATATACGGTTACACGGATTACAATGAAAAAAAAAGTGTGACACAGAAATACCCGCAGGTGTCGGATCTGATGTCGTCGGCTGGAATCTTCCTCAGGAACTCCAGGTGAGCAGCAATGAAGAAGAAAGACGGCTTCTCCACAAGTATGAACAAAACCAAAGTTGTGTTCTTGGGTTTAAAAAATATTCACAAAGGTATGACAATGATGTGTGAATCAAAACATGAGTTTTGGGACTCAAAAATGTAAAGACTTGAGCTAATAGAACTCTTAAAATCGTCTCTCCAAGTCTTGCGAAATAACTCCCCCGAAGTTGACTTTTATAAGGAAATCAAAAGGAATTTTAAAACTTTGGAACTCTTGTCAGCGTCAGGTACCCCGAACCGGTTTGGCTTGTACCTCGAACCGGTTCACCCCCCGAACCAGTTTGGCCTTCGATTCGTGATAGTTCGCTGGTTTTGGGGCTTAAACACATAGCATTCTTCATAAGGATTTTATCGGGATTTTCTCCATTTTCAAAGGCCCATAATTTCTTCACCGTAGCTCGAATTGAGGTGTCGTTTCTTCCAGTGTCTTCGTGGCGTCGAGCTCTTCAACTTTTCAGTTGATCGAACCTCCGAACATTAGCTGTAAAATTACCAAAATGCCCTTGAACTTTTTTATCTTGCATTCTTTCATTATTTTGACTTCTCTTGTGTACCACTTGCATAAAGTACCTGAAATCGTGAAATGTGAAGTCGTTGAGGCAGATGTGGGACACTTGATGGATATGTTTAATGCTTGATTCTCGAAATTAGGATAGAGACTGTCATGTGAGATCGTGAAGTGATGTGCCTTTTGTAGCGACATACGACATACATAAATGTAAGATAACGGACATGAGGAAAATGTCCTTACAAATCTCCCCCTATGTCTATGCCGTTACAAAATAAAAAATCTGAATTATTATCATTCAAAGTGGTGAGCATGATGGGAGCAAGTGGATACTATATCGTCCACATTGATCTAGGCAACCAAAATAGCACCGTCATCTCTCCTGGCGAATAACGTCATTGTTGATACCAAATTTAGTCTGCTGACATGGCTCAATTGGGTGAAGGCACGTGGCAACAACAAACACTTCCAAGGAACTCAGACGCTCCGAGGAACCATGCTACAACGAGGAACACTGCTTCCCCGACCAACTCAGACGCTCCGACTTACAAGAACTCTCCGAGGAACTGTTGAGTACAGAGGAACTTAGGCGGTCCGAGCAGCTTAGGCGGTCCGAGATGCACCTCGAACAAAGCATTAATAGCAGGATAACCAACAGTTTGACTGTTCATTAAATGCTTATCATTCAGATGTATACACTTAAGGGGCATTTAATACATTACCCTTTCACATGTACACCATTTAATGTATTACCCTTTCACATTAAATCCTCAGGGTTATAAATACATTGTATTACCCTCATTGTAAGGGGATCGGAATTTCTTGAGAAAACTTGTAATCGAGAATTCCCAAACAGTCAACAATAACAAAAACAGTGGACGTAGGCCATTGTTATAAGGCTGAACCACTTTAAAAGTTCTTTGTCTCATTTTATTTATCTGTGATTAAATAATTAGATACAATCTAATTTTTTTACATCAACAGATTGGCGCCGTCTGTGGGAAACGACTGGTAATATCGTTTTTCATCAAAAATAACTCATCACAAATGGCTGATATTCCAGAACCCGGCAATCGAAACGCTGGAAGCCCTCCAAATCCATCTGCTCCGCCTAATATTCCAGATCTGGCTGGAATAATGACAAATCTGGCCCAGGGCCAGACACTCATGCAAGAAACGATGCGACAACTCCTACAAACCCTCCATGGCGGTGCACCAACCCATTCAGGACTGCGAAGTATTCAAAGAAATACCCGTTTACTTTCTTCATGTACTAGGCGTACTGATTCATATCGTACTGAGGAATCTGAAGATTTTTCTTATCAACCTGGACGAACTTCGTCAATGCGGGCCACAGATACTGAACAACGTATCACTCTCTCTCCAGAAAGGACTAGTGCGTTAGAGAGGCTAAGTAGGGTATCACCTTTTGATCGATTAGGACCTAGAAGGAGTAGAAGTCCTCCTAAAGTCGCATCGAAGAGTTTTCGACGACCATCAGATTTAAGAGAAGGATCTGCCCAGTCGCGACCAGCTGCTCGTCAAGATAGATCCCAGGAAGCCACATTAACTCGATCAGTTGCTCGAACCAACAGGACCGATGACGCGACTTAATATTTGTCTCAAAAGTGCGTACAATCTAGGCTCAAGTGCAAGCCTGTCGCTCAAGTAATAAACCCGGTAAGTCGGGATCGTATCCACAGGGATCGAGATTGCCAAATAGTAATAAGAAAAATTATTAAATCTTGAAATGATTTCGTAAAAGAAACGAAAAGATGATTAAAAATTGAGAAAATTTATATTAAAAAATTACTTAAGAAAAACAAACTGAAAAGTGCAAAAGAAATTAGATCTGACAAATGGGAGAAAATAAGGTAGGGTACAATCCCTCAATCCTTAACAAATTACCGTATAGAATACTAGAATTGTAAATTAAAATTATTGACTAGATCTGGTCTTTATACATTCTAAGCATTACATATATGAGGGATCTAGCCCGCATCATATGAAATCAAAGATAGATATAAAGCGGTGAATGAATCCAGTCTTTATATATTCTAAGCATGACGTATATGAGGTTCAATCCCGCACCATACGAAATCAAAGGTAAATATAAAGCGGTGCTTTCACGATTCAATCAATATTTTAATTTAACCTCTATTTTCTACATAAATAATTTGCCTTGGATTGAGTTCATGTACCCCAACCCTTGGGAATTTAGCTACTCATGATTTGGTTCAAGAATAAATTCACACACAAAATTATGGATCTACAAGACATGGGAAATAATTTGCAAATAATAAAAATAGAGAATGGAAAGATATTACTTGAATTCATCAACAAAAATGGAATTGGAATCCAGAATTTCTTACAAACTAGGGTTCATGAAAACTCTTGAAGGAATAGAAAATTTGCTCTCAAAATCTTACCCTAAAATTCAATCTAGCACTTCTAACCTACTCCTAACCTAGCCTCTCTCTAGCAACTCCCCTTGAAAATGAGGTAGGGCTTGGTCTTTTATAGTACGAAGTTGCACGAATTTGGCATCAAATTTCGCTTGTGGCACAAGTTTTCCAAGAGTTGCACTGCATTAAATGCATAATTAATTACAGAAATCCGCACATCCATACTCTTCATTATCGCGCAACTTCAAAACATCGTAACTTCTTCACTGTAGCTCGGATTGAGGTGCCGTTTTTTCAGTATTCTTGTCATTTAGAACTCTTCAACTTTCTAGTTGGCCCCACCTCCGGACTAAGGCTGTAAAATTACTAAAATTCCCTTCAACTCTCCATTTCTTGGTTTCTTTCATTGTTTTGAGCTCTCCTTCGCACTAACTTGCATGAAATACCTGTAAAACACATGAGAAATACACAAAACACGAAATACTTGCCAAAAAAGGTTAGTAGTATAAATAAGAGACAAATCCAAGCTAGATACACTGCACGGGATCATAAAAATACCGCAATTAAAGGGATAAATGTGAAGAATATATGCCTAATCAACCGAGGAAGGAAATGATGCATGGAAAGGCTCTATTTAGAGGCTGGAGGATAGATTAGGGGAAATGGCTAAAGCCAAGAATCCTCTACAATGAACTTTTGTTCGAGGAACACCTTTTGTCCAGGCCATTGTAGATTTTCCAACACCATCAAAGTTTAAAGCACATGTAGTGACCCCCAAATATGATGGAAAAACCGACCCTGTCCTTCATATAGAACAATACCAAGCGGCAACCGACATCTATGTTGTTCCAGATGAGATGAGATGCAGAGCATTCTCAGAAACTCTTGTCGGATCTGCTCAAATGTGGTATAATAATCTTCCTCGGGGTAAGATTTTAACTTTTCTTTAACTGGCCGAGTTATTCATTTGGAATTTCTATTTTGGGGTAAGCCAGTTAAACGAGTAGCACATTTGTTAACTGTTAGACAAAAGGCTGATGAGAGTACCCGAGATTATATAACTCATTTTAATAACGAGAAGCTCGAAGTCATTGATTATGAGGAAAAGACAGCGATTACTGCATTGATGAGTGGAATATTGCCTAACAAGTTGTACTACACTTTGGCTAAAGATCCACCTAGAACCATGTCAGACCTGATGGGAAAAGCGTCCAAGATTATGAATGCCGAGGAGGCTATGGATGCGAAGAAGAATATGGATGCCAAAGAAACCAAGGTGGAAGGTGATAAAGCTAAGAAGAAAGATCATAAGAACAATGGTAATGACAAACACTCAAAAACAAGGTCGACTTGGGAAGTATTGAGAAAATTTGATAATTATACTCCTTTGAAGAAAGACATCAACCATGTTCTAGAAGAAATCAAGAACAAGGAGGAATTAAATTGGCCAGAGAAAATGAAGGCAGACCCCCGAAAGGAGAAATAAGGCAAAATATTGCGAGTTTCACAAAGATCATGGCCATATGACTAAAAGTTGCATAGCTCTTCAGAATGAGATTGAAACACTCATCAGACGAGGAAAACTGGCAAACTATGTTGATCGAAAGAATGATAGAAGAAACAACGATCGAGCAAGAGAGAGATCCAGGTCTCCTCGTCGGGCAGAGGAGAACAGGAAGAGAGACCATGAAGTTGATCCAGAAGATGACCCTGATCTTCCCAAGAGACCAAGGCAGCTAGAACGTGAGGTATTTTTAATACGCTTTGGATCATTTGATTGTAATGTTATTACAGGTGGAGATGCAGGAGGAGGAGACCTTGTTGTCGAGAGAAAAGCTTACCTATGTGAGGCTAAAGCTTGCTCATACATTCAACGAATAAATCTAGCTGAGGAGGATCGTCCGAGAAAGGTGAAAAAAGAGAAATTGGTCATTAGTTTCTCAAAAAATGACCTCGCAGGTGTTCTATATCCTCACGATGAGCCATTGGTGATCAAAATGAGGATGAAGGAGGTAATGATTTCAAGAGTACTGGTCGATAATGGTAGCTCGACAGACATCATGTTCTACTCATGCTTCGACAGTTTAAATCTAAAGCTATATCAACTAGAGCCTTATCATATACCCCTCCTCGGTTTTGCTGGCGAGAAAGTATTTTCACTTGGGACGATCAAGTTGGATATATTCATTGGTACATGGCCTGCTTGTCGAACAGAAAGAATACGCTTCTTCGTGATGGATAAGAATGTTCAATCATCATACAATATCATCATGAGAAGAGTAGGATTGAAGAAGTTCGAGGTTGTACCATCTATGGTACATCAATGCCTAAAATTTCCAATAAATTTTGGAGTAGGAGTTGTGAAAGGTGATCAGAAAGTAGCTCGGGAATGCTATTATTCATCCGCCGAGCAAGGGGAACTGGAGGAATCAAGGAAAAAGACTACTACTTATCAAGTGGATGAAGGGGCAGAAATTAAAACATTGGATCCTAGAGATGAATCACAACTCGTGAAGGGTCAAGTGGTGGAAGCTACTGAAAACATCATTCTGGACGACGAGCACCCTGAACGAACTACTCAAGTAGGTTCGCCATTGGAAGCCTCACTAAAACAGGAATTGATAACTTTCCTTAGAAGCAGAAAGCAAACTTTTGCGTGGAGTCATGAGGATATGCCTGGGATAGACCCAAATTTCCTATGTCACGAACTCAATGTGAATAAGGAAATCAAGCCTGTGAAGCAGAGAAGAAGAGTATTCAGTCCCGAGAAGAATCAATCTATACAGGAGGAAGTCGAGAAGCTCCAGAAAGCCTGTTTTATTGAAGATGTTAAATATCCTGACTGGTTAGCAAATGTGGTGATGGTGAAGAAAAAGAACAACAAATGGAGGATGTGTGTAGACTTCACCGACCTCAACAAAGCATGCCCAAAGGATCACTTTTCGCTGCCCCGAATTGATCAACTAGTGGATGCTACCTCAGGACACGAGTTGCTGAGCTTCATGGATGCTTATTCTGGTTACAATCAGATTAAAATGAAACCTGAAGACAGGGAGAGTAATTCTTTCATTACCCCTAGGGGAACTTATTGTTATAATGTTATGCCTTTTGGTTTGAAAAATGCAGGTGCAACATATCAGCGGCTGATGAACAAAGTGTTTGCAGAACAAATCAGTTGCAATATGGAAGTCTATGTTGACGATATGCTGACAAAGAGCAAAAAAGCTGCTGATCATCTAGTTGACTTAAGCCATACCTTTGATCAACTAGATAAATATCAAATGAAGTTGAACCCGACGAAGTGCATATTTGGAGTACGAGAACGCATGTTTCTCAGGTACATTGTCAATCAGCGAGGCATTGAAGCTAACCCTGAAAAGATCAAAGCTCTGTTAGGGCTGCGATCCCCAACGACGAAGAAAGAGGTGCAAAGCCTTACAGGACGAGTAGCAGCACTCAACAGATATTTATCGCGAGCAACTGATCGATGTCTCCCATTCTTCAAGACACTCCGAAAGACTTTTGAGTGGAATGATGAATGTGAGAAGGCTTTTCAAGACTTGAAGAAATACTTGGGAGCACCTCCACTGTTATCCAGGCCAGTGATGGGAGAAAAATTATATTTGTATCTGGCAGTGTCCGAGAATGCAGTCAGTTCGACATTGATAAGAGTGGAGAATGGAGTACAAAAACCAATCTACTACACAAGTAAGGCCTTCCGAGGAGCAGAAATCAGATATCCAAGGCTGGAAAAATTGGCACTAGCATTGATCGAGGCAAGTAGAAGAATGAAGCCATACTTTCAAGCTCATACCATAGTAGTATATACTGATATGCCATTGAGGCAAGCCCATCACAAACCAGAAAAGTCAGGAAGATTGATGTGCTGGGCAATAGAACTTGGTGAATATGATATAGTTTATGAACCGAGATCATCGCTGAAAGGGCAAGCTGTAGCAGATTTTATAGCAGAGTTCACCTATCCTGATACCCCCGAGGAGAAAAAGTTTCTCGCTGATCAACCTGTGGATGTTACAGGATCATTAAACACAAGCTCAGACCAACTTAGGTTGGTAAAAGGGCAAGTGGATGTTAGGATCATCAAATTCGAGCCCAGACCAGCTTAGGTTGGTAAAAGGGGAAGAAAAGATTATTGACGAAGAGCAAGAAATACCAGGGAAGGATGAAAGGAAGCAACAAATATTTCACCGAGGAACTCTGTCAGATTAGAAATTTGAAGACGAGTTACCTATATGGAGTCTGTATGTGGATGGTTCATCTTGCACTACAGGATGTGGCGCAGGGGTAGTTTTGAGCAGTCCGGACGAAGTCGACATGGAATACGCCCTACGTTTCCAGTTCAAAGCTTCCAATAATGAGGCCGAGTATGAGGCCATGATTGCAGGTCTTAATTTGGCAAAAATTATGGAGGCACAACAGGTTATTGTCTTCAGTGATTCTCAATTGATCGTAAATCAAATGTTGGGAATATATGCAGCCAAAGGAGAATTAATGATTAAGTATCATGCAAAGGTGATGGAGTTGGTATCAGAATTTGCTGCTATTTAGCTGGTCAGAATACCAAGAATGGAGAATGCGAGAGCAGATGCCCTAGCTCGATTAGCATCAGCTACTCGTACCGAGCTACGAAGAACAATCCCAATTGAAGTTTTAGCTGGTCGGAGTATAGATGAAGATCTAACGATGAACTTTATTACCCTTGATTTAGGATCATCATGGATGGATCCCATCAGGGCATATATTGAGAAAGGGGAATTACCAACTCACAAACTTGCAGCTAAGAAATTGAAGTTTAGGGCTGCTCGTTATGTACTGACCAATGGTATTTTATACAGACGAGGAGTTATAGCAGGTTTGCAAGGATGTGTACATCCCTCCGAGGTGAAAGAATTGATTGAAGAGATCCATGAAGGGTCCTGTAGAGCCCATGTAGCAGGTCGGAAGCTTTTGTAAAGGGTGATGATGCAAGGATACTACTGGCCGACGATGAGGGCTGATTGCATAGCCTATGCTAAGAAATGTGACAAGTGTCAGCGCTTCTCCTCCATCCGAAGAACTCCCCAAGCGTTATTAACACCCATTACTTCCCCTTGGCCATTTGCCATATCGGGAATAGATTTGGTTGGGCCACTGCCGACGACTAGGGGAAGATTTAAGTATCTCGTGGTCGCTGTGGATTATTTTACTAAGTGGGTAGAAGATGAGCCTCTCATTGATATGACGTATGACAGAGTGTACCAATTTATTTGGAAGAACATCATTTGTCGATATGGTCTTCCTCATGCCTTCATCACAGACCATGGAACACAATTTGACAACGAGGAGTTCGCTGCCTATTGCCATCAGTCCAATATCTTGAAGATCCACTTGGCACCAGGACATCCCCAAAGCAACGGACAGACTGAAGTGACGAACATAACACTGCTAAATGGCTTGAAGAAAAGACTAAGTGACGCAAAAGCAAACTGGATCAACGAGTTACAGTCAGTACTATGGGCTTATCGTACTACTCCCCGAGCAGCAACTGGAGAATCACCATATATGCTGGCATTTGGAAGTGAAGCTGTTATACCTGCCGAGTTGGGCCTCCCAACACACAGGGTATTGAATTTCAATTCCCCTGTCAGCGACTTAATGAGAAGATTGGATTTAGACATGCTCGAGGAAGTTCGAGAAGAAGCAGCCATCAGGAATGTTGCATACCAACAACGAACAACTTTGTTCTACAATAAGAGGGTGAAGAAGTGCGGCCTGAAAGAAGGAGACTGTGTGCTAAAGAAAGTGATTCAAAAGCACAACAAATTGGAGGTAAACTGGCATGGACCATACCGAGTTACAGAAGTTGTTCGACCAGGAACCTACCGAATAGCAACTTTAGAGGGGGAGGAGTTTAAGAATGCATGGAACGCAGAGCACCTGCCCAAGTATTATCAGTGATGTATGTTCTCATGTAACGCAGTTCCGTCAGTATGAATAAAATGAAGATATTCTGCCAAATTCTCTCCTTTTATTGAAAGTTTTTCGGGGAATACTAGTGTTACACACTACTCGACAAAACTCGAATTACTCAAATTTCTTCTCGAAAACGCCAACTAAGGTTGGTCGAGAAACAAATGTATTCCTCCGGGAAGTAAAACAATGTATTCCTCCGGGAAGTAAAACTATGTATTCCTCCGAAAAGTAAAACTATGTATTCCTCCGGGAAGTAAAACAATGTATTCCTCCGGGAAGTAAAACTATGTATTCCTCCGGGAAGTAAAACTATGTATTCCTAAAAATGCCAACTTATGTTGGTTAGGAAGTAAATGTATTCCTCCGGGAAGTAAAACTATGTATTCCTACGGGAAGTAAAACTATGTATTCCTCGGGAAGTAAAAGTATTCCTAAAAATGCCAATTTATGTTGGTTAGGAAGTAAATATATTCTCGAAAACGCCAACTAAAGTTGATCGGGAGGTAGAATTATTCCAGAAAGTGCCAAAGCTCCTCGTAGAGGAAAAATTCACTAACTATGGCTGGTCGGGGATAAAAACCCACTAACTGTAATTGGTCAAAAAGGAAAATTTACCGACCTTGGTTGGTCGAAAACATTTTATGAATACGAGAAAGTGATCGAGCAAAATTTTTGATACTCGTATTAAGTTGGTCGAGAAACAAAACATCATTTTTACCAAATGACTACCACAAATTCAAACTACTCGACAATAAGTTGGTCGACAAATAACACAATATTGTTAGCTTTTTAACAGATACACATGCACAGATGTAAAGTGTTATAAAACAATAAGCAGTCAAGATTTGCAAATAAAATTATTTCATTAAATGTAGAACAAAATACATCAAGAATGAAATATAAATTTATTACATCAATACTCCTATTCTATTGGTTTCTTCCCCTCGAATTTTGAAACAGGTTCCTCGTCAGCAGGTGGATCATTTAAAGAAAGGGGAGAATTTATGAAGTTAAGATCTTTTAACATCCTGATATTCATCACGGATGGTCGATCCAGTAGATACTCGGGACGAGATATCTCCACATTGGAATGCAAATTGTAATCGACGAGGTACTTGGAAATTAAACACCGAGGGATGGACCGAGCAGAGATTGAATGGTGGCACGGGTAGGTCGAGCAGCCCAGGATTATGGTAATCCCACAGGTAATGACCCTGTTCGAGTTACAGCACCCCTAAGGCATTCAACCATCCCTGTTTGTAGCCCTCATTATTTGCATTCTGGATACGACCGTCCAAGTGGTAGAGAGCCTCGTTGTAGCCAGCCATCCAGAACTCCTTGGGCTGCTTGTGAAATTGATATGTCAGTCTTTCTAGCTGCTCGTGGAGATTTTTGATGAAGAGTTCTTTATTCTCCAAGATAGATTTTTGCGCAGAAAGCTGCTCTTCCAGGTCCCTGATTTTCTTAGACATCTCATCCAATGCCTGGTTCTTCGCCATCAGCTGGAAGGCCTGGTTCTCTAAAGCAGATTGAGTCCTCTGTTCCTCGACAGAAATCCGAGAAACTCTTACTCGTCCCCGAGGAGCTCTTGCTCGTCCACGAGAAGATGTAGAAGGTCCAGCTCTTTTCAATATTTCCAACTCATCCCTCAGGTTGGCGTTCTCTACCTCCAAGAACGAGAATCCCTCGTCAGTCACTAGGATCAAAGTATTTGAGGTGGAGGCAGCAGATTTTAATTAAGATACTTCTCTTTGCAAGTTGTTATTTTCTTGCTCTAACAACTCGGCTATTTGCCTATGATCTTCGACCTCTGCTTTCAAAGTTCTTTCCCTCACATCGTATGCAGCAAAACGCTTCTCGTATCCCTTGTCGGCAATGATTTGCTGGTACTTCTTCTCGTATTCCTCGTGCAAGAGGGTAGTGGATTTCTTATATTGTTGTTGAAGGTCTTCAAGAGTGCCTTGGAGATCCTCAATCATATAATAGTAAGCTACATTATTAGCTACCGCACGATCAAGAAGACACTTCAAATATTGGTAAGCTTCAATTGCCTGTTCCGAAGCATCTTGGTCGAGGATGTCGACGATTTATGCTGCGCTCAGATCTGTGTGACCAGCCTTAAAATATTCATTGCATTACCGTAACAGCTTTGTATCATGAGCAGATAATAATTCCATCCTGGCCAAAAACTAGCAGAGGAAGAAAAAGCAATAATCAATAAGAGTACCAACAAAGTATGAAGAGCAGAAACGACAGTATGCATAAACAAAAGTTCAAATTTTATTATATCATAAAGATCAGAGTTACATGTTCAGGGTTACATTTTATAAAGAGAAATAAAATAGAAAGAAACCTGAACAACTCTACACCTTTTTCTTGTCTCCCAAAACTTTCTCGGGAGGCTGGGACGAGGAGGTAGGTTGCTCGGAGGGAACAGAGAGTTGATTGGGGAGCGCTGGCAGTTGTTCGGATGAAGTAACGAGTTGCTGAAGTTCCTCGTTAGTAGGCTGGATGGATGGGGGATGAGAAACTTGATCTCCCATCACCATGGAAGACTCCTCAGAGGCAGCTTCATCCTCTTCTTCGTCTTCAGGAGTTGGAGGGGGACCATGGATGTGTCGCTGGAAGAGTTCAGAAGTTTCATCAACCTTCATCTCCTAAAGAGATGCGACCCACCCATCTCTAAAGTATTTTAGGCTGCCATATTCGACTTGCGACATCATGGCAGCCAAGCCTTTGTTCCACCCCTTATCCCAGACAGCGCTGAAAGATTTCTTCACAGCTGATTTCCTCTTTAACTTCTCCGAGGAAAGCTTCTCGGACAGAATATTTTCAGCAGCCTTCAGTTTATTCTCAGCTTCTTCCTTCTTCCGACTTACTTCCTGAAGATGACCCAACTTTTCCTCAGCAATCTTGAGTTTATCTTCAAACTCCTCAGAATTCTTGATCTTCCTCTCAAGCTCCTTATTCTTATCCTCCAGACTATTTAATTTTTTCTCCAACTCCTTGGAGACTTCAACAACTTGAATTTTCTCCTGCTCGGTTAAGGCAAGTTTCTTCTCCCAAGCAGCCTTGTCAGCATTATGCTTTTGACGAGAATCTTCCAAAGATCGCGTCAGACCCATCAGAGCTTCCTCTACACCAGATGAGGAGCAGGAAGCTTTAATAGCTTCATCCTTCGTCAAAATTATGTTAAAATAGCTCACCAACTATGAAAAAAAATGAAAGCAAGTCAGATACAGATATAACAAGGGAAAGATGAAAAGTTCAAAACAATAAGACTTACAGAAGCAATGTGGCTAGCTGCCAATGAGGTAACCATATCCCGAGAAAGGTTTTCTTCAATACCTTGGATCTCGGGAATGATCCAAGTCTTCACCGAGCTCATGGCAGAGCTCGGGGGAACAAAAGTGGGAACTCCACTAGTCGGGGGCTGAGAGACAGTGTCAGCCAAATTGACCGAGGAGCTCTTCTTCAGCCTCCTCGTAGGAACAGGAACAGTTTCGACCAAGGAAGAACTCTTGGTCGGTGATATGACAATCACCTCCCCTGGAGCAGCAGCCTTGCTCAGGGCCATTGGGAGCTTCTCGGCAACCTTCACAGGAGCAGTTGGAGGAGATGCATCAATTTTCTTTGTCCCTTCTAGGACATCATGTTTACTTCTTTTTGCCTCCCCAGCACCATAGGCAGGTTTCTCGAAAAGGTTGGGAGGTCTTCTTTTCTTCATCCTTTCACTTAAAGGAACGTGTGACTCAGGCGAAGAACTGGTGGAAGCTGGTACTGGCTCTGCATCGCTTATTACCGGACGAGCAGTAAAAGAAGTTGTGTAACTCTTGTACTGAAGCAGATATGAAGCTGACCTAATATGCTCGTCGGCAATAGTCTGATGCAAACTCCAGATAAGTTTTAAGTGCCTTATATTAACGTCTGCCTCTTTTGGACACTTTCTTTTGTTATCAACTGCAAATAAATCAAAATTAAAATATCAGTAGCACATTTTATCAAACATAAAGGAAGCACAATCTCAAAATAAATAAAATGAAATAAAAATAACCTATCCCATTGCCATAGGGAGGGCATCTGGGACCCTAATACACTTCATCTCCAGATAAAGGAGCGTGTTGCCAATTTTTTATAACAACCCCGTGCTCAAAATAGTCCCTATTGGCATCCGGGAGATTAACCACTAAAGCCCTATTTAAAAATCTAGTTTTTAAATAAAAAGTATTATCACAAACAGCCCATCTATAACAAAATATGATTTCTGGAATTCCTATGCGAGTTCCATGAATTTGATTTAGTCTATGAACCCCATTAACTATTCTCCATGTATCGGGGGCTATTCTTGCAGGAACCACGTCAAAGTATTGACAGAATTCCAGACATAGAGGGTTTGGGGGAAAAGAAAATCCACACTCATCAACAAAGAGACTGGGGAACCAATGTCCCTCAGCCAAATGGAAATAATCAGAAGGTTCAGAAAGTTCCTCCAGAACAACCCATGAAGGAATAGAAAAATCAGAACGAAATTTATCAAGAGATTCAACAAGGTAAACCATGATGAATAAAGGAAATGAAGAAGAAGGAAGAAGATCTTACAGAAAAAGAATGGATCTGTTGACAACGAACGATGGAAGAGATGAGTGTACAGAAGAGAAATAGACGATGGAAAACTTAAAGATACAAATTTGAAAAAGTAGAAGATGATGGGATTTTCTACAGCGTTTAAATACTTTGCCTTGGGAAACGATAAAGTTAATGATTACAAAAAGAAACGATTACGCTACCGGCGGCTAGAAGGACAAAAAGTACGCGGAGATCGAGACGGTTATAAAAATTCAAAAAAGCCTGATTCTACAAATTTGGAAGGAAAAATAAATTCAAAGGAAACACTCCTAAATTTCAGGATAACCATTTAAAACCGCCATACATCGAGAAAGAATGTTCCACACTCCTCAAATTTCGAACTATAAAACATTGGGGGCTTCTGTTGATACCAAATTTAGTCTGCTGACATGGCTCAATTGGGTGAAGACACGTGGCAACAACAAACACTTTCGAGGAACTCAAACGCTCCGAGGAACCATGCTACAACGAGGAACACTGCTTCCCCGACCAACTCAGACGCTCCGACTTACAAGAACTCTCCGAGGAACTATTGAGTACCGAGGAACTTAGGCGGTCCGAGCTGAACCTCGAACAAAGCATTAATAGCAGGATAACCAACAGTTTGACTGTTCATTAAATGCTTATCATTCAGATGTATACACTTAAGGGGCATTTAATACATTACCATTTCACATGTACACCATTTAATGTATTACCCTTTCACATTACAGCCTCAGGGCTATAAATACATTGTATTACCCTCATTGTAAGGGGACCAAAATTTCTTGAGAAAACTTATAATCGAGAATTTCCAAACAGTCAACAATAACAAAAACAGTGGACGTAGGCCATTCTTATAAGGCTGAACCGCTTTAAAAGTTCTTTGTCTCATTTTATTTATTTGTGATTAAATAATTAGATACAATCTAATTTTGTACATCAACAGTCATATCAACTCCCCCTCTCTTGAAGCCATGGGCTAAGAGATAGGAAGTAAGCCTCTCGTACCAAGCACGGGGTGCTTGCTTTAAACCATACAAGGCTTTCCTCAGATAGTAGACGTCCTCCGGGTGCTTAGGGTCTTTAAACCCTTTTGGTTGTTCTACCTAAACCTCCTCTTGCATAATTCCATTTAGAAAGGCACTCTTGACATCCATCTGATATAACTTAAAGCGCAGATGACATGTGATGGTGAGTAGTAAGCGGATGGAATCAAGCCTCACAACAAGAGCAAATGTCTCCCCAAATTTTACATCCTCTATCTGTGTGTAGCCTTGAGCGACCAACCTAGCCTTATTTCTGATTATGGTACCATTTTCATCCATTTTATTCTTGAAAATCCACCTGGTACCTATCACATTAGTCTCACTAGGACGAGGGATAAGTTTTCAGACATTATTCTTTTTAAACTGAAGCAACTCATCTTGCATAGCAGATATCCAGTGTTCATCCTTGAGTGCTTCTTTATGATTCTTGGGCTCGACTTTGGACGTGTAGCAAAAATGGCTAACAACGTTCTTTAGTTGAGCACGAGTCTTGACCCCAAGAGTGGGATTGTCTACAATGGAGGTCGGGTCATAGCTCTTGCAAACCCAAGCAGGTGTGTCCCCTATAATAGGAGTAGGGTCCACAGTGTGTGTGTGAAGGACAAGTAAATCGCTGCCAAAAAAGTCCTTATCCTCACACTGAAGGCTAGAATTAATAAACGTCGAAGGGTCGTCATCTTATACGGTGACGTTTATTAACTCCATAACCTTAGAGCTTTTCAGGTTAAAAACCCAGTATGCTCTACTATTTGATGAATATCCTAGCAATATTCCCTCGTTGCTCCGGGAGTCAAACTTTCCTAATTGCTCTCTATCCCGTAGAATGTAATAGTTACTCTCAAAGACACGAAAATATGCAAGGTTGGGTTTCTTGCCAGTCCATAATTCATATGGCGTCTTAAGTGTGTGTGGACGGAGGTAAACCCTATTCACCGTGTGGCATGCAGTAGACACTGCCTCTGCCCAAAATCTCCCAGCAACCTTACGACCTAGAAGCATAGATCTATCCATTTCCTGAATCGTCCTAGTCTTTCTCTCAACAATCCCATTTTGCTGAGAAGTATTCACAACAGAAAACTTATGTTTGATCCCAAGGCTATCATAGTAAAAATCTATCGTTGCTTTCTTAAATTACGTGTCATTGTCACTACGTATCCTATTAATAGTGATTCCGTGTTGATTTTGCAGGACACGACACTTGGTCGTTAAAAACTCTACAGCATCAAATTTCTCTCTCAGAAAACCTATAATCGAATATCTGGAGAAATCATCTACCATCATGAGGTTATACCTCTTACCACCTAGACTCTCAGTACAAGTAGGACCCATAAGATCCATGTGAATCAGCTCAAGTACACGTGAGGTGGTAATGGAATGCAACCTTCTATGGGGGTTACGAATTTGCTTTCTCAACTGACAGGGTCCAAAAACCATGGAAGTCGGCTTTCGAAGTGATGGTAAGCCACATACTAGATCCTTTTTAGCTAAGCGAGTTAAATCTCTAACATTCACGTAACCTAGACGTTGGTGCCACGATCCATATGAGTGATCATGGCGCTGTTGCAAACAAGTGAGGACGTAGGCTCAGCCCCATAACAATTATCCTCCGTCCTCACCCCTCGCACTAAAAGTTTACCGGCTTGATTATAGACATTACACGCGTTCCGGTCAAACTTTACGGCAAAGTCAGCGTCGCACAACTGGCTAATGTTGAGAAGGTTTGCTTTCAAACCTTTGACGTACAAAACATTCTCTAGCTTAGGAAATCCTGGTAACTCTACAGTACCTCGTCCTACAATGCTAGACTTGCTCCCATCTCCAAAGGTGACTCTACCTTCCTTAAATCCTCAAGGAAGGTAAAAACTGAGACATCGCCTATTATATGTCTGGAGCACCCACCATCAAAATACCACTATGAGGTATTATGTGCTTTGAGAGCGACATGAACAACAAGGGCCTTTTTATCTTTCTTAGGCACCTAAGAAGAGGTAACCTTTTATTTACCCCTGTTGATGTTGGTTTTAGCTGAGATGCGAGAAGCATTCACTGACGGCAAAGATATCCGTCGGAATTCCTCCATCAAACTCTGTGAAGTGGCAGCTAAAAATTCAACAAGCTCTCTCAAACTGGTAAAATCATCAGTATGATGCGGTGGGGCAGTAATACATCGTGTTCGACCCAAAATATAGCAAAACTCCCTGAGGCAGCCTTTTCTTTTGCAGTATGTATAGAAGAGTGCAGTTTTAGGCGGACCTGGGTTTGCTTTTCTTAGTCGAACTCTCCTTCATGGTTTTTAACGATAGCCATATGGAGTCGTAGTAAACTCAAGAACTGGTCCAGGTGCAATTTGGGACGTGGAGGGACCATCAAAACCTATTCCCTGCCTATCACCAAAACCTAAAGCGTGGTCGAGGAGCATCTTTCCCATCTTTCCTGATCTGTCCTCGATTTAAACCTTGACTTCCCGTGCTCTCTCAAGATCATAAGTAAACTGGGCAACAAGGGCTTCTAATTTCTTCTGAGCCTCCAAGGAGGAATGGAGCTCATTCGTTAGACTAGTCACTTATTTAGTCAAATCCCCTTTCTTTTTTCTCAAAAACACTCTCTCTCTCCAAACAGTCTCTCTCTCTCTCTCTCTAAACAAACTTTATTTCTCAACACATGAAGACTCTCTCTCTCTCAAGGTGGTGCAGGTGGAGGTCTCTCTCTCTCTCTCTCTCTCTCTCTCGCTTCTTCTAAATCTTCCTTTAACGCTGTGATCCTAAGAACTAACGCTTTGTTACGCTTTTTAATTTTAAATGACTCATTATATAACTCAATGTAGGTGCGTTGAAGATTACTCTTGTTCTCACTTGCATCATCACCCCCCCCCCCCCCCCTCACTCACATAGCTCTCACTATCGAAGTGTCCCTATGAAGTAGAATCCTTATCTTCGTGAGGAGTACTAGAAGTGCTCACATGACTAGCTATGAATGTAGTGAAGTTACACTCATGCGATAACTCATCTCAAGAGTCCACAGACTCGACCTCACTGTCGTCACTAAGGGTAGCAATAAGGACAACTTTGCCCTTTTCTTTGTTTAGCCTAGTAGCACACTCAAAGGCTCTGTGACCCTTATCATCGCACTCATAGCATCTCTCACTGTCTTTCTTAGGAGGGTCTTTAAAATCTTTTTCGTTTTTCTTTTCAAACTTATTTTTCTCAAAATTCTTTTTATCTTTGAAATTACCATTTTTCTTGAATTTGAGAATTTTCTTGAAATTTTTTGCAAACAGAGCCAAATCATCTAAATCAAAGTCACACTCGGAATCTGACGTATCCCTCTCTCTCTCTCTAGATGACTCAACTCTCTTTATTACCAACCCCTCACTTTTTCTATCCTGGGCGTTAAGTGCAATTCTCTTATCTTTAGTCTTGACCGATTTAGGAAACATATCAATTTCATAAGTTTGCAGGTCTCCTACAAGTTCCTCCAATTTTAGCGTATTTAAATTACCCATAGAATTTAGCACAGTGACTTTCCGGATAAAACGCTTAGGCAGTGATCCAAGAATCTTTTTAACAACTCTAGCATTAGGAATGTGTTCACCAAGATTAAAGCTAGTATTAACAATATCAGATAGCGTAGCATAAAAATCATCAAAACATTCAGTTTCAAGCATGGTGATGGTCTCAAATTGAGTTGTTAAATTTTTCAGTTTAGATTCTTTCACAGCATTAGCTCCTTCATTGGTAAGTTGTAAAACAACCCATGCCTCTTTTGACGTGGTGCACGTCATTATCCGGCGAAGCTCGTCAGGTGTGACGGATCCGGAAATAGCACTTAAACCCTTTGAATTAAAAGATGACCATTTAAATTCTTCTTCATTCCAAGCAGTGACAGATTTTAAACTAGTCACGTTCTTAACAGTGATGGAGGGAGGTGTCCATCCTCTTTCAACTAAAATCTAGACTCTTTCATAAATGGCCTTTAAAGCAGATTTCATGCGGGTTTTCTAGTATGCATAGTTTGCCCAGTAAAAAATGGGCATTTTATTATATAATTTCTCCATTGAACACGCTCTTTTTCAAAAATCAAATTTTCAGAAAATTGATATCTTAGAAAAATTTTGTAGAAAATTACACGGTATAATTGTGTAATTGGCTCTGATACAAATTTGAAGAGAGTGAACGTGCGTTCAAATAACAAAATTATTTAATTAAACTCAGTTTTTATCAATTAAGTCCTAAACATGCATCTAGGTGTGATTGAAGATGATGAAATCATGCAAGAACATTCAAACACACACAAGTGAGGAAAAATCCCCCAAAGGGGCAAAACCATTTTATTTTTCACTATAATTTTGTAATATACGGTTCAACGGATTAAAATGAAAAACAAGTGTGACACAGAAATACCCGCAGGTGTCGGATCTGATGTCGTCGGCTGGAATCTCCCTCAGGAACTCCAGGTGAGCAGTAATGAAGAAGAAAGACGGCTTCTCCACAAGTATGAACAAAATCGAAGTTGTGTTCTTGGGTTTCAAAGATATTCACAAAGGTATGGCAATGACGTGTGAATCAAAACATGAGTTTTGGGACTCAAAAATATGAAGACTTGAGCTAATAGAACTCTCAAAATCGTCTCTCTAAGTCTTGCAAAATAACTCCCCCGAAGTTGACTTTTATAAGGAAACCAAAAGGAATTTTAAAACTTTGGAAATATTGTCAGCGTCAGGTACTCCGAACTGGTTCGAGTTGTACCTCGAACCGGTTCGCCCCGGAACCGGTTTGGCCTTCGTTTCGCGATAGTTCGCTAGTTTTGTGGCTTAAACACATATCATTTTTCATAAGGATTTTATCGGGATTTTCTCCATTTTCAAAGGGCCATAACCTCTTCACCGTAGCTCGGATTGAGGTGTCGTTTCTTCCAGTGTCTTCGTGGCATCGAGCTCTTCAACTTTCCAGTTGATCTAACCTCTGTACGGTGGCTATAAAATTACCAAAATTCCCTTGAACTTTCCTATCTTGCCTTCTTTCACTGTTTTGACTTCTCTTGCGTACCACTTGCATAAAGTCCCTAAAATCGTGGAACGTGAAGTCGTTGAGGCAGATGTGGGACACTTGATGGATATGTTGAATGCTTGATTCCTGGAATTCAGATAGAGGCCGTCATATGAGATCGTGAAGTGACGTGACTTTTGTAGCGGCGTACGACATACACAAATGTAAGATAGCGGACATGAGAAAAATGTCCTTACACGACTAATCCCCATTTGTGGTTCATGGCTTCTGCTAACCAAACATTATTTTGACCGTGCCAGAGATCGAACTGGGTACCAAACACAATCCACCCCCAATACTATCTCAGTGGCAACCTTATATCACTGGGCGAAGAGGCTTGGTTAGAGTAATGAGAAGATAAATTTGTCGTTGGCTTACCTCATGCGGTTTAACTCGGTAGGTTGAGGATCGTGGAATGTACCACATAGCAAACTCATGTGCCATCACTCGCGTCTATCGATGGGCTCATGAGGAATTCTCAAGGACAATTTCTATTCGAGTTTAGTCATAATATTGGATATGTGTCATCACTGACGGCTGAACCCTGGGCAATTTAAACAAGACTAGACCTAGCTTTTCATGCGGGATTAAAATATATTGAAATAGAAACAGATTGTTAAACTGCATTCTACATGCTTACCAGTAACTCATCCCGGACCCAAGCTCACGAGGATTTGACCCGCGCTATCCATGACGGCCTTCCCTGATTTCACCATATCACTCTCAGCCTATGTTTCGAAAAGCAAACTCTTGTGCTGATGTCTTTGTTGTCATGTCTGTGCATAGTCCGTTCTGTTTTCAAGTTTTTTCGTCTGTACCTCAGTTTCTACTTTCTAGTTTGCATTTTGACCAGAGTCAAGTCAGCTCAGAACATCACTTGTAAAATATCGTTATTTTAATTAAAGTTGTGTTTCGACAAAAAAAGAGAGTAAATAGTGGTCTCCTAATTTTGGAAAATGGTACGCAACCCAATTAAATTAATCATATTCACATATTAAGTGATGTGTCAATACGGTGATAAGTGGGTAGACTCTATATAAAGCTTTAACCAATGTATTTATTGACAGATCACATAATCCCTAAAGTTGATCTGTATAGCTGTTACATGTAGTATTGCTCTCTAATTTTTATCTTTTGTACATCACGCCCGTCATAATTAGCTGTGGTCTAAAACAACTTTGGTTTCACTAAGACCTTGAGTTAGAGCCTCCCAGTTTTTATCTGCTTTCCCCTTTGTGTTGGTACAATATCCACTTTGCATTGTTATTCAAGACAATGGGTTCACAAAGGTCACATGAGAAAGTAGTGTTGGAGAAGTACACTAATTGATGACCCACTATAAACTAGCTAAGTTTTTAGGCGACGATGTGATTCAAGAGGCCCTTAAAACTAATAATCCAATAACTCTAAAATTAAAGAACACAACATAAAAATACTGTATTTCTTGCACACCACAACAGATCAAGAAGTAGAAATACATAAAGTAGCTTTTTGTATTTTGAACCACAATACAAGTAAGGACCGTTTATCCCCACACCCCTTGATATTCCTCCATACTCTTTCAATGCATAAATACATTAGTATCCTTCAAGCATTTAACTTTATTTTTCTAAGCTAACTTTGAAAATTAAAAAAAAAAATTACAACTAACTTTGATAAAAAAAAATATACAACCAACTAATTACATCTAATTTTGATTAAAAAAACAGTTAACATTCATTTAAAAAAAAGGTACATCTAACTTTGATTTAAAAAACATTGCAATTTACTTTGATGAAAAATAAAGCAACAACCAGCTTTGATAAAAACAAAATACAACCAACTAATTATAGCTAACTTTGATAAAAAAAAAAGTTTAGAGTTAACTTTGATAAAATAAAAGAAAAGGCTGTAACTAACTTTGATTAAAAAAAAAGCTACATTTAATTACGATAAAAAAAAATTTGGAACGAACTTTGATAAATACAAAATTGCAACCAACTAATTTCAGCTAACTTTGAAAAAAAAATAGCTAGCTTCGATAAAAAAAAAGACCCTACAGCGTGCTCTGGAAAAAAATTACAGCTAACTAATATAAAAAAAATTATCACGTGTTTAAAAAAAATATAGCTAACTAACATTTTAGTATGAATTCCATTAAAATACGTATATTAGTATTTTAGTATGAATTCCATTCCTTAGGGTTTGTTATTTTTAATCTTTTAGTAGGGGTGACAATTCGGGCCAATGGGCCGTGTTTGGATCTGGCCCGACACGACACGACACGACGCTGTGTTTATTTTTACCAACATGAACACGACCCGACACGAATAGCACGATAAAAAAAAATCGTGTCAATTTGACATGATTGGCAGGGCGCGACACGATAACCTGTCAATTTAACAACACGATAACCTATCAATTTAGTATGTCCATTTGGGTCTAAATTGGGTTCTAATTGGGTTGAAATTGGGTCGTGTCAATTGGGCTCTAACCGGTCATTATCGGGCAATTTCGTGTTAATTTTTTGGCACGAACACGACACGACCCACTAACGCTTAAAAAATCAGGCCCGAACATGACCGAACACAAATAGCTATTTTAATTTCGTGTTAGATCGTGTTGTGTTGTCGTGTTCGGGGTCGAATTGCCACCCCTATCTTTTAGTTTTTTTTTTTTTAAACACATGATAATTTGTTTTATTTTAGTTAGTTGTAATAGTTTTTTTCAAAGTTAGCAGTAGTTTTTTTTTTTTTCAAAGTTAGTTGTAATTTTTTTTTTATCAAATTGTTTTTAATTAAAGTTACCTATTATCTTTTTTTTTATTCATCAAAGCTTGTTGTAATTATTTACATGTAATTTTTTTAATTAAATTTATTCAAAGTTAATTACAGTTTTTTGTAATCAAAGTTAGTTGCAACCTTTTCTTTTATTTTATCAAAGTTAATTCTAAACTTTTTTTTTATCAAAGTTAATTGCAGTTTTTTTAACCATAGTTAGATGTACATTTTAAAAAATGAAAGTTAGCTATTTTTTTAATCAAAATTAAATGTAATTAGTTGGTTGTATTTTTTTTTTTATCAAAGTTAGTTATAATTATTTATTTATTTATTTATTTTCAAAGTTAACTTAAGTAAAAAAAATTAAAAGTCTTGAAGGATAGTAATGTCTTTATACATTGAAAGGGTGTAATGGTGGTGGTGAATATTATGGGGTGTGAGGATAGACGGTCCCTACAAGTAAAGAGTAGTGCTACACTACCCGGGTGTTAACCTCGGGTTAGTACATGTAGTACTTTTTTCCCATTAATTGGTTTCTCTCTTATTGGGTACATATGTGATTAAGTGAGATTTGTTTTTTTTAACAGAAAATATGGGATAGTTTTAATAGGTTAATTGACTTTTTTTTAAAACAAAAAAATTGTTTTGTTAGAAAAATGTTTTTTATAAAACAAAACGTTTTGTTTAAAAAAAACTATTTTAATATTAAAAAAAAAACTTTTTAAAAAAAAACAAAATTTCGTTTTTGATAAATAAAAAAGTTTTTTTCCTGTTTTTTAACTGTTTCAAAAATATAAAAACTGTTATATATATTGTAAAATATAAATTTTTTGCTTGTTTTATGAAATATAAAAAGTTGTCATTTATATAAAAAAATGTTTTGTAATAAGTAAAAACTCAGTCTAAAAAAACTATTCCCAAATATAAGTAACTGTTCCAAAATATTGTAAAATATAATAAGTAACTGTTTTATAAAATATAAAAATGTATTGGATAAATGGGTATTTAGGCCCATCGAAGTTCCTACAATAGGGTTCGCCGGGGGGGGGGGGGGGTTTGCCGCTGACGCGGACCTTTAAAAATAAGAGAATATAGGATGAAAAGGTGCTTGAGGGATTAAATGAGTTACACTAAAAATATGTGTCTTTTTTATAAAATATATATTTATGTTGGGGATTATATATTAATTGACGTATTTATTTAAACAGTTTGTTTGTATTATTGTTTAATTTTAGCAACTAATGTAAAAAACGCGTTAATAGGTATTATTGTATGCATTGTTCTAAAAAAACCCGCCTAGGCACGTCTAGGCTCGAGGCTTTGGAGAAACGTCCGCTTTAAGGTTTTTACGCCTTATTCTTGATAAAACTCTTAAGGCACATTTTTTTCTAAAAACAACAATGCTTTAGTGAAATGATATCGTCCTTTAAAGAATTTTTTTACAAATCGGACCATTATCTCATCCAAAATAATCAAATACTATTTTAATTTGCATATATTCAGACATATTTTTATGATATGTATAATTTTAGTATTTTAATAGTTTTGTTATGGTTAAAAAATATTAAAATATATTAAGAATGGCTAAACGCCTTTTCACACCTTTCAGTCAACTTTTGGAGAGATTCTTTAAAAGAAATCGGTGTCGACATCCACACCACATAAATTTCATTATTTTTTGGTAAATGCTAAAAATTAATCTAAAAAAATTCCGTTAAGGGGCTCCTGCCTCCCAATCCCACGGAAATCACCGTTAAATCAGCCCGATATTTTCTGATTCCATCCCTGCTAAAGAGAGTTAGAAAAGGTATAATATTCTCCCCCCTATACTACCCCGGAGTTAAAAACCCAAGCAGTGCAGCATTATTGTATCAGTAAAACAATATTGTTGTGTCAAAATAGAGTTATTCTTCTTTTAACATTAATGCACATGTTTATTGTTGGTGTTAACGGAAGGTACCATTTCCAATTCTTGTCTAACATAACCTAATGTGACCTAGTTTACCTCTTGTGAACTCAAGATGTGCAAATGTGTAGGGGTGACAATTGAGTTTAACTGATGTTGGAAATGATCGGAGGTGGGAAATAATTATTGAGTTTTACTATACGATGTAATAGAATCAGCTTGTCCTATTATACCGTCAATAAATTTGTTTACTGGTGGAGCAGTAATTATGCGGTGGAGAACGGGTAATAGTGGGGGATTTGTATTTTATCTCATTCCCTTCCGGATCAGTAAACTATATTATCCACCATAATGGTGCTTAAGTGGGAGACTAAATGGACATTAAGTAATGTCCATTAAAATGGACAAAAATCAACCTAATAAACTCATAATCACAATTTTAAGTGAACCTTTATTTCCCAACCGCCCAAAATGTCACCTTTTTGAGTTGTATCGAGAAGACGAAACATTGAAGCATCACTACCCTACACCTTTGTAAGTGCACGGGGTCATTGAATAGGCAATGGCAAAAGGGTACCAAGTTCTCCACTGAATATGATATGATGCACAAAATCAACATCTAGTCATAGTCAATCACCGCGCCCACTAACATAGTCGCAGGACTATCATTTTCTCAAGGGTCGGTCACTTCATTGCAGGCCAAAGATGAATCAATATAATTGGTTATTAAGGCAGGAGAGAGACTCATAACATTGGACCCTTCCCTTCATGCAGATTTCTTATGGTCCCAAGGTAATTCACAAGGGTAAAACTGAGAAACATTAAAAAACTAAAAACTAAAAGAAAGAAAGAATATAGAAAAGGTTCCTCAACTAAAGGATATTTAATGTTGGGTGATTTTATTTTCACCCCCATATTTTTTTCTATTCACCTCATTTTTATTAAATAAATAATATTGGGTTGACTTCTCTTAGAATTATTTTAAATTAGCCTATAGTCCGCGCGATGCGCGGGTGTAAATGTATATTATGAATATTATTGAAAAGAAATATATATGCCTATTCAAATTGTCCTTTCGCTTAAATGTGTATTACAAATATTGTTGAAAGAAAATATATTATCACACTCTCTCTTAGCTTAAATGTGTGGTTTCACCTCTAGTACATATATGAGGAAATGTGTAATTATAGACAATATATTACTAACTCAATCACTTTAAATCATCGATTGTCAAATAAAATGAAAGGTTGAGGACCAAATTAAAAAAAAACAAGAGGGATGAAATTGAGATAAGTGGAAAGATGGAGGACTAATGGAGTAATTTACTCTGAAAACATCATAACAAATTAAACTATAGAGAGAGAGAGAGAGAGAGGCATTCTCTTAAATGGGCTATAAATTAATTCCCAAATTCATACATCTCATTTTTTAACACATTGGTCACGACAACATACAAAATATATGTACAAATATGGATTTAGGTAAAGAGCAATGGAAGAATGAAAGAATACTTTGAGGAAAGAATCGTTGATTGAAATTACAGTGACAGATGACAACGTGTGTGACACCCCGCCTAATAAAATACCGGGTGATCAATCCTATACCAGATTAAAACAGAAATCTCATATAGTTCATTCTCAGCATCATTGTCGAAAATCAAATTAATACTAATATTTTATTAGGCTGGCGTCAAAATTTTATTTAACTAATCTTTTTAACCAAACCAACTAAGTAAAACAATCACAACAGTTTATAAACATCGAACTAAAATGAATAAGTGCAAGAATCGAATTCTCGGTACACATAATACAACCAAATCGAAACTGCAAAAAAAAAGGCGGTAAAAGAGTAATGAATACAGTTAGGCCATCAGCCCGAATGTTTCTACAATACCCCCTATCTAGATCACAAAGATGGAAGCATAACTATACAGTATCCCGCTTGCATCCACAGCTGTTGCAGTAACGTCTGACTTAAAAGAATTATCATCCAGGCGTCCTTGTGACTGGACACTTGTAATATATACATATATAGCAAGAAAGGGAAAAAATAGAGAAACGGGTCAGAGCCCGAGATTTGAAATTTATTTGCAAGTGCATTAAATGTCATATTTTAAAATATGAAATATCTCATATTTAAATTGATATCACACTCTCATGAGATATACCTCACCCCTCTTCTACTAGTGCACACCTATCGCATACATTTAAAACAACCTAGTGCACACCTACCATGTCTAACTAATCTCTTTCATCCATCTTCTAAATCCTCATAACTATCACCTACCTTGCGTGATATAACATGTTATACCGTAAGCTATTGCTTAAGCTTTTTATTGATATAATCATCCATGTGATATATATATATATATATATATATATATATATATATATATAGTCCTTGTTTCCATATCAAACTATACCGTTTATATTCCATAACTTTCACTAGTTAAAACACCATTTTTACTTTAACATATAATATCTCTTATTATAAATCTTTCTCGCTTGAACCTACAATTTACCTTTGTATAAGTCCGGATATGAAACTACCAAAAAAAGAATAACATCTTGTTCATTTTTCACTTTACACCTTTTAAAGGTTATATGACATCTCAACTTCATAAGTAAGTAATATACTGCAAGTAATGAGTATATTTATACCTATATTACAATCATAAGTATAATAACAATCCCACCAAGTTATAACTCGAGGATGCAGTCTCGAAGTGCCCATCCACATCCGAGTTTGCTCAACTTAACCCCAGTACCAAGTCAGACTTTCTCATAAACATTGTAGAAATACAAAACGGTGGAGGCGGTCACATTCCCTCTTGAAAGTGGGATAAAAATATCGCACCCATATGCGGGACGATATGACCTGGGGATATACTCTCCCTGCTCCGTAAGCCAGGAGATTCACCCACATCGCGTAACCTCTCTGGATAGCACTAGAGATATAAACATACATAAATATATCGTTTGCATACCAATATATTTTTAAACAAATCGTATATATACACACACACACACACACACACACACACACATACATACATTAACAATCCCCGTATACATAATATATGTATCATTCCTCAATATGCTCTAGCTATAATTGTCGAACTCTTATGGTTATAGTCAATAACTCGAATGTTCCCATTCGTAATAGTATATATGCATTTACCCACTTAAAATACTAATCACATAGGTATTATCTTACATAAAATATAACTCGCACCTTAATCACTTTTAAGGATTTATATATATAATCCCGAATACACCAATTCTTAATAATTAAGTAAGTATATAAATCACTTATCTCAATTCCATAGGTTTCGCATCCTCTATCATAATAGTCGTCAATAGACCTATCGGATAACCGCTCAATAATCTTTATCCCATATCTTAAATTCCATCATACTCGCATCCTAGGATTATTCAAATGAAATCGGCCCGTATTTACTCTAACTGCATAAATATATCTATACACACGTGTCGAAGACTTCTCTCAAATGTTACTCGTTCTAAACACTCATTAAATCCATACCCCGAATTGTACACTCAAATAACCCAATGCTAATATACAACTCCTCAAGTCATTTAGGTCATACCCATCTATAATACACCAATTAAGAAGGCCCCTAAGCCTTGAACCCCAAAAGAAAAAGGAGTAGAAAAATCCGTATCTTGGGCAGAAAACTGAGTACCGGTCGACCGGTCCCTGACCCCCAGTCGACCGCGATATGGAAAAAAAATTTGTGGGTCGGTACTTTGGAAAGACCCTGGACTCCATTCTCAGACTGCGTGAGATCAAAATAGTCGATCGCATTGGTAAAGTGGAAAAAGTTCATCGACAATGAGATCGAGGAGCGACAATTGACATCTCTCCAATCGGGAAGGGAAAACCGAGCAAAAACGATGGACATATAGTACTCCGGTCGGACGTCCTATGCCGAGGTGACGCACGGGATGGTAAGTTTTGATTTTTTTAGAATTATAGAAATATGTTATTCTGCATTATTTTACTTTGTGTTACTTACTAATTTTGCATTATTTTATTTTAGGGGATGTTGAGTGGCCCCGGGGGTAGTCCATATAGGCTCGATGCGTATGTGGCAATTCGGACGAAGAAGGGAAAGGATAAAGAGGTGTCCCTGAGCATCGCGACGACGATTGCAAGTAATTTGACAATTTAATTTTTATTAATTACGTTAAATTTTTTTTATTTACTTGATTAACTAATCGTCTGCTTTTTATCGTTTTAGGCAAAGCTTAAGGAAGTACATGAGTCACTGTCTAATGACGACAAGGCATCTTTGTCCATGGACGCACTCAACCAAGTGCTCGACACTGATCGCAATGGGAGGACTAGAGGTGAGCTCGTGGGTGGGCAAATCTAGGATCATCGAAATGGAGATGAGCAACACCGGGTTGTCTCGTCAGGTGGACAAGCATGACGCAAAGCTATCAAGGTTAGAGTTGACGGTCCTAGATATGTACGCATTCACGAAGCATCAGTAGGGAGAAAAGGGCAAGCGCAAGGGGAAGGGGAAGGAGAATATGGTGGGGGAGGAGGTGGAGGAGGACGAGGACAAGGATGAGGACAATGACGTGGGTGTGAATGTCGCTACTTCATCGCCGATATGCGCGAACTCATCGCTTAATGATATAATCCCCTACTTAGCTACCGTCCAGCGGCTTATGTCAATAATCGGTTGGCCGAGCATATTTTTACGTGAAATATATGATGGCCAGTGGATAGCGAGGGGGTTGAGGGACCCGAACACCATCCCGGGTATGCCGATTCATGGACATTTCCTTCAAAACATCGAGGCCAATGTGCTCGTCACGCATGTGATAACCATGAAGGAGAACTCCGCATTGTGGTTATGCGGACAATGAGGCATGGCGATGTGACACTCTGCCTAATTAAATACCGGGCGATCACTCCTTTATTAAATTAAAATCAAGGTGAACAGTTGGATCATTCTTAGCATCACTGTCATGAAAATAAATTTCCAATTTAAACACCCTAATTAATTAAGCTAAGTGTCAAAACCATTTTTAAACATTTCTTTCCAAACTTTATTTTGAAAATAAAGATTTAATTATCTACAACAATTTAATATTTAAAGAATCACACCACAATAATCCTGGAACATATAATCCAATTAATTTAAACATTCAACAACTAAATCCCAGCATTTAAAACTTAAAGTAAAACATACATGCTGAATAAATCCCAAAGTAACAGTACTAGAAATAACTGAAATACAAATGTCCCAACAAAACAGATAAATAGTGGAAAGGGCGACACATGCCCCAATAACTGAGAATGATAGAAGTGGAATCAAGTAAATGAAATCGTCTAACCAAGTGGCCTGCAACTCCCACCTAAGCTGCAGCACGTTCCTTCCAAGGGATCCTAAGCAAGACGCCCCTGTGGCTGGGCACCTGTAATATATACATATATATACAAGAGAGAAAGAGGAATAGAAACGGGTCAGAGCCCGATAGTGTATATGATTTAAAAATTCGTTTAGCAAGTATTTAAATTGATACAGGACAATGCAACAACATATTAGCGCGACACTCTCTTGAGAAATTCTCACCTCTCTTCTAATGTGCACTCCTATCGCACTAACCTTCCCAATGGTCTATCTCATCATATATCACACTATCTTTCCCCAAGGATTTACCTTATCTTAGGTGACTCTCAAGATATAAGATTTAACAACATCATGGTTTAAAAGGATAATTTGATTTAGTACAAAACGCTCATTTTAACTTTATTGATTCATAAAGTTTTTCAATATCATATTATACTTTTCAAAACAAGTATTTCTAATTTGAGTCATTATACACGTCTCACTTACCATAACACAGTAGGCAGTTTCCTAAATTTTAGAAGTTCATATACATTAAATACTCGTATAATATATATATTCTAACAGCACCCCCCATAAAAATTATGGTGCGGGCATACTCTGCTATCCAATCCCCGTATCAATCGTACTAAAGGGAATACAAGTTCGGAATCACTCTCGAACTGTATAAATACATACACAAACAATATTGAGATGAAGCATATTTTCCAAGTCCAAGAGGTCAGTACATACCCTCACGTCTCTTAGGACCGTGACTACCGATTCGATAGCCTGTACCTAGGATTTCTATCTTCTAGGGTACGAGTCAATATCCCCCATAAGGCACACGAGATAAGATCGTCCCAACGCGCAAACCTCAGGGATAGAAAGTAGCACGGGCATGATTTTCACAAGTATATAATATATGCATACACAATCATATAAATATACCACTTTTATTATATCAATTTAGGTTTATCCAATAACCCACATTCATAACATTTATCCTTATTTTCCCATTATTATTTATCAAGTATAATGGTTCGTTTCTAACTTTAATTTGAAGGGTTTTTACAACTTACTACGTAACCCTCATGGAATCTATTCTTCCAAATGTACAATTCAGTAGATATCCATTTATGTTCCAACGTAACTCTCTCTTACGTGTCTCTCCCCTTTAATATATACTTACATTATCCCTTATGCAAAATATCCCAAAAATATAGATTTCGCCTTACATTAAAGGATTTTGAATTTTATTTTCAAAGATGAGAATTTCAAACGGTTTTAAAATCGGAATTAAAATGGAGTTTTAATTGAATTTTTATTATCTCTAAGACTCCTCAAAACATAAAACTGTCTGGCAAAAAAAAATATTAAAAAATATTGAACGGTCCGATCGAGCTGAATTTTTTTTTGTAGCTTCCTCTCGTCTTCAGCTAATTCTTTAAAAAATTTCTTCCAATTCCAACGGTCCGATCGTCCGGAATAATTTTTTTTAGCGTTTGTATCTGATTATAACTCTTTTCTTAATCAAACTCTTAATCCTTTACATGACAAAGGGTTTTCAGAATATCATATAAATCATCACTACATGAAAATTTCCCATCTCGAATTGGGTTTTTCTTCCATAAATCTCATCCTAATAACTCCTAAACTAATATGGATGATGCATCAACGAAATAAGCAAGATTAAAACTTGCCTGGGATTTTCAGAAATCTGGTTTGGTGTTGAATTTGGTGTGGTTGCGTTCCCCGTCTCGCGATCTACGCGTTGGCGGTGGCGGCGGTGCAAACAGGTGAGTTTTGAGCCTTAGAATGCCTTGAGAGCTCTCTCCTCTCCTCTCCAATGGCCATTCTAGTGTTTTGAGTTATCTCACCCTAGGAGGTAACCTAAACATCTGATATAACCCCTTTAGTTTTCGTGGGTTTAATTACCCAAAAATACAAAATGACTAAAATGCCCTCCCGGGGTACTAATTAGGCCTAAAAACGCCCCGAGACCCAAATTAAACTCCCGGGTATACTTTTTTGACTATCTCGACCCTTCCGGACGCGTTGGCGCACTCAAAACGACCATACGAACAACTTATAAAATATTTACTTTTATTTATCAATATTTAGTCCCGACGCGACATGGGCGCGTCCCGACTCAAATTTCTAAAATTGTCATTTTATTCACTCGTGACATTTAATATGGCCACTATTATATATTACTTTGCTCATTAGTAATATTGAACAAATTTTCCCATAATTACTAAATCTCATCACGTTAATAATTATAACATAATTAATTTTCGGATTTTTATTAAATAATTAATTCACATTAATATTAATAAATCCCCAAATTAATATAGCATAAAAATACGGGGTATTACAAACTTTCCCCCTAATAACGGAATTTCGTCCCGAAATTCGGAAAATAAGGCATACCTGGTAAGAACAAATTTGGATATCTCTCGCGCATATCGGACTCGCGCTCCCAAGTGGATTCCTCCACATTATGATGCTCCCGCTGGACCCGTACAAGTGGAACTATCTTCGACCTCAATCTCCTCTCACTATAGTCTAGGATAGCCACCGATCTCTCCTCGTAAGAGCTGTCAGGCTGCAAGTCTATCTCATCTATCGCGATGTGAGTATGGGCCATATCATCCCGAAGATACCGTCTCAACGACGAGATGTGGAATACATCGTGAATGCGATGTAAATGCTTTGGTAGTCCCAATCTGTATGCTACCGGCCCAATCCTCTCGATAATGAAAAATGGTCCTACGTACCTCGGGGCCAATTTCCCTTTCTTCCCGAACCTCATCACTCCTTTCATAGGAGATACACGCAGTAACACTTGGTCCCCCACATTAAACTCCCGGAAGAACCGTTTTGCATCGGCGTATCTCTTCTGCCTGTCCCGGGCTACTCGAGTGCGACTCATAATCATCTCAATCCTCGCGGAGGTTTCCTGAATTACCTCTGGTCCTAGAAACTTGTTATCCCCCACCTCGTGCCAACAAGTTGGAGAACTACAAGGCCGGACATACAAATCCTCAAATGGAGCCATACCAATCGTAAACTGATAAGAGTTATTATAAGCAAACTCTACCAGTGGAAGATGTGGTTCCCAACCTCCTCCAAAATCAAGAACACACATGCGTAGCATATCCTCTAACATCTGATTAGTACGCTCTGTCTGTCCATCTGTCTGTGGGTGATAAGCTGAACTCAACCTCAACTCAGTACCCATAGCCTCCTGAAAGCTTTCCCAAAAACGTGATACGAAAATCTTGTCTCTATCTGACACAATATTCAGGGGTTCCCCATGTATTCTGACAATCTCAGCAATGAACAATTGAGCATACTGACCTGTGGTATAATCTGTCCGCACTGGCAGAAAATGAGCCACCTTGGTCAAACGGTCTATAATCACCCAGATAGAGTCGTGGCCCCGCTGTGATGTAGGCAACCCTGTAATAAAATCCATGGAAATACTCTCCCACTTCCACGCGGGTACTTTCAATGGCTGAAGCAATCCTGACGGTTTCTGATGGTCCACCTTCACCAGCTGGCAGGTAGAACACTTGGACACGAACTCAGCAATGTCTTTCTTCATCCCACTCCACCAGTATTTCCTCCTCATATCCTGGTACATCTTATCTCCTCCAGGATGTACCGCAAATCGGGACCCGTGAGATTGGGTCATCACTACATGACGCAATTCTGCCCCTTCTGGAACCACTAACCTCCCATTAAACCTCAAACCCCCATCAGAACTAACAGAATAAGACTCAGCACCCTCGGCTAAAAGTCGTACAATCAGTTCTTGGCAAAATGGGTCTGTGGTTTGGGTCTGTATTAACCTCATAACAATCTCGAGTGTGACTGTCTTAACAGAAATGAAGGAACGGGCTACTGCGTCTTGGTGACCCAACTCCTTCCACTTCGCTTTCCAGACGTCCGCTACCTCATTCACCGGTCTACGGCTCAACGCATCAGCAACTACGTTGGCTTTCCCCGGATGATACTGTATGTCGAACTGATAGTCCTTCACAAACTCTAACCATCTGCGCTGACGCATATTCAGCTCTCGCTGAGTGAACAAATACTGCAGTGACTTGTGGTCTGTGAACAAACGAAACTTCTCCCCCAATAAATAGTGTCTCCATATCCGCAGTGAAAAAATGACCGCTGCTAACTCCAGGTTGTGGGTGGGGTAATTCTTCTCATGCGGCTTAAGCTTGCGGGAGGCAAAAGCTATAGCCTTCTTTTCCTGCTGAAGTACACCCCCAAGTCTCCGTAAAGAGGCATCGGTGTAAACCAGGTACTCCACACCCGACTTCGATAAAGCAAGGACTGGTGCTGAAGTAAGCTTGTCTTTCAGCTCGTCGAAAGCCAATTGACATGCATCATCCGAAACATATGGTAACCCTTTGCGAGTCAGGTTCGTCAATGGACCCACTATTTTCGAGAATCCCCAAATAAATCTCTTGTAGTATCCGGCTAACCCCAAGAAACTACGCACTTCCATCGGTGTCGTGGGATGTCCCCACTCCCTCATCACTGACACTTTACTCGGGTCAATGGCTATCCCCTGTTCAGAAACAACATGCCCCAAGAACTGTACCTCTTGCAACCAGAATCCACACTTCTCGTACTTAGCATACAATTGATGCTCTCATAAAGTCTGAAGAACCTGCCTCAAGTGCTTGGCATGCTCCTCCTCGGAGTGTGAATATATCAAAATGTCATCTATGAAGACGATGACAAACTGATCCAAGAACTCTCTGAATAATCGGTTCATTAAGTCCATGAATACGGCTGGAGCATTTGTGAGACCAAATGGCATCACTCTGAACTCGTAAGACCCATATCTCGTCAAGAAGGCAGTCTTTGAAACATCCTGCTCTCTAATGCGTAGCTGATGGTACCCCGACCTCAGATCTATCTTCGAAAAGAAAGTTGCTCCCCTCAGCTGGTCGAACAGATCATCGATTCGAGGCAACGAATACTTATTTCGTATCGTGACCTTGTTCAACTCCCGGTAGTCCAAACATAACCTCAGTGAACCATATCTCTTCTTCACAAACAAGACTGGAGCGCCCCAAGGTGAGGTACTGCTGCGAATGAAGCCCTGACCTAACAACTGCTCTATCTGATCTCGTAACTCTCACATCTCCGCTGGAGCCATACGGTATGGAGCACGTGCTATCGGTCTCGTATATGGCATTAAATATATGACAAAGTCTATCTCTCGACTGGGGGGTAGGCCTGGTATCTCCTGGAATACATCGGAATACTCACGAACGACTGGGATCGAGTCTAAAGGAATCACAACCTCCTTAGAGGTATCCTCCTCAATATAATACAAATGAGCGGTTGAACCTCCCTCTGGGCTAGGCATCGCCACTACAAACATCTCTTGCCCCGAAATGGCAAAAACAATGCTCCCACCCAAGCAATCAATCATGGCTCTATAAGCTGCGAGCCAATCCATACCGATAATAACATCATGCTCATGCATATCTAAGACTAACATGTGTGCAGGTAATACCAAACTACCAATCTCTACCCCCACTCCCCGGCATATAAAGAAGATAGGCGACCCACACCCCAGTGGTGAGTCTACACACGTCACTGTGCTCTCTGCTATGGCTAATAACCCTAAGGCCTTCGCAAAATGTGTAGCTATAAAACAATGTGTCGCCCCAGTATCAAATAAAACCCGACCCATAATACCATGGATAGGAAACATACCCTCAGTCGCGGGTGGTGCCTGTGGAGCTGCTCCCTGGTGGACGTTATAGACATGTTCGTACTGTAACTGCCCCTGCTGCACTGGAGCTGCTGGAATGGCTGGTAGGGTTGGCACCTGGGCTGGAGCTGGGAGGGCACCTGGAAAAAGTGGTCTCTGTGGCTCATTACGGGAACCCTGCTGCTGTGGGGCCCTATTACCCTCTGGGAAATCCTGGCGATTATGACCATGCTTGCCGCATACAAAACACCGGCCTCTGAAGTTACCTCCCCTCTGACCCTGCTGACCACGACCCTGCTGGCCGTTACCTCCCCGCCACTGGCCCTGTTGGCCCTGATTAGCACGCGGTTGGCCCTGTTGATCCTGTTGATTAGGCTGGCCCTGCTGGCCCTGCCTATAACCCCAAAATCCCTGTCTGGAATCACCTGAACGAAATCGCTTAGCAGGGTCCCCCTGATGGGAACTCTGCTCGTGTTGACGAGTCTGTCCATGAGATGGTGCCCCACTAGCACTACTACCCCCTGTCCTGCCCTGCTGGCTGGACTCTCCTGCTCTCCTGCTTCCCTGCAGATGGAAGCGGTGATCCTGGCAATGTAGTAACGTAGCATTGAGTACATCAGTGAAAGTACTCAGAGATAGATTCCCTATAAGATGCTGACGGATCCTCCAAGCTAACCCGTCCACAAACAACATTATCTGCTTACTATCAGTAGGTGCCTCATCTGGCACTATGGTGATAAGTCTCGTGAACTCCTCCTCATACTCAGCAACAGTAGAGTTCTCCTGTTTCAAATTCAGTAATTTCTTCCTCATCTCAGTCTTCACGGCGGGTGGAAAGTACTTGCGGTCAAACCGCTCCCAAAATGACTGAATAGTGATCGTGTCCCTCTCCTCCAAGGTGGTAGTGGACTCCCACCACTGCAAAACGGCCCCCACCAGCTTAAAGGAAGCCAATAACTGCCTTTGCATGTCAGTGCACTCATACATACGAAGATGCCGCTGGATGTCTTTCTTCCATTGGCTCACTGTGACGATATCTGAGCTACCAGAGAACTCAGGGGGATGCGCTTTCTGAAAAGCGTCCCTAACCCTCTCCCATGCAGATGGAAGCTGTGCTGGTACTGGCGCCACTGCCTGAATCTGGGGTGGAGCCTGCTGAACCACCGCTAGCGCGGCATTCACCGCCTGAGCAACAATAGCGGCTACTTCATTAGCATTCATAGTGCCTTGTGCCGGAGCTGCTGGCTGCTCGGCCTGGGCACGCCTATTCTTCGGTGCACGTCTCGGAGGCATCTAAAACGTGAAGAAGTTTATTAGTCTCCTGTCATTATCAAATCCCAAATGGCTTGAGACGTAAACGTAAAAGTAGGAATACAACAATCCTAAAAATAGGGCTCTATAGCAAAAATGTTAAGCTGAAAGCGAAAATAAGCCATACAGATCCTATGGACACTAGAACCTGATGCTCTGATACCACCTGTGACACCCCGCCTAATTAAATACCGGGCGATCACTCCTTTATTAAATTAAAATCAAGGTGAATAGTTGGATCATTCTTAGCATCACTGTCGTGAAAATAAATTTCCAATTTAAACACCCTAATTAATTAAGCTAAGTGTCAAAACCATTTTTAAATATTTCTTTCCAAACTTTATTTTGAAAATAAAGATTTAATTATCTACAACAATTTAATATTTAAAGAATCACACCACAATAATCCTGGAACATATAATCCAATTAATTTAAACATTCAACAACTAAATCCCAGCATTTAAAACTTAAAGTAAAACAAACATGCTGAATAAATCTCAAAGTAACAGTACTAGAAATAACTGAAATACAAATGTCCCAACAAAACAGATAAATACTGGAAAGGGCGACACATGCCCCAATAACTGAGAATGATAGAAGTGGAATCAAGTAAATGAAATCGTCTAATCAAGTGGCCTGCAACTCCCACCTAAGCTGCAGCACGTTCCTTCCAAGGGATCCTAAGCAAGGCGCCCCTGTGGCTGGGCACCTGTAATATATACATATATATACAAGAGAGAAAGAGGAATAGAAACGGGTCAGAGCCCGATAGTGTATATGATTTAAAAATTCGTTTAGCAAGTATTTAAATTGATACAGGCCAATGCAACAACATATTAGTGCGACACTCTCTTGAGAAATTCTCACCTCTCTTCTAATGTGCACTCCTATCGCACTAACCTTCCCAATGGTCTATCTCATCATATATCACACTATCTTTCCACAAGGATTTAACTTATCTTAGGTAACTCTCAAGATATAAGATTTAACAACATCATGGTTTAAAAGGATAATTTCATTTAGTACAAAACGCTCATTTTAACTTTATTGATTCATAAAGTTTTTCAATATCATATTATACTTTTCAAAACAAGTATTTTCAATTTGAGTCATTAAACATGTCTCACTTACCATAACACAGTAGGCAGTTTCCCAAATTTCAGAAGTTCATATATATTAAATACTCGTATAATATATATATTCTAACAGCACCCCACATAAAAATTATGGTGCGGGCATACTCTGCTATCCAATCCCCGTATCAATCGTACTAAAGGGAATACAAGTTCAGAATCACTCTCGAACTCTATAAATACATACACAAACAATATTGAGGCGAAGCATAGTTTCCAAGTCCAAGAGGTCAGTACATACCCTCACGTCTCTTAGGATCGTGACTACCGATTCGATAGCCTGTACCTAAGATTTATATCTTCTAGCGTACGAGTCAATATCCCCCATAAGGCACACGAGATAAGATCGTCCTAGCGCGGAAACCTCAGGGATAGCAAGTAGCGCGGGCATGATTTTCACAAGTATATAATATATGCATACACAATCATATAAATATACCACTTTTATTATATCAATTTAGGTTTATCCAATAACCCACATTCACAACATTTATCCTTATTTTCCAATTATTATTTATCAAGTATAATGGTTCGTTTCTAACTTTAATTCGAAGGGTTTTTCCAACTTACTACGTAACCCTCATGGACTCTATTCTTCCAAATGTACAATTCAGTAGATATCCATTTATGTTCCAACGTAACTCTCTCTTACGTGTCTCTCCCCTTTAATATATACTTACATTATCCCTTATGCAAAATATCCAAAAAATATAGATTTCGCCTTACATTAAAGGATTTTGAATTTTATTTTCAAAGATGAGAATTTCAAACGGTTTCGAAATCGGAATTAAAATGGAGTTTTAATTGAATTTTTATTATCTCTAAGACTCCTCAAAACATAAAACTGTCTAGAAAAAAAAAACATTAAAAAATATTGAACGGTCCGATCGAGCTGAATTTTTTTTTGTAGCTTCCTCTCGTCTTCAGCTAATTCTCTGTAAAATTTCATCCAATCCCAACGGTCCGATCGTCCGGCATAATTTTTTTTAGTGTTTGTATCTGATTAGAACTCTTTTCTTAATCAAACTCTTAATCCTTTACATGACAAAGGGTTTCCAGAATATCATATAAATCATCACTACATGAAAATTTCCCATCTCGAATTGGGTTTTTCTTCCATAAATCTCATCCTAATAACTCCTAAACTAATATGGATGATGCATCAACGAAATAAGCAAGATTAAAACTTGCCTGGGATTTTCAGAAATCTGGTTTGGTGTTGAATTTGGTGTGGTTGCGTTCCCCGTCTCGCGATCTATGCGTTGGCGGTGGCGGCGGTGCAAACGGGTGAGTTTTGAGCCTTGGAATGCCTTGAGAGCTCTCTCCTCTCCTCTCCTATGGCCATTCTAGTGTTTTGATTTATCTAACCCTAGGAGATAACCTAAACATCTGATATAACCCCTTTAATTTTCGTGGGTTTAATTACCCAAAAATACAAAATGACTAAAATTCCCTCCCGGGGTATTAATTAGGCCTAAAAATGCCCCGAGACCCAAATCAAACTCCCGGGTATACTTTTCTGACTATCTCGACCCTTCCGGACGCGTTGGCGCACTCAAAATGACCATACGAACAACTTATAAAATATTTACTTTTATTTATCAATATTTAGTCCCGACGCGACACGGGCGCGTCCCGACTCAAATTTCTAAAATTGTCATTTTATTCACTCGTGACATTTAATATGGCCACTATTATATATTACTTTGCTCATCAGTAATATTCAACAAATTTTCCCATAATTTCTAACTCTCATCACATTAATAATTATAACATAATTAATTTCCGAATTTTTATTAAATAATTAATTCACATTAATATTAATAAATCCCCAAATCAATATAGCATAAAAATACGGGGTATTACAGGCGAATATTGAGGGGTGTCTCAATGCATATATCATGTGACCTTCCTTCCTCCTCTAGACTATCCCAGACTCAGTGGCGTGACATTATTTGTATCTATTTTTATTTGGACACTCAGATTATATTTGAATTATTTTGATTTGTTACATTTTGGTTTAGATGTGGATTGTATTTTAATTTTATTTGGATATGGAATTATATATGCAATGATTTGGTGCATTAGTTCTATTTTATTTGGATATATGTTGTTTGAACAACTACAATGTTGCTATAACAGGTACAAATATACTGCTCGACAGTGGTATTGACCAAACTGTCCAGCAGTTTTTTTTTTAAATTCTGCCCAGATTTATCACGGTCATTGACCGTGATAATTTTTTAGAGTTTGTCACCTGTTTGTCATGGTCTTTAACCGTGATAAAACTTATCACGGTCAAAGACTGTGATAGGGCAGTGACAGGTCTAATGAATTTGTCACGATCAATGATTGTAACATGTTCGTGATAATAAAGGTTGTCACCCCCAGATTTATCACGATCATTTACCTTGACAAGTTGGACTTGTCACGGTCAATGACCGTGACAATCCCGTCGGTTTGGTGTAGTCAAATTTGACGATTTTTACTTAAAATTGCAAGATATTTTAAATTAATCACATGCTAATGGTGTAGTTTATAGTGATGCTGAAATATCTGATAAAATACGTGGGTCTCTTCCAAAGAGCTTTGATTTAATTTCTCATATTATTGGTGATAATTTAGATAGTTACACCCCTAATCTTTTATGTAGTAAACTTAAAACTTTTGAATTACATAACACACTTAGAGATGAACAAAGGGGAAAAGTTCCTTCCCAATGTATGCTGAATTTTAATTCTAATGTGAACTATCTTGTTTTTTCTTCCTTCTTGTCAAATTTGGATAATTCTGCTATTACACTAGAATCTTTGGACAAAGAAATTGATTTGTTTTCTAATCGCTTTAAAAAAATTGTCAAATTTAGAAATAGTGTTGCTTCGAGGGAAAATCAACCTAGTGTTACTCATAAGCTCTTTGATAAACAATATGAGAAGAAACCAAATGAATTTATTGATTCTACAAAAGATATTGGTAATATGCAATGTAGGAAATGTAATAAATTTGGACAATATGCTAACAATAACTTTTTAAATCAAAAGGGGAATCCTCTAATCACTCCGATTTCTCTAACACTTGGGATGATATTTTGGAGAGTGACAAGGATGAAGTAGATAAAAATTTTATGGCCTTTGCATCATTTTGTGCTATTAGGTCTGAGTACATTTTTGATGGCTTATCTAATGTCTCCGATGAATCTGATTTACATATAGATAATGTTGCGTAAGATTTTGTGAATTTATGTTATGCTGTTCCTGCTCATACTCTCCTTACTGCCACAACCTCCTTTTCACATATTGGTAAGATATTAGATGATATTGATGAATTTGACGATGTAGGTAATTTTATCATTTTCGAAGGGTGCATGACTACAAATTTAGAAGGTTGTGTGAGTAGCAATGTCATTGATAACCCTATTCAGGACTGCACTGATTTAGTTCAAATTAATTATAGGTTGATGGCTAAAAATGATGTTTTAAACAATCAAATCAAGTCTATAACTGAAGATTTTTTTTTCACGTGGGTAAACTTGAAAATGATGTTTCATTTTTAGAAAAAAGAATAGTTATGCTAACTGAACTTAATCACTCTATTGAAACTAAAAACAAGAAAATTTATTTAAATTTGATGAATCTCAAAATGAACTTAAGGCTGTTTTGAATAAATATGATAAATGTAAAAAGGAACTAGAAGACACCTCGAAAAAGTTAAATAATTATTGGAATGATGGTGATGCAGTCAAGACTATTAACAATACGTGTTATGATCCAACAAACTGTTATTCTAATTTTGTTCCTATAAAAGGACATGGTTTTGAGGGAAAAAATTTGATGTAACTAATTTGTCAATTCTAAGGAACAATTTTTGGATTCAAATAAGATTAGGCTGTGTTATAAGAATGTTGAAAATTAGGGTTGCTCTACATCTGCTAAACCAAGGTTTTTATGTAGTTTTTGTCATAAATCTGGACATTTAGAAAAACTATGTTCTAAGAAATCTGGACAAAATAAAACTAGTTTAGGAAAATTTAGGAAAAATCAGAATGTTGGAAATATTATGACTGCAAAACCTGCTTTTAATTGTAATTTTTATTCTAAATTAGGACACTCAGAGAAATTTTGTTATAAAAGGATGAATTTAAATAGCAATATTGAAGTATAAAACCAACACCATTGTAATACTACCAATTGCGCTGAAAGAAAAGTGTTTCACTGTAATTTTGTTCAAAATTTGGTCATTTAGAATAGTTTTGTTTCAAGTGTTTGAACTTATCTAGACAAACTGTGAATGCTAAATAAAGGGTCCCTGTTAATGCTAAGTTGAATTTTGGACATCTTTACAAATGCAATTTCTATTTGAAAACAGGCCATTTAGGACAATTCTGTTATAAATTTTTAATTAAACTTCAAAATTGTGTTAATTTTATGCCCATGATTCCTTTAAAAGCTAAATTTCTTGTGAATCAAACCAAAGCTATTTACGGTAATACTCATTTTAAAACTGTTTCTCCCAAATATGAGCCTAGATGGATTAAGAAAGAAGTCGTAGGGGTCAAATGGGCTATGTCAATGTTCCAAACTAATTTAATTTTAGTTTCCTCCCTTTATTCCTTTGAGACAAACAGGAGGAGAATTTGAGACTGTGACTTTTGTGGTCTTTTAGGATAAATGCTGTTAGTTGAGTTATGTAATTGGTTAGGACTCAAAATGTTATTAATTGAGTTATGTAATTTGTCTCAAAGTCATGTTTGACTCAAAATTGGCCAAAGGGGGAGATTGAAATTTCCCTCCCGTTGTTGTCTCAATTTTGTGATCTTAGTTTTTACAACAGTTTTTAGTGTCCTAACTCTATTATTTTTATTTATCACATATTTAGTATTTTATATTTTTTTAAATTTTTTCTATAAACTTAACTATTTTTATAATAATATAAGTATTTTAAAATACTATTTTATTTTTATTATTTTTTAAAATATTTAAATAATTTTTTATTTAAACAAAAATCAACTTTGTTCAAATAAATATTTGAATAAATAATAAATGTCTGAGATTCTTTGTGTGTGTTTAAAGGTTTGGATAAGGGCTCTTTCTACTTTCTCCCTTGATCCGTATTGCACCTTTGGTGTCCAATAGGGCTTAGAGGTTGAGTCCACACGACTGGACCACGCGTGGACTGGTTAACCGTCCAGTTGACCGTTGGAGGTTTTACCCCTTTCCCCCCTTATGTTCAATGCTTAAAGTCACCTTTACCCTTTCTTTGGTAGGTTGTCTTTTGTAGCCACATCTACTTAGAGGAATTGTCACTTTTACCTTCTTGAGGAACGCTTATTATTTACGGACCTATGTCACTTTGGTTGGCATATTTAAGGCTTGCGATGAGTTATTTTCAGTTTTTTTGGGGTTTGTGTTTTCAAAACTTAGCCAACATTTTTCTCTCCTTATTTTCTCTCTCTTGTTCCCTTCGAACAAATCTCTTTAGTTTGAGATTTTTTGTTTGATCAGTTTTTTTTTATACTCATACATTCTTCAGAGATTGAGTTGGTCTTGTGGTTTGCTTCACGATTTGAGTGTTGATTTTATCTCTCTTTTTACGATCGTGGTGACTGGGTTTGTTGTTGTTCGATCTTTACTGGTTGATTTGGAGTCTTTAGCTGATTTCATCCTGTTTGGCTTGGTTCTTTATTTCAATCAGTTCTGCAAAGCCTTTTATTTGGGCTTCTCCGTGAGTCTCTCATCTCTCTCACTCTCTCTCTCTCTCTCTCTCTCTCTCTATATATATATATATATATATATATATATATATATATATATATATATATAGAGAGAGAGAGAGAGAGAGAGAGATATTTTCTTGCTTGGTGCTGCTCTTAGTTTGGTTCGAGTGTGAGGGCTTCTTCTTCTTCTTCTTCTTCTTCTTCTTCATTTCTGTTGGTGTTTGTGTGAGTTGAGTTAAATGTGTGTTTAACACACTGTTTTAACTCTTCGATTTAACTCACTGATTTAACTTGCTGTTTTAATTTGCTATTTTAACTCACTATTTTAACTCGCTGATTTAACTCACCCGTTCAACTCGCTGATTTATCTCACTTGTTCAACTCGCTGATTTAACTCATTTTATTTTAACTTGTGTGTGTGTGTGTTAAACTCAGTTCGTGTAACTCGGTTTTAACCCGTGCTTAACATTGATTAAAACATACTTTTTTCTTTAGTTTAAAATCAGATTAGTCTTTGTGTGTATTTTGGCTTGTGCAAAAACCTATTTATGTGTGTGTGTTTGGATTTGTACTTGATTTTATTTTAATCACAAATTTGGTATTATCCTTGTTAACTAAAATTATACATAATCTAGTGTCTGTTTAGTCCCATTTTATAAAAAAGATAATTTTTTTTGTTCTAATTAAAATAAACCTTTTAAATTAAATTTGTGTGTTCCACAATTTGATTAGGTCTCAGGTTAGAGTGTGTGGTTATGCGTGTGTTGTACTCACTATTACCTCGGTGTTATTGGATTGACTGATTATGAGTCAGGTTGGGTTGTATTTAGACTAGAATGGGTGTAGTGGCTTGTATTTGCTTAGTTTAAATCATTGTAAACTAGTGGACTGTAATATGTAACTTATAATTGGTAATAGTGGACTTAGGTGTGTGAGTTGTCCTGGAACTAGGGACATGGGGTTTACCACCACGGTGGGTTCCTCAAGAACAAATACTGAGTCCCTATCTACTTTTCCTCATCCTATTCTAATTATCTTTATTTGGGCAACATCATCATAAATCCGTTTTTATTTATGTGTGCATACAACGGTTTCAATTATCTTTTAAAACTGATTTTAAAAGAGTTGGTATTTTTCTTAAATAACTAATACACAATATGGAGGTTAGGTTATTACAGATAGTAGTGTCATTTAGTGTGAGGTCAAACGGTACTCATGAGAGACCAGGCCTGGCAGGGTCTGGGAGAGCCTTCATGCTCTATCGAATGACCTCACTATGGGAACTTCAGAGGGACTTGGTTTAGAGGATTGAGAAGTGAGGCAACGTTGAGTCTTGTCCTAACCATTTTAGATACACCCGGTAAAACACCGAGAGACCTTTGACCATGGAATCTTGTGCGGAGTAACCTTGAGTTCCATCGTATGTTGAGTTTTGAACCAAACAACCCTCTACAAAATGTTACATCTACTTTAGGTGATGTCATTAGCCAGTTGAGCACTGTCCAATCGCACTTGAGTAAACTACTGTGGTATTGGGGCTGTCAGATAGTTTGGTGAGCCACCTATATTGTGACAGTCCTTTGACGCAAAGTGGTTGGACAAAAGGCATGTCTTGGCATTTAATGTTTATGATGAAGGATAGGCTGGCCCATCATGCAATTAATGTTTGTGACGTAAAGTAGGAGGGAATGTCTTTCATAGCTGTGAATGACTGAGGCCTCTCGGGAGTGGTGTGTGGGGATATTTATATTCCTCAACCACTTCTAAGAGAGGGAGTTCTTTATAGAGATTATTTTCTAGAGAGAGAATATACCAGAGAGAAGTTATTGCAAACCAGAGCTCTTTCTCATCCATTATTGTCATTTATTTTGAAAGTTTTAATATCTAAATGGTGATCTTTGAGGTGTTGTTTGGTGTGTTTGACTGCCTGCCAAGGTATATCTAGGGTGCTTTCCTCTTTCTCCCTCTGACCGAGTTACTTCTGAGTTTCCTTTATTATTGTTTTATACACGAGTGTATTGTAAGTCCAATCTGAGTGTTGATCAAATATAATATCGTGTGTTTACTTGTGTTCAATAAAGAGTTTTTGGGTTATCATTTATCACCATACCTACAGGGGTTACATTTTAACTAGTATTTCCATACTCCCAGGATACAAGGGGACTAACCTCATACAACTTTAGTAGCTCCTTTTGAATAAGAGTTGGATGTAGTGTGAAAACTTATGAAATTAAAAAAAAGTGTTTATATTAAAACATCATTATATAAACTTATATCAGTTTCCCACTAATTGTATATTAAGAATACTTTATATATATATATATATATTTATATATATATAAATTTTGGACTTCTGTATACTTTAGTAGTGAGTGATAAATTAGAGAAATCCAATAATTTTAAGAGTATGAAATAATGAGATTACTAAAATGTTATATGCTCAGACTTATGATAACTGTTCATATAAAGATGATTAATACCTAAAGTTCGCTCTTAAATAAGTAAATTTTCTTTGGCCTAATGACCAATAATATGAAAGAGTGAGAAATAATTAAATATTATATGTAGCATTCTTTGAGGCCATGGTTTATAAATTACAACTGAAGAAAGTTATTTTGGGATTTGGAGTTGTCGACACTATTATCAAGTCGTTGAAGTATTATGATAACGCCGTTGCAATACTCGTTAAGAACAACTGATAGTTATTATAAATAACCTAAGCACACTAGGATATAAAACCTATCTATGAATGAAGAAGTTCAAAAACAACAAGTGTCAGTAGAACACATTAGTATAAGTGTTAATATTACATATTCACTTCTAAATGGGATATAACCCAAGGAAATTCATGCAACATGCACAAGATATGGTTCTTGAGTGTAGTCAATTAAGTATAACTATTGTGGATTGTTCGGTGCTTAATTTTTGACACTATATTTGACGTAAATTAATATGTATTATGAACATTTCAAACTTTGTCTTGTAATATAAGTTTACATGCCTGTGAATTCATGAATGTGAAATAAATATTCTTTTATGTAAGATATAAGTTTACATGCCTCGTTCGATAACTTCGTTCGAACGAGATCTCGTTAGAAGGGACAGTTCGTTCGAACGAACTGGATCTCGTTCGAACAGCCTCGTTCGAACGAGACTTCTAACGAGTTGACAGAGGAATCTCGTTCGAACACTCTCGTTCGAACGAGACTTCTAACGAGTTGACAGTTTGGGCCTTTTTGGACTGTTTTGATTTTTGGAGTCCCGTAAACTTGTTCGAGGATATAGATAACATTCCGATGATGATGTAATGATAGAATTGGGACTTTTGGGTATTTATGAGAAGGAAATTAAATACGAGAGTTATATTAAATGGACGGTTTGGGTTGAGACGTGAGTGTCTACTACGACGAGAGAATAAATTATGGTGCGTATGATTATAAACCGGAATAGTATAAATTGTGATAATTATAAGTTAGTACGAGAAAGCGATATGTACTACGATTAAACTGCGGGATTACTAAGACGTGTGTTTACTTAGTATTGGTATATGAATTGTGTGTATGACATACCTACCATACTTGCTATCCGGGAGGTTTGCGTTCGCTTAGGGCCCTCTAATCCTTGTGTTGCCCGGATTTAGACTGGTTACCTTGATGAACATAGGTCATAGAAAGACTTATTGGGATATTAATAAGTCCGCTGATCGTAGGAGCGTAGGTATGTGCGTGACCTATGTGATGTGACTGTGTTCGCCTCCATTGTTTGTGATGTTGTTATCTGTGAACTATTCCTGAGAGATTCGGAATATGTAATCCTTATGTACGTGATGTACCGGGATGGATAGCAGAGTATGTGTGCACCGCAGCTTAGTTCTCGGGGTGCTTATATTGTATATTTATGATGTGAATAATATACACTTAATTAATGGGAACCTTCATGTTAATGTTGTGAATATAATTACGGTATTGCTTCGAGAAATATAGCGAGTTAACTGATAGTGATATATATATTGCATATTGAGCATCTGAGTTTACGTTAAACCCCTACTTAATTACGAGCGTTATAATGTTAATAGAACCGAGTAATAAGGGTAGGACCTATGGCAGTCTAGCTAGATAGAATAGCACTTAGCTAGTGGTTTGTATCGTTATAGATGGGTACTTACATTAGGAGTGCACAGTTAGACGAGAGGTGAGAATATCATGTGAGTGCACGTCCTAACATGTACTTTGCATTTAATGTTTTAAATGTTTTTAAAGCACTTGCAGGTTTTTAAAATATAACTCCACATTCGGGCTCTGACCCGTTTGCTTTTCAAATCTATTTTTCTTTGTAAAACCATTTTAGGTGCCCAGCCACAAGGACACCATGCATAGGATACTCATTCAGGTGACGAGCTGTAGCTGTTTGTGGAAGCTACAGGGATTTGCTTGTAGACGCTTCTATCGCTTGGATTCCAGATTCATTATCTATCAGTTGTAGGGCATGTTGCCCATTTCTATTAGAGTTACATTTCCATTATAGTTTCAGACTTTGGCATGTACTGTTTTAGTTTTCGGTTTACTTATTTCAGTTGTGGGATTGTAGTGAGGAGTTTTTCCTCCAGACTTTATTTTACGTTATGTGATGGTTATTCTTTTTACTTCAGTATGGTGAATGGTGTTATTATTCTTTATTACACTTGTTGCATGTTAATCAGACTTAAATTAAAATTTGGCACTTACTTTTTAAATACTAGGTGGTTAGTAATCATTAAAATGTTTTCGACAGTGATGCTATTAACTGGACCAACTTGGCATTTTGAATTAATTTAATAAAGGAGTAGCTACCCGGTATTTAATTAGTCGGGGTGTCACATATACTATCCTATATTAATACACACAGAATGCAATGCAACAGACTATATCACCTATATATATTTGCAAGTCTTATGTCATTCAAATCAAGTCTTCTTGACTTTGAATACAATTTTGAAAAGCTTTCTTTTCTTTCTTTCAAATCTTGAACACTAGACTTATTCAGATATTCACATACAATAATGTGTCTACGTGATTATGATGTGATAGAATATGTGTGAGTGATATGATATGAAATAATTCCTGAATATCACTTAAACATTCACACAAAAATATTCTAGACTAAAAGATATCAAGCATGCAGTCAGAAATAAAACCAACTGTTTATAATAGTATTTAGATTAAAAATGTTTTAATCTATTATATTACTTTCACTTTCAATCAGTCCGATAGGTTCAAATATTAAGTCCAATATGTTCTTGTTCTCAGTCCAAGTCCTTGGTCAAATATCCAGGTATAAATTCGTTTAATCCAAGGTCACACTTCCAAGTTCAGGTCGCCACTTTGTTCTCAACTCTTCTCACCTCCTGGGCGAGACAACTTTAGCTAGGAGCCTCTTTTCCTTCTGCCCAGCTCCCCGAAAACAACGTTCGACTTTGTTCAGGTTATCCTTATTATAGGAAAAGGTCCACAAAATGTAATAGGTTTAATTATCTAAACCTAGAATCAGTTGTTCTTGATTGAAAATCAGATTTCCTTAAAGATGGATTTAAAACAAAATGTTTTAAATGATATAAAATCACTACTAGTTGTTCTTGTGTGTGTAGTGTATATATATATATAAACTATATTTCAGCAGGACACTATAAAAATATTTTAGATCTAGCAGAAAACAGATCTGATATTACAAGAAAAATAAGAACAACAATAAGAACACTTACAACCAGATTTTTCAGAATGAAAAATCAACAAAATCTGAGATGAGAGATTCTGGAAATAAAAGCATCCTCGCTTGAATCCACAACAAGGTTTTGAGACTCATCAATGGCTTTTGAAGAACACACAAAATATTTTTCTCTAAAAATGTTGGTGTATAATCTCTCTCTCTCAAAAATAATTTTGGCAGAATTTTTGCTCAAAAATGAATTTTCTCGGGTTGAAAAAATGAAGACACAAGGTCTGTATTTATAACAATAAAGAAAAAATCTGATTGGTGAAAAAGGTTTCACATGGATTGACATATAAATGTTTTAATCCGTTGATAAAATAGATCTTGTGGCTGAGAAAGAAACACAAAATGTTTCATTAAAAATTAGGCACGTGTAAATCCAGTCTGGGATCAATTGCATAGCAAATACGCTAACAATATATTACCGTTTGAAAAGGAACGGTGTCGTTTTAAAAAAATAGAAAACCAGATTTCGTTTTTAGAATAAAACCGTGTGCCATGAAAAGTAGTTTTGTAAACCAAGGAGATGTCAATTAAAAAGAGGCCACAACGACGACGTTTTATTAAGTGTAAGCTTAAAGAAATCGTTGACACAGCAAGTACCAATATATTGACATAACATCTCGATTTGCAAAACCTAGGTATTGGGAGCATGCCAACTGGTGAGGCCAACTGTTGAGTCTGCAAAGCGATGGGGATAAGACATGTTAGGGTCAAATCGGGTAGGCCTAAATCATGGCACTATTATGGGTCAATTCGTGTAACATCAAAGGCTAAATATATAATAGGAATATATTATATAAAAGAGAAACAAAAGCATTTAAAGCTGGCATTGTTTCTACACGCCTACATCTAATGGCATCATACCATTGCCAGCTGCCATTAATAATTAAGAGGACAAGACTTCCACAAAGTTGAACACGCATGCATGAGGCCATACTATATAACATATAATAGAATATATGTAATACTATAGCAAAAATACAATGTAAATCAGCCACCTACCCATTCTCTTATGAAAAAAGGACGAAGAGGTATATAAATGTCTAATGGGACAAAAACAAGAGGTATTTTTTTTCTTACGAAAATTTCAAATTAAAATTTTTGAACTCAAAAATAATTTTATTATGACAAATATATTGCACTATCATAGGATATGATAAACACAATGCAAATGCAATGTGGTGTCGTGTTCTACATGACAAAAATTCCTATGAGCCATAGAAACTGAAAGTTACCTTTTTCTGAGACGGCGAACTGAATTGAGTGCTCATTTGATGTAGATGAACAAGGAGAGCTTGACGTCGATATGGGGACCCACAATCCTAAATTACAAAAATATTTTGTCAAAATTCAAGTTCAACTAGATGAAGTCCTATATAGCTAAAGTACGAAAAGCAAACCCTAAGAGTGCTCGATATAGGGACTTCAAACTCCCCCATTGGACTTATTTTGACAAAACCCTTGAGTACATCAAATGATATACTCAGGAAAAATTAAATCCTAAAATGACCTATACAAAAGAGTATCTAACTACCCACCCATCCTAGAAATGAAAAAGATACAAAACTCCAATGCACGGTTGATGAAAACCTGCAAAACATAAATACACTTTCTGTCGATAAATCAAGTTAGAAGCATTTGCTCTACCAAAATAATATAACAAAAATACTTGTGCAGAAATTTATGTTATGGGATAATCATGAAATAATAATCAACAAATAATATGGAATGATGTACTCAACTCTCCCCCATTTTGACTAAATAGTACAATGGAAGAAATACAAATACAAAAGGGTTTAAAAACTGCAGAATGAATGTCTCCTACATTAAACATGATTTTAAGAGATACGGGTTATTAGTAGATATCCTTACCCTAAAATCTCAGAGATCTTGTAAACAGGATGCAGATTAAACACAAACTAGTTATCAAGTACTGTCATTCCTATCATATGTCTCAATCTTTCAAAACGAGGTTTATCTAACGGTTTTGTGAACAGATCAGCAAGTTGATTTTCAGTAGGAATATTTTCAATTATAAGCTCTTTCGATTCAACCAGCTCTCTAAGGAAATGATGCCTTATATTGATGTGCTTAGTCCTACTATGCTGGACAGGATTTTTAGCAATGCAAATTGCACTTTCATTATCACAATAAAGGTGAACTTTGGACTGAATTATACCATAATTATATGGCATTTGTTTAATCCAAATTAGTTGAGCACAACATGCACCAGCAGCAACATATTCAGATTCAGCAGTTGATAAAGTTACACTAGTTTTCTTTTTACTAGACCATCCAACGAGATTCTGCCCTAAATAATAGCAACCACCAGAGGTGGAACGACAATCATCTGTGCTACCGCCCCAATCCGCATCTGAGTACCCAATTATCTCACAAGAAGAGTCATTGGTATACCAAAGTCAAAACTCAATAGTGCCTTTTACATATTTCAAAATATTTTTAGCACAAGTAAGGTGAGACTCTTTTGGACTGGATTGAAACAGCGCACAAATACAAATAGCATACTGAATATCAGGTCTAGAAGCAGTCAAGTATAACAAACTACCAATAATGTTACGGTATAATGTGGGATCTACATTTGGGCCACTATCAGATTTAGACAACTTAGTCTTTAGAGCCATGGGTGTAGATGAAATTTTAGCATTTTAAAGTCCAAATTTAACAAGTAAATACTTAGCATATTTGGATTGAGAAATAAAGAGACCATCACTTCGATATCTTATTTGAAGTCCTAGAAAATACTGTAACTCCCCCATAAGTGACAACTTAAATTAACTACTCATGTCTTTTGAAAACTGTTTAACTTCATTTGGTAAGGTTGACCCAAAAATAATGTCATCTACATAAATTTGAGCAATCAAAATGTCCTATTTATTAGATTTCTTAACAAAAAGAGTTTGGTCAACACCTCCTCTAACAAACCCATGTGAAGAAAGAAAAGCATTCAAACGTTCATACCAAGCACGAGGGGCTTGTTTTAAACCATATAAAGCCTTTTTAAGTCTATAAACAAGATTAGGGAGTTTGGGATCTTGGAAACCTTTGGGCTTCTCAACGTAAACTTCTTCGTAAAGAATACCATTAAGAAAAGCAGATTTAACGTCCATTTGAAAAGGCTTAAATTGTAAGTGACAAGCAACAACTAGAAGTAATCTCACTGATTCAAGACGAGTTACCGGGGCAAACGTCTCGTCACAGTCTATTCCTTCAATTTGAGAATAACCATGTGCTACTAGTCTAGCCTTATTTCGAATGACTATCCCTTTTTCATCGGTCTTATTTTTGAAAATCCATTTTGTACCGATTACTTTGATATCCTTGGGCCTTGGAACTAAATACCACACGTCATGATCCGTGAATTGAGATAGCTCCTCTTGCATCGCATCAATCCAATATGAATCACTAAGTGCCTCATTTACTGATTTTGGTTCCACAAGGGATACAAAAGCAAGCATATGAGCTACTTGATGTAATTGATTTCTAGTCCTCACGAGCGCACGAATATCACCCACAACTTCGGTGGAGGGATGATCTTTTGAAACCCAGTTAGGCACGATAAGGGTTGGTGCTGGTAAAGATTCATCTTCTGTCAAAACTGAATCATTTAAAATGTTTATATCTAAATCAGTTTCTACAGGCGGATCTTTACTAACAGGTTCAATAGTGCTATAAATTACAACAACATTAATGGACTTTACAATAGATTTGGTTCATAAGTTGAAAACTCTTAAGGCCCTACTATTCTGAGAATAGCCAAGAAAAATGGATTTATCACCTTTGGCTTCAAATTTAGAAAGATTATTACGATCATTGCAAACATAACAAATGGAGCCAAAAGTACGAAAATATTTAACATTGGGATTTTTGTTGAACCAAAATTCGTAAGGTGTCATTTTGGTATTCTTCCTAAGATATACGCGATTGATAATGTGAACTGCAGTAATACAAGCTTCTTCCCAAAAGTATAAATGTAAATTTTTAACATGAATAAGGACTCTATCCATTTCTTGTATGACTCTGTTTTTCCTTTCAACAACCCCATTTTGTTAAGGAGTTTTTGGAGCACTGAACTCATGAGAATAACCATTAGCCTTATAATACTCAATGATACTAGTTTCTTTAAACTCACCACCTCTATCACTTCGAATTCGGGTTACTTGGGTGTCTTTCTCATTTTCTATACGATTCAGAAGTTTCAAAAAATTGTTAAATGTTTCTGACTTGGCTTTCATGAAACCTACCCAAGTAAATCAAGAGAAATCATCCACAATGACTAGGATATAAGAATTTCCATTTAAACTAACAGTCCTAGTTGGACCCATTAAATCCATGTGGAGAAGTTCAAGAGGAGCAGTGGTGTTAATGTCCTTAACCTTTTTGTGAGGGGATTTGGTAATCTTACCCACTTGACATGAACCACAAACAGCAGAGGGGAATTTCTTTATTTTAGGTAGGCCTCTAACAAGGTCTTGTGATGATAACCGATTTAAGGTATCAAAACTGATGTGTCCCAACCTATTGTGCCATAAGTCAGAATCATCTAAAAGAGTTACATTACAAGACAAGGAGCCAGAATCTTTGTAACAGTTGTCCGTGGTACGATTGCCTTTAATGCAATCTTCTCCCATATTAGTCAAAACATCACAGGAGGTTTTTGAAAATTTAACTTGGTAACCATTATCACAAAACTGACTGATAGAAAGTAAATTAGCTCTCATTCCTTGAACTAATAACACATCATTAACATTTAGTAAGCCCTCTTCATTAAGAATGCCTTTGCCAATGACCCGGGAGGTCTTACCATCTCCAAAGGTAACGTTGACACCTTTATAATGAACAACATCCTTTAGTTTGGTAATGTCACTCATTATATGACGCGAATACCCGCTTTCTAAGTACCAACCAGCACTATGCATCTCACAACGTAAGGCTGTTAAGACTACAAAAGATTTTAAATTCAAATGTTTTAGCTGGGGTCTTAGATCATCAGATCTGATCCAAATAGGCACCATTTTAAATTTGTTTTGTGCCAAAATATTGGATCTAAAAAAGGATTTTCCAAATGGTTTTGATTTGTGATAGGTCCAAGTTATAGTAGGTTTACTAAAATAACAAAATGATCCATTGCGGTTTGAGGTTTTATAACCAAATCTCCCACTTTTGGGGTTAAAGTAAAAATTGTCATTTTTCTTTGGAAACCTTTGGCACTCAAAATTTTGGTGTCCAAAAACATCACAAATAGTGCAGAATTTATTAGACGTAGGAAGGCCAGAATTACGATGTTTTCTAACAAAGCAAGTTTCAGATTGCTTACAAGAATTGGACATAACATGTCTAGAAAGTCTCTTAGTAGGGGGACAGTATCTAGAAGAAAATGCATCAACAAAATTTTCAATGAAGTAATCAATGTCACTTTCAAAATCATTTTCAATTAAAACTTGTTTTCCTTTGGCATTTTCATTTGACTTGCTTTCCAATGGAAGAACCATTTCTTCTTTGGCCTTGACAAAGAGGACTGGTTTGGAAAAATCATTTATTTCCGTAATAGGACCATCATAACCAAACCCTCTCGTATCACCATGATAACGTTGGACAACAATCAATTCTTCAAGGTCAACAAATTTTATGTCACGACTAAGATACATTTTAAAAGTAGTTTCACAAACTTCTTTAGACTTTTCAACTTGCAAAAGTGCAGTATTATATTTGTCTTCTAAAGAAGTCAGATTTTCATTTAAAGTCGTAATCTGAATTTTAAATTCAAGTGACTGTTTTTCAAAATCAATTTTGACATTGCCCATTTCCACGGAATTTTGTTGAGTTATCTTATATTGATTCTCTAGGGACTAACTAAGAAATTTAACCAGATTAGATAATTCTTGTCTATTTTGCAAGGTCCTCACATGCATTTCCGCATAATCATCGTAGGCAACAAAATTTTCATGCTCATTAGTGTCTGTGTGTGAATTATTGAAATCTTCGAACTTAGTCACACACAAATATGCACGTTTAGCATCAAATGGAACAGTTAATTCTAGCATAGAAGGTTGACTAGATAATAAAGATTTAGCAGCAGAAATTAAATCAAACACTTCATCAGAATCAGAATCATCTTCAGAATCAGACATTCCAGCTAGATATATATCTCCACAATAATCATAAACTTCTCCTAAAAATGCAAGGTAATTTGATTCAGATTTAGCTTGGTCTTCTTCTGATTCAGAATTAGAGGAATGATCCCAAGTTTTAGTAAGGTTTGCCTTATGCATCTTAGGATACTTAGAATGTGGTTTGGATCTACATTCAGTAATGAAATGTCCAAATTTACCACAATTGTGACAAGCCATTTTCGATTTATCAACCTTACTAATAGAACTATCATGATCAGCCTTTACTTTAGAATTTCTGTTATGGGGTCGATTGGACTGACGAGATTGATTATTCACTTGCATACGTCTTTTAACAATATAATTTCTATGCTTTAAGAGTTTCTTAAATTGGGAAGACATAAGTGCAAGTTGATTGTCAATCTTATCAATGTCATCTAACTCCTCATCAGAATCATTATCTGACTCAGATTTTTTCTTAACTACCTTATGTTTGAATTTATTAGGACAGGCAGTTTTAAATGCAACTTTAGAAGAATTAGTTAGATCATTTTTAGCATAAGAAGTAAGAGTCTTCCTAAAAGCTGTTTCAAGTTCCATAGTTCTCAATTTAGAGCTAAGCAATTCAGGTGTGGGAGAAGGATCATTCATTTCTTCAATGATATAACATTTATGATCAAACCTAGGAGCAAGGGATATCAAAATATTAGCACACACTTCATGATCAGTATACTCAACATCATTAGCATGCAATTGGGTAATAATATCAGTCAAACGCATATAGAAATCATCAAATGGTTCGCTATCTTTCATAACTAGCATATTGAACTGTTGAATAAGCATTTGAGTTTTGCATATTTTTACCCTATCAACACCTTCATGTGCTATTACTAAAGTATCCCAAGCATCCTTACTAGTAGTGCAGTGAAATATACATTTCAATTCATTTTCACTCACACTCATGAAAATCGCAAATGCCCTTATTATTGAAATTGCTTATCTTTTTTTGATCAGCATTCAATTCGGTGGTTTTAAGTTTTCTAAAGATAGTGATACCTTCTGCCATAGGAGTAGTGGGGTGTCTATAACCATTTTCAATTAAATCCCACTCATCATCTCCTAAAGTGCCTTGAATAAATGCAACCATTCTGATTTTCCAGTATGAAAAATTTGAGCCATAAAAAATAGGAGGTCTACTAAAATTACCAAGCCTAAGTAATTGAATTGAATCATCCATAGTAACAAGGTAAAACGAGTATGACAAATGTTTTAGAAAAATAATCTTTTTAAAGTCTAGCTCTGATACCACTTGAGAGTGCGGCTGCAATAGACTTTTCGTGCGGAAGTAAACTTATTTACCGAATAAACCCCTAGTACCTACAAGTTAATGATGTTATCCTTAAGGGGACCAAATTAAACTTTTACTTAATTTGTTAACTTTATGAAAATGAATTTGATTTTCAAAGTTAATTAACAGTCCAAATTATTATCTTGTTAAATCAAGGTGATTTACAAAAATAATAACTAATTAAATTTTAGGCGAGTTTATATTTAGTTAAGCCTACTTTTTCATGTGAGGTGATATACGAAAAATATACAGTACACTGTGTTTATTTTACGTCGCAAAAACCCTTCCCCAGGAAAAATGACGGACTCCTCTAGGAGTCACCTAATCTACTTCTACTAAAATAATAAATCAATAGGGACGATTTACAAACAACAAACTCGACAAATAAAGAAGAAATATCTAGCGATTACCCCACTCGACCAAGACTCCTGCCTGGTTGCTTATTCTGTTCTCTCTTTAAACTGTACTCGCTTGCCCTTGCTTTCTTCACGTCTCAGCCCCCCTCTAACTTCTTTAAGCGCATGTTGGCTCAGTGCCTATTATTTATTTTCTAGTGAAGTGATAGTGTGTGGTGTACTATCCTATATGAATACACACAGAATGCAATGCAACAAACTATATCACCTATATATCTTTGCAAGTTTTATGTCACTCAAATCAAGTCTTCTTGACTTTGAATACAATTTTGAAAAGCTTTCTTTTCTTTCTTTCAAATCTTGAACACTAGACTTATTCAGATATTCACCTACAATAATGTGTCTACGTGATTATGATGTGATAGAATATGTGTGAGTGATATGATATGAAACAATTCCTGAATATCACTTAAACATTCACACAAAAATATTCTAGACTAAAACATATCAAGCATGCAGTCAGAAATAAAACCAACTGTTCATAACAGTATTTAGAATAAAAATGTTTTAATCTATTATATTACTTTCACTTTCAATCAATCCAATGGGTTCAAATATTAGGTCCAATATGTTCTTGTTCTCAGTCCAAGTCCATGGTCAAATATGCAGGTATAAATTCGTTTAATCCAAAGTCACACTTCCAAGTTCAGGTAGTTCTGTTCAGGTTATCCTTATTATAGGAAAAGGTCCACAAAACGTAATAGGTTTAATTATCTAAACCTAGGGTCAGTTGTTCTTGATTGAAAATCAGATTTCCTTAAAGATGGATTTAAAACAAAATGTTTTAAATGATCTAAAATCACTACTAGTTGTTCTTGTGTGTGTAGTGCATATATATTTATATATATAAACTCTATTTGAGCAGAACGCTACACAAATATTTTAGATCTAGTAGAAAACAGATCTGACATTACAAGAAAAATACGAACAACAATAAGAACACTTACAACCAGATTTTTCAGAATAAAAAATCAACAAAATCTGAGATAGATTTTGAAAATAAAAGCATCCAGGCATGAATCCACAACAAGGTTTTGAGACTCAGCAATGGCTTTTGAAGAACACACAAAAGATTTTTCTCTGAAAATGTTGATGTATAATCTCTCTCTCAAAAATAATTTTGGCAGAATTTTTGCTGAAAAATGAATTTTCCCGGGTTGAAAAAATGAAGACACAAGGTCTGTATTTATAACAACAAAGAACAAATTTGATTGGTGAAAAATGTTTCACATGGATTGACATATAAGCGTTTTAATCCATTGATAAAAATAGAACTTGTGGCTGAGAAAGAAACAAAAAATGTTCCATTAAAAATTAGACACGTGTAAATCCAGTATGGGATCAATTGCGTAGCAAATACGCTTACAATATATTACCGTTTGAAAAGGAACGGTGTCGTTTTTAAAAAATAGAAAACCAGATTTGGTTTTTAGAATAAAATCGTGTGCCGTGAAAAGTAGTTTTGTAAATCAAGGGGCTGTCAATTAAAAAGAGGCCACATCGACGACGTTTTAATAAGTGTAAGCTTAATGAAATCGTTGACACAATGAGTACGAATATATTGACATAACATCTCGATTTGAAAAACCTAGGTATTGGGAACACTCCAACTGGTGAGGCCAACTGTTGATTCTGCAAAGCTAAGGGGATAAGACCTGTTAGGGTCAAATCGGATAGGCCTAAAGCATGGTACTATTATGGGTCAATTCGTGTAACGTCAAAGGCTAAATATATAATAGGAATATATTATATAAAAGAGAAACAAAAGCATTTAAAGCTGGCATTGTTTGTACACGCCTACAGCTAATGGCATCATACGATCGCCAACTGCCATTAACAATTAAGAGGACAAGACTTCCACAAAGTGGAACACGCATGCATGAGGCCATACTATATAACATATAATAGAATATATGTAATACTGTAGCAAACATACAATGTAAATCAGCCACCTACCCATTCTCTTATGAAAAAAGGACGAAGAGGTATATAAATGTCTAATGGGACAAAAACAAGAGGTATTTTTTTTTTCTTACAAAAATTTCAAATTAAAATTTTTGAACTCAAAAATAATTTTATTATGACAAATATTATGCACTATCATAAGATATGATAAACATAATGCAAATTCAATGTGATGTCGTGTCCTACGTGACAAAAATTCCTATGAGCCATAAAAACTAAAAGTTACCTTTTCTGAGACGGCGGACTGAATTGAGTGCTCATTTAATGTAGATGAACAAGGAGAGCTTGACGTCGATATGGGGACACACAATCCTAAATTACAAAAATATTTTGTCAAAATTCAAGTCCAACTAGATGACGTCCTATATAGCTAAAGCACGAAAAGCAAACCCTAAGAGTGCTTTATATAGGGACTTCACATTTTGTGTGGCATTTTGGTGTGTTTAAATCCACTTCATATCATTTTTCCATGTGGCGAGGACATTTGATTATTATTTTTAATTCTTAGACTATTCTTAATCATTCTTTCATGGATTTATTCGACTTTGATTTGCTTAATGGATTCACTTTGTATATGCCTCCACACACACATGCACAAGCTGTTTTGAACTCTAACTTTACATGTTATATTTGAGTTTAGTGAGATGTTCTCCCATCAATCTTATAATATACATATAGATATCTTATGATAACGGGGAACTTGTGCATGTAATAAACATTTCCCGTGAATAAGTTGATTTTTATTGAGCTAAAAATATGAGATGCAAAAAGAAAAGATTAAAGGCCAACTTGTTTTTTGTCTACTTTTCAAAAATACTATCATCAATAATATTGAGTGAAATGATATACGATATTTATTTAGCTTTTAAGGGTGTTATAGTTATAGATCAATGAGTTTGCACAATTGATCCTAGTTATGTTTATCATGTCATGACACTATTGATTTGTAGTATCATCAAAATTCTAGGCTCGTGTCCATTGTGCTTGTTTGTTCATTGAGTTCACTATATATGTCACTTGAAGCTAAATCTTAGTTTTATAAAGTTTTGTGATCAAATAAAACTCCTTGAATATTTTTGAGTGATTGGGCCATAATTCATTTGTATCTAATTCGCACCCCTCCACTCCATCCCACATATTTAGACACATCGATACTATCACTACAAAAAAAATTCTTTTTAAGACGGGATCTTTTGAGACTGTTAAAATCCCTAAAACTCAATTTTTAAGACGACAAAAATTTGCGACGGCTAATTTTTGCCATCCCAAAAACAAAATACTAAAGAGACCGCATATTAATATCCGTCTTAAGAGGTATGCCTTATGAGATAGATAAAACCAATTTTGATTCCCCCTTTATCTATTTTCACTCCCGCTCCTTTCTTTTTTCTTTTTTTAAAGACTCCCGCTTCTTTCTACTAGTCCAGGAAAAAAAAACACCCCATAATATCTTCCTTACTGGACTAAAAAGCTACGCATATCCTCAGTCTCACTCCCTCACTTCCCTCACCATCGCCTCCCTAGCCATTGTCTCCCTCGCCCTAGCCACTGGTTAAGTTGACAATATCGGTTCAGGCATATTATTTATTTTTTGTTGACTATGTTTATTATCTTTTATGCCATCTTTTCATGTTAAGGGGTTTGTATCCTTAATTGAATTGGTTGGAAGATTGTATAAGAGGGGTAAGATCCAAAATTAAAGATTGTATACGGATCTACGTGGATTGATGTGGATAAAAGGTAATTTTAATTCTTTGTTACAGCTTAATATCATTAGTTTTTTTACTAGATTGATTTGTAGTGGTGATAGGAGGTTAAGGGTGAGCCAGTTGAAAATCCATATTGTCAATTGGTTGTTGCAGTATAGTTTTAAGATTAATTTATGATAAACAAATAAGTTTGATTAATGAAGTTCTTTATTTTGTGAAGGAAGTCTAATATTTGTAATGGACAATTTCTTGGAGATTAAAATTTACTAAAATTTCTAATGGTGAACTTATTACTTATAATTATGTGGAGACGCATGTCATGTTTTTAATTCAAGACAAATAGTAAATATTGATTATCAATATGAACATATCTTATTCACCGTATATGAAACGTAATAGGGAGTGTTATTTGAATGACCATATTCGATTAAAAAATACTAACTTTTTCAATCTCACTTTTCTGCGCATCGCATGGGTAATCACTAGCATCTAATATAAGTTTGTATTCAATGTTCTTTAGTGCGAGTAGACGAATTTAATGTGAAGACATTTAGTTGACTAGCTAAAATTTCAAGTTTTTTGTTCTTTTAATGTGTATTCACGTGGAAAACGTGTTGATACTCTAAATAAAATAAGGTATTAGGGGTAATGTAGAAGAGATTGCCCCACACCTTTTCATTTACAAATAATTCAACATCATCCTTATAATCAATTAGTGTGTCCATGATTATAGCATAAGATCTGATAAAATGTGATACATTAGGGGAACACTATTCGTTAGCAATCAGCTTCCCCAAGAATATTTCAGTGAAGTCATCAACGCACAACGGTGGTAATTCTAAACAATGTGCACTACACCCAAATTGGCAACTTGGAATGGTCAAAAACCTTGACAAGATAGTCTTGTCACGTCAAAAATCATGATAAGAATTTGGGTGACAATTCCTTTGTCACGGACTTATCACGGTCAGAGTCCATGATAAGAATTGAACTTGTCACGAAATTTGACCGTTACAAGTCCGTGATAAAGTAAAAATTATCATGGACTTTTACCATGACAAAGACAAACTTGTCATGGTCAAAGTCTGCGATAATTTTTACATTGTCACGGACTTATCATGGTCAAAGTCCGTGACAATTCTGGGCAGATTTAAAAAAAACTATTGGGCAGTACGGCCACTGCCACGACCCAATAGTATATTTTAACTTATTAGAACATATTTAAACTTGTTCAAATAGTGTATATGTCAAGCAACATTCATCAATTCATAAAAAACTAAAGCCATACACATTAATTCAATCATATTATCAAACAACAATAAAAAAATAATATCCAACATTCAATATTCTTAACTAATCAACAAATTCAAATGAAATTAATACAAATAATTTTCAAAGGGATGAGTTTTTAATAAGTCCAAGTGGAAGGTAGGCCACACTACACATGAATTAAGACAACTCTCAATTTTTCGAACACCACATTGTTCATCCAACCACAAGGGTTAATTTTCTTTTTTAAGAATAATATGCGTGACGCAAACCCTTGCCTCAATTAGTTGAAACACACGTCCATGAACCACACTACCCGTCTGTATGTTCGGTTCCCTCACCCCCCATCTGTGGTCTTGACACCTTGTGTGTCTTTTATATAAACACTTGGACAACCAATTGTTAACATAGGCCGTTTGACCGGGTTAAAGGTGGAAAATGGATCATATGCAGGCGATGAAGGGGTGGGTATCGGCGGTGAGGGTGAGAGAGATGGAGCAATGCCATCCTCTTCTACTGCTTTCCCCTACGCTTACTTGAGCTCGACCCCAACTGACACTTCTTGTACTTGAACATATTGTGGATAATCGCCTCCAACCTTTATAACTTTCCGCCCTGGGGGTTCACCTAACGAGCCAGGCCGATGTTTCTCGTTTCAATCCCATTGAGCCTTGACTTCCCCATTCGAGAGCTAACCCCGCTTGTCTACCCCGAGAACTTGGCTTAGAGCGCCCGCAACCAAAGATGCCTTGTTGGCATCAGACTGGGAGCTATGCACTTACTTAAGCATTGCCTGGAATGATAAAAATTACACGATTAATTAGGTTAATAAAAAAATTATAACTTAATTGAAAAAATAAACAATTTAAAGATATTTTTATAACTTATAAGTGTGACTGCCACGCTCGGGGACACCTCCTTATCCTTACCCTTTTTCGTCCGAATTGCCACATAGGTATCGAGCTTATGTGGCCTAACCCCAAGGCCACTAATACAGAATCAGTAAGTAATGCAAAGTAATGGTAAATTTGAATAACATAAAACTAAAATGAAATAATTAAAAACCTACGTCCGGAGTAGTGCACATTGACCATTTTGACCCAGTTTGCCCTCCCCGATTGACGAGAGGACAATTATCGATCCGAGATCTCATTGTCGAAAAACTGCTGCCATTTTGCCAATGAGATCGGCTCCTTTGATGGTACCATATCACGGAGCCTCAATATGGACTCCCGGTCCTAACCAAAGTACCATGCCCGCATGTTTTTATTCCACATTTTGTATTGATCTCTCAATTGTTCGAACGCGTTGTCACTTTATTAATTGTTTAACAATAATCTTTTAAAATTTATAATATGTTTCATTTCTATCTTATTTATATTCAATAGAATCACTACCCTAAGTGTGTGTGTGTGAAGGAGAGCGATGTACTGAAATGTGCGTGGTCACCGGAGAGAGAGAGAGAGAGAGAGAGAGAGAGTTGTGTTAGGAGTAAAGCTAAAATGAGAGAACTGAGTGGTTCTAATTAAAAAACTTGTCACGGTTTTTTACCGTGATAAAAAATGCTTGTTTTACTGTCACAACTTTTGACCCTGATGACACTGGCCGGTATTAGAGTGACAAATATTTAATTTTGGTGTAGTGGTGTACCACAAATTTGACACAACCATCTAAACAAACAACAAATAAACTTTGATATATGACATAGAAGATTCAACAACCTTGACAAAAAATGACAACTATATGATATTAGAGTTATCTCTTCTTCCACAAGTAATGTTGGAGTCGTATCCTCCGCCACAGCCACATTAATGTTGGAATCGTCTCGTATGCCACGGACATAGGTAATGCTGGAGTTGTCTCCTTTGTCACAATTACATGAAATGTATTATCAAGGTATCACAACCTTGAAGATAAAATTTGGTAAGGTTATACCATCAAAGAAGTTATGATTTGATAAAGATTCATCAAACAAGAAGTCAATAAACAAGAAGTTTGAAAAGTTGCAACTATAAAGTGGGGGCCCTCGTTCTCTTAGAATTTGATGACCACCATATCGAGATCAGTTGTAGAGTAATACACGCTGGGATAATTCCTCGGACAAACATTATATCTTGGTCGATTGCACCCGTGTGAAATATTTCCCGTATGATAAGATTTCATCTTATTTAGCTCATGTGAATTTGAGTTATATTATGAGCAATTTAGTATAAAACGCGAGTTGAATACACTTGGGCAACATGTGCATGAAAATGGTCATGTAGTATTAGTTATGCCAATGTGTGTTGATGTTTGTTTGTTGATTTTAATTTTATTAGTAATGTTCTTGTTATGGGTTATCACGGATGTGTGTGTGTGTGCGCATACATTTATATAGGGGTAGCATATATTTGCTTATATGAAAGAATAGAGGGTGAGTGGGTGTGGGTGTGTGCGCATATATATTTGGACCAAAGTTTTTAAGACGACTTGTAATAGGGTCTCAATAAATCATCTTTAGTTTATTGGACTTCAATATGTACTAAAAATTTAGTTTTAGGGGATAGTAATCTGTTTAACATTGCTTTCTTTGTTTATTTTTCCTCATATGTTTGTTTCGTATGCTTGTATGTAATATTTTTATATATAATATTTGTTCAAATAAAGGGTTAAAATTTTTAGATATGTATCCATATATACTTAATTTCCTAATTGTTTTCTCAAATCTGTGTAAAAATATAATAGTTAGGGTTGTCATCAAATTTGTTCAAACCTCATTCTTATGGTCTTAGTTTTTAAAAATTGATTGTAGTGAATTTCATTCGTTCAAAATCATGTGCTCATGAGATTTTGTGAGTCCATTGATTATCAGGTCATTTTGTGCTATACATAATCTCAACTTGTTATGAGTAAACCTCTTAATTGTTCATTTTTTAGAATGGAATTTGTCCATAGATTTGTTGTGATGAATCTTAATTAGCTAATCTTGTGCATTGTTATATGTATTTCAATACCAATTCTTATGAAACATATACCAAAAAATATAGAAAATGAGCTCAAAACCGAGAACATTTAAAACTTTTTTCTAGTGAAAGTCTTTCATAAAGTTCAACAGTACATCACCAATTATGAGAACATTTAAAACATTTATCTAGTGAAAGTCATAGATAAACAACACATACTAATATTTTCGGGAATGAACAAAATAATGAAGTTAAAGTAACAATATGTATGGAATGTATTACACAATATCCAACTGTGTATACAAACACGCATGTATGGTTGCACACATACACACACACACACACACATATAGATATATATATATGGGAGCTTGGTTTTTGGAAATATGTACATTTTTAACGGCGCAGATGAGTGCCACATCAATAAACATTTTTTCAAAATTAAGGGTTGAGTTCAACTGCCTCCATTAATTTCAAACGAATTACTATTCCTATTTCACCTTTACCTATTTTATCCCTTAAAATTTGAAATTCCCCCTCTTTTTCTTCTCACTAATTAATCCATCCACTATCACTTTAATTCAAACACAACCCTATTTTGGTAAAAACACACTAAAAGACAACCCTTTTCTCTCTCTTCTCACACAACCCTCCGTATACTCACAATCCCCCCCACAAAACATCACAATGTATGCTCTCTCTCTCTCTCTCTTCTCTCAGACTTTATCTTCTCCCCCAACCTCTCCCCCTACCAACCTTAAACCACCTCCCCTCCTCACCAAAACTACCTCCCTCTACCCCCTCCATACGAACCTTTATATAGAGGATTGTCAATCAGAGGTACTCTCTTTCTCTTCGTTGTATTGTGCCGAAACCACCTCCCCTCCTCACCGAACCCATTTTTTGGTCGCTTCTCCCCCAAAATCAAAGGTACTCTCTTTCTCTTCGCTGTATTGTACATGGATTTTAGATTTGGGGATAGATTTTTGGTTCTGTCATTATCGTTTATTTTTTTTAGATTTAGATTGTTGATCTTAGGCTTTAATCGATTAAACCTGTATATATGTTTGTAATACAAACTTTGTATATATGTGATGTTCTATTTTATTTTGAGCATTTTTTTCCTTTTTAGCTTTATTATTCCCCTAATACTCTTTTTCCTTTGGAATGTTGAATGTTGATTTACCTTTGTTAAGCATTTGTACTCTGTTTTTTTTTTCGAATGGTGAACGTTGATTTACCTTTGTGTGGTGATTCAAGTGTGAGATCACTGATTGAATTCCCCTTGAATGTATATGATTGTGATTTTAAGTTACATCAGTGATTGAATTTTTTAGTTTATAACTTTCATAATGTCAGTCTAAAAGAAGTGCTTGATAAATTTTATTGTGTATTTATATTCCACCAGGCCCATATGTCTATTATTGCAATCGGTGGAGAGGCTACCACTTCATCATTAATTGAAGGGGGATGCAATGGGTTGAGAGGCTATCATTCATGATAATTGAAATTACAGTAAGATAATTTTTTATTTCCTTCTATATCAAGAGTATTTGAGTTTTTTGGTTCATATTGAGGGCTTTGTGTACATATTAAAGACCTGATATTCCAACAAAGTTGTCTACCATACCCTCAAAGTTGTCCATCATAGTTTTCCATCAAAGTTGTCTACCATAATTTAAGGAAGTTATCTACTTTAGAGATATGTTGTACATTATAGATTGCTCCTGAGGTGTTTAATTTGTTTCCACTATAAAACTTGATTAATGCCTACTAAATTTCATGTTCTAGGTTACATTTCTTTCCATTAACCATATTTTCCTGGGATCTGTTGTGAATTACTTCACTTCTCTGTTATTAATTTGCTTACTATTGGACCTTTTCTCACCCTTATTTTTGGGAATGAAAATTTCATCAAGTATTTGAGCCTCTTCCTTAAATTTTTGTATTGGGAATTAGTAAATATAGTTGGTTGCAACTCTTAGATTGTAATTGGGATTTATAATTGTTCTGATAGCTCATTTACATTTTTCAAGGCTAATTTTTATGTTTCTCTTCAAATCCCAAGAAATGATGAAGATTTGTGGGTGGCGAGAATACTTTTTTTATTTCACTATCTCATTTATTACTTATTATCTTTTTACTTACCTTATTTAGCAATAGCTTAATTGGCATTGCAACATCGTGCCGAAAAATGTTAGAGATGTGACTTGAGGTGCCTAAGACAGGGGAAGCTAAGAAGAAAGCTCTTCCTGTGAGTGAGGTGCCTAAGACAGGGTATCACTCAATTTTTTCTCCAAATTCATGTTCATAATTTCATTTGTATTATATTACATTTTATCATCGTTGGAGGACTATATATATTTCTCATCTCTTGGGTTTTCATTTTTCAACTACTAACTAATTTTGCGGGTTTGGGTTTCTAGTTTGTAGCTTATTTCCTCAAATGAGTTTTTGGTTCATATGTTTGCAACAGAGATGATTGATTTTACAAGCAAGCTGCTTTCAGATTCTCGGGCCCAATTTTATAGGAATCTTGGACAATAAGGACAAGATGATATCCCTAACCCAGTATGACCCCCGATGGTGAAGATCAAAGTACCGAGGAGCCTCAATCACAAAATATTGCATGTTAATGGAGTGAAAATTTTCCCCTGGAGTTTAGTTAGGGTATTATTCTACCCTCACTATTCATGTATATTCATTATGCTCTTATTGTTCATGTATTTTCCCCGTGAGTGTTGTTAACAAGAACGGTAAATGTATTTTCCCCGTGAGTTTAAGCATATTAATAGTCATACAGTTAAAATTCATATTTTACTGGAAAACTCTTACTGTAAACCGTTTGTTTTTAAATGTTTCTATGTTCTTGATTCTTAAATTGAACTCAGTGTTGACATTTAAAAAAATATGAACTTGGGCAGATGTTTATACATTCTTAAGCAGTTTTTTAAGATTAAAAAGTGGGGAAGGGGGGGGGGGGGGGGGGAGTTATGACGAACTGTCATGTCACTGTTCAGGAATGAATAAACATGATCGGGATTCTTTATAGGCTACTATTACACCAATTAAGTTTTTGTCAAAGATGGACTGGACGTTTATTCTATGAACATAATATAGGAATATATCAATGTAATTATGCACCATTAATGAACTTCCGTCTATTGATCCATATAATTTGATGTCTTTCTAAAGGGATCTTTGTAAGAAATTCATTATTTTATTTCTTAATCTGTTTATAACCTAAATACTCATGACCCTTATTATAATTTTTTGCAGGTATGACCACTTTTGTGTCAAGTTAGAAAGCTGTGGACGAGCTTGAGCTGCCACATGGCAGTCATCTGTTGTGACAAAGCAGTAGGATCAAAAGCAGGTTGTACAGAAAAATGGTAAAAGAGCAGCCTTGGATGATAATAAGTGTTGCCCCCCTCCATCATTTATGAGATGGGATCTGGCTTGGGGATGATGTTGATATTCTTCGAGGTAATTTCAGAAAGCTTTTTGTGAGTAATATTAAGGGAATGAAAACTATAGCCTCTAGTATGGGATTTGAGGTAAATTTTTAGGGCCTATAGTGGGGGCTCACAATTTTGATGCATATGCATATATATGCTGAACTGCATATACATGTAGATTGCATATATATGCTGCTGCATATATATGCATATGCCTATATATGCACTAAATATATATATATATATATATATATATATATATATATATATATATATATGCAGCAACATTTATATGCAATCTGCATGTATATGCATATGAATATGCATATATATGCAGTGCAACATATATATGCATATGCATATATATGCGCATATATGCAGTGCAACATATATATGCATATATATGCAGATGTGAAGTTAAATCAATGTCATGTAACTTCTCCCATATAGAAATAAAATTTAAAACTTCATATGATTTGGTTATTTGAATTGTCTGATGCATTACTGTAATCATATATATCGTTTAAGAGTAGGGTGTACATTCCATATATTTACATCGTCTTTTGTGATGGTATTATATTTATTGGATTGGATTATGATGTATATGGATGGCTTTGGTAATATACGGTGAATCAATTTGGTTTTGAAAATAAATCATGGTATACATTTCACTATCACTAATAGGTTTTCATTTTGTTTTCATTTTGTTCAGGATTTCAACCTCGAAATGGCTACCGATGGAACATATGAGGTCACGTTTTGATATAGATAACATTCCCATTGAATTTGGTAGAAGAGTCACATTGCAATACATCCACAAGGAGTTCTTGAGATTAATGGTGCATGATGAAGTGAAAGCAACTAACTTGAAGAGGTTAAGGAAAGCAGCGGGTTATCAAGATGTTGTGAGGCTATTACTCAATGAAGTTGTGTATATCCGAATTTGGGATTTTTTTTATATTGTTGGATTTGTTGTTACCCTTTAAATAGGGTGGATAGTCCAATAAACAAAGGAGATTATGCCCAATTTTTTTAAAAAAAATTGGCACTTTGTTTTTTTGAGACACATTGAATTTTATTGATGAATATTGTATATTTCATTTTATATGTTAATTTATTTGAAGAATTTAGACAATTTGGATGTTGGACTATTTGTTATTTCTTAAGCATTGTGAATAGTGTCATAAACAAAGGAGATTATGCCCATTTTTTTTAAAAAATTGACCCTTTGTTTTTTTGAGAAACAATGTGAATTCGATGGATGAATATTGTATATTTCGTATCAAATGTGAATTTAGTTGATAAATTTAGACTATTTGAATGTTATTGGACTTTTTATTGTTTGTTTTAAAATTACACTTTGAAATTTTTGCGTTTCGCTATTACGTACTTTGAAAAATTGTCGCCGTTTCACGATTATGTACTTTGGAAAATTTCGTCGTGCCTTCAGGCACGGGCATAAGCTAGTGTGTATATATATATATATATATATATATATATATATATATTCCTCCCCTTTTCATTTGGACTACTACATTTGTTTTAGTAATTTGATTCAGGTGTGAGCAAGAATATATATCTTCCTCCCCTTAATCATAGGAGATGTGGTAGTTTACCACTGGGTAAAATGGTTGAAAAATTCGATTGACCAATGACTCATGTCACGTCGTTGAACCGACATTTGATCCTGAACGCCAATCAATCGATATTTGATGAAGAATATCACATTGGTAAGTTGACATTTGATCCTAAACATCTATTGATACTAAATGTCGGTCAATTGACATTTGATAAATAATCACGCATCGGTTAGTTGATATTTGATCCTAAATGTTAGTTGATCCTAAACGTCAGTCAACTAGCATTTGATCCTAAACGTCGGTTGACAATGCCTCGCGTCGATCAACCGATATCTGATAAAGAATCTCACGTTGTTCAAACGATATTTGATCGTAAATGTGGATTAGTGTGTGCCTGTGTAATGATTGGTTATATATAATATGTGTTATTAGTTACACAGTGTACTTAGATTCAATGGTTTCTACAATGTGTTTTTGTGTAATGATTTGGATATCCAAATCACTGCATAAGTAATTAAACATAATTAATAGAGTCCTTGAACAGAGTATGTAACTATGTTCATCCCAGTTTATAAATTAGAATAGATCATGCCAAGTATATCTCAGAATATATCAAATTAATCCATTGATCCCAGTTTATAATTATTGAATCGTAATAAAATTAATCAATTCGCCCATTCATCGCAACTTATAAATCTTAACTCATCAATTCAGATCAAATAAAATTAATCCATTCACCCATTTATCTTTGCTACTCACTATCTTGACCAAGTTTATTTCCTTCCAACATTCCATTCACCTCATCTGACCATGTTGCTTGAAATTTGGAAATGGCATTACACACTTTATTTTTGGCAGCATGGACAAAGCATTAACAACTTTATTCTTTTTGTGCACAATGGCATATTAAACTCCAAAAGTCTGGTTAACCATTTTTTTTGTAACGTTGATGAGACATTTGCTCTAATAAGAACTTTAGAATTTGTTAATCCCTTTTGACCACAAAGGGTTTCTCATAGTAGGTTCTCCATTTCTCAATGGCATAGACTATAGCAATAATTCCTTATCCTAAGTGGAATGGCCCTTTTTTATAGAGGGAATTATTGCTTCGAAAAATAATAGGCCTCCATTCCTGCCTAGGAACAACTCCCTCTCCCTCATTACTAGCATTTATCTCTAGTGCAACTGTGCAAATTCCTTTTTTTTGTTCTCTACACAGCTTAATTACAGTCTTGGAACCTCCATTACATGATGGAATATTTTAGCAGTTTAGATTCCTACTCAAGGCATTATCCTTTAGATCATATCAACCTAAAAATAAGGGAAGAACAAGATGACAAATGAAATCTTTCTTTTCACTGCCTAAGCTAACAGATAAAATAAAGATGTACATGGCAGAGATACTTTCCTCTGGGAGGTGATCATGTTCTTCTCACATCCATCTCAAAAAAGACTTCATCATTCAAAATAGTTTTAATTGTGCAAAGTGATAAAATATGCATCATCAATACTCTTTATGAACTCTCTAGCACACCATGTTATTGTTCCTGGTGCAGTATCTGAATCTTGTTCCCTTATTGCATGAAGTATGACAGTTCCTGAAAAAACTGTGATGAATCCACATATCTTAGATGTTATGCTACTAACATTCTGATCGGACCAATCCTTGAACATTAATGCACTTGAAATAATATTTAAAGTTGGGAAGATTACGTAATATATTAGGGAAACAATTGTCGTATTGAATGTATCGAGTGTCTTGTTGAGGTAATTCAACCGTTTGATCACAGAGATCACTGTAGCTGAAAGAAGGAACTAAATCTGTGGATATGCAATTTGACTTATACCCTCCAGACTAAGATTTCTTGCAATTGTAATAGCTGTTATGCTCACCACCGAGAGAGAACCCATTAAATAACAAATTCCCAAGTATATGTGTATGCTTGTTTGGTTGAGTGGCCAACATCCAAATTTCCTAAACAGACCTTGGAATACTCTCATGGGGCATATGGATTACAATCACCATTGATCCTACAATGAATGCAACACATACAATAATACCCATCTGTGGCAGTCATTCCTTCAACATAAAGTGTGCTAAAACAGTACTCACAATAATACTCAGGTCACCAAGAGGGGTCATAATAACTGTTTGGGCATAAACATAAGCAACAAAATTTGTAACCTCTCCAAAAATCATTCTTACCATGCCTGCCCACTAAAATTTTTCTAGTAGATAAGTGTAACCTTAACCTCCTGCGCTAAGACTAGCCATAGAAACACGCTTGAGACCTTTCTTCTTCAAGATAAATCTTGTGCCAATGAACAAGTTAGATAACATTTCTAGAACCAGGTCGTTCGTATCGTCTAAAACCCCCATCTATTTTACTCTCCCCTCCATATCCCTATGCATATAAATGCATATGTGTGTATATATCGATTCAAGTATTGCTTTTGGCTTTTCTAATCCATGACGAAATATATACACACTGAGATGAGGATTTCCCGCCAAACAAAGTTGAGGTATGAAATGATGACTAATCACTCCAAAAACTTAAAAAGAAAATTACTGAATGAGATAGAGATTGATAGCATGCATTAAGTGCTTGAATGTTGAATGGGAGATTCAAAACCAGAGAGCTTCCTGAGTGCTCGAATTGTGAGGAATTGCCCATTGGCATTCCTGATCACCCATTTTAACATTCTTTTCATGGTTAGAAAATGTCTTTTTAAAGTTGGGTAGAGCTAATACATATGTGGTGGTAAGGGTTGTCTTGAGTGCATCAAAATCCTCCAAAGATAGTGGAGTCCAAATGAACTCATTTTTCTTCAACATCTTGGTCAAAGGCAACTCACAGCCACTTACAAATCATTTATAGTAACTAGTGCGTCCTAGGAACCTTCTCAAAGCTTTTATAATCTTGGATAATGGCCAATTCAACATTTCCTCCACCTTAGATTTATCAGCTTCCACACATTCTTGTGAGATTGTATAGCCCAAGTACTCCAATCGGGTTTTGCCGAATGAACACGTGATCATTTTTTCATAAAGTTGGTGTTGTTGTAGCAGCTCTAGAGTGATACTTGAATGTTATATGTTTTATATGTTCCTGCAATTTAATACAATATACTAATATATCATAAAAAAATAAGGATATATCATAAAAAATAATAAATTTTGTTAGACGCTCCTTAAATACAAAGATCATTAAGGCTTGAAATGAAGCTGGTGCATTAATCAAGCCAATAGGCATTACTAAAATTCTCAGCAAACATTACTAGTTATATATATATGAATCGATTTATAGAAATTATCCCTATAAGAGCATATATTAGAATAGTGTATATATCAAAAGTGAATAGAGTATAAACAACATATCGGAGCCAATATATCAGTGCCAAATCAAACTAATCCATTAATCCTAGTTTATAAATTTTAACTCATCAGTTTAGTTATACATAACATTTCAGTTCCATACTTCAGTTTATATATATCAGTTGAGTTATATTAATTAACATATCATCCGATAGTTGTATATATATGAATCAGTTTATATAAATCAACCCCATAAGTGTATATGTCAGAATAAAGTATATATCAAAAGTTAATAAAGTATAAACAACATATAAGAGATAATATTTCAATTTGATTTGTTTATTTTGTTATATACGAGTTTATTAAATTTCTAACCAATATATTAATTCTGTTTGATTTATTTGTTGTGTTATATATTCTTAGGATAACACAAATGCACCAGAACGATTTAATCAAATTTTCTTTGCAAGGATGGAGCTAATTGGAAGCAATGGAAGTAGTAATTGAAGACGGGTCGCTATGAAAAGTTTCATTTTAAACATAAGCTTCCCCGAGTTAAAAAATATCAATGGCAAGCCACTTGGGCTCCAAATAATAAACCTTTCAAGATTTAAGATGCATCATCAAATAGGGAGGTATGTATATATGCTAAGTGAAGCCATTCAGTAATTTTAATATTTGTATAAATTACATTCATAGATTTCCAATATATGTTTAATTGGTAGGCAATGCTTGAGAGACGAATGACTGACCTACCAGAAGAGAAGTGAAATGGTTCGGAAGCCATAAATGAAATATTTAAGGTTATGGTAGGACAGAGAGGCCATGCTTATATTTCTGTCATTGTTTTTGAGTTAATTTATGTTTAAATAGGTTGGTTTTTATGAATAAACAAAGTAGAAATACATGTTTTTAAAGTAATTAATATGATGATTTTAAAGTAATTAATATGATGATATATAGATTTGATAATGTTTTTATAGATTTTCATCTATGGGAACTATTAAAAAAAGATTGCTTCTTTGTTTAAGGTAACTGACACCAAATAAATTTTATGACGGGTGGAAAAGGTCGTATGCTTCAAGATTGTGAATTTACGTGATTATATCATTTTATGTTAGGAGTAGATAGTTTTGATGTATTTTTTCTAATGAGATGAGTGAAATTGTGCAAAGATATTTAGGTTGGAGGAAACAATGTTGGAATTGTTATTTGCGTAGATGGATTTTACTTGTATGAAATCTAATTATAGTTGAGTGGAAAATTGTATATTATATATGTTGAAATGATATGCCAAATATGTTATATATTATTTTTATAAGGTTTTATATATAATTATATAGAATATATTATAAAATGGATGAAATTATAATTTTTGTGCCAAAATTATTAAAGACTGCTTCCGTACCATCTCAAAAGGGTCCCTTAAACGAGAACCTTTTGAGATGGCTACGTTACTATCTCAAAAAATCCATTTGGGGTGGCTACTATTGTCTTAAAAAAAGGTTTAAAAGAGGTTTTTTCGTTGTCTCAAAAGGGTTCTATAAGCAATGACCTTTTGAGACGACTTATTTCTCATCTTTAAGAACCCTTTTGAGATGGCTATTGTCGTGTCAAAATGCTTTTAAAATGACGGTCTAATATGGCCCCCCTTTGCCGTACCAAATGGAATTCCAAAAGGCTTTTGGCACAGCAAGAGGACCTTTTGAGACGAAGGGAGAACCGTCTCAAAAAATAATTTTTTTGTAGTATATGCTTGTGTATAAAGATTATATGTATATTGTTTATACCTATATATATGTATTTATGTGTCATTGGTATATTTTGAATATTTATATATATGATATCCTTTTGTTCTGAGTCTTTACGTTTGCATTTAATTCATGTTTTCCATGTACTTTTTCTTTGGATCAAATTGACATGCTCTATGATCATATCGGTATCTCTTGTTGCTTGTTTACATCAATATCCCTTTCTTCATTTTGTATTCAAGTTGGTATCATATTTGCATCAATATTGGTATTGATTGGTCATTGTTTTCATTATATGTGTTTTTGGATCCATGTTGTGCTTTGTAAAACTACATGATATTATTTATTCTTCCTTAATTTGAATTGATATCACATGTTCTCACATTTTGGGAAAAATATTTTATGGGCAAGAAATAGTTATGTATGCATTATTTCTTTATCTATTCCTTAACCAAAAAGGTAGACATGGTATCTTTCTCCTTAGTAATTAGAGGACATATTTAACTTAGGGAGATACATCTTTCCCAGGTAGGGATTGTTTGACATAGGGGGAGTTTATTCATATGCAGATTTATATTATTTTAATATTCTCTTTTCATTTGGTCATGTGTTTAAGTGTACATGTTCTCAACACGGGATAAAGTTTATAAACATGCAAAGCTACTGAAAGTATGTGTTTGTCCAGCATCTATACATTTTCCATTTGTGGTTGGGTATTGAGTCTTTTAGAGATCTTGAAGGTCCATAGAAGTTTTTGTTTTTGGTTTTGTCCCCGAATATCCAAAGGGGGATATTTTTAAAGATAAATTTTCGATTGATTTAATTTTTATCTCTTGGTGTAATTCCAGACAAAATATTTTGAGTCAAAGGTTAGGGTTGGTCTCTCCCTTTCAAGTCTTTAGCATGTTTGGATAAAGACATGATGGTCAAGCTTTAGAGACTATATCATCGTGCCATGTTTTGTTCAAATTTATCTCTTCATTATCCGAGGATCTCTCAAGTACAAATGCGAATATATATATTACGATCCTTAGATATTTTATTTTTGGGTGTTAAGATTTTATAAAATTATTTTTAAATGTTTTAATATGATTTTATCTATTTTAATATTTTTCAGGAGAAAAATAATTTTTTCGGGACTTTATTAGAACAAACTTGGGAAGTAGTTATAACGAGATATAGTACCTCATTAGATACTATTCAAGCTAGCCATTTTTCACCCTTCACTGGAGTCTCGTTGGATGTGTCGCTAGAACTGTTTTCAAACAAGATGCTATAATTCGTTCGAACGAGATGCTATACTTCGTTCGAACGAGGTTTAATATCATTCAAACGAGTACATGAATTTTTGTTTTATTTAAGATTTATCAATTAGTTTTTCATCCTTATCTCATTTTCAACATTCCTCTTATAAATAAGAGTGCGAAGCAACATTTATTTATAGAATTTTTTATTGTGTTAGAGTTCCTAACCTCTTTAAAAAAGATCTCAAAACCCCTAGTTTTCACTCAATTAGTTTAGGATCCAAGCATCATCTTATATATGCTTTGAAGATACTGTTTGGGCATCAAGTTTATTCTCCACATCTTTGTGAGAATTGTTCCATGCGGTGGACTCCATACACAAATTATTTGTTTACACAAAGTGGACTTCATGGTGTGGTGTTGATGTAAAATAACGATGGACTATGTGTTCTATATTCGTAGATGGTTGATGAGTCTGTTTGGTGAATATCAAGGCAGTGTGGACTCACACGTTGCTGCAACTTACGTTGGTGGATTCATGCGTTGCACTGTGGAGGAGGGATTGAAGACTAAAGAGCATCAAGGCTTACGAGGGCAACGAGTCTGTGTTGTAAGTTTACTATTTGTCTTGTATAATTTCTCATCATAGTGATTTGTGTGGATAATCCGTTCAATGTTTTTCTCGCTGTGGATTTTCCTCGTACATCGTCTTGTTACGTGATTGGTCTATTTTATCCTTTTATCACGTAGATGCATACTTTATAAAAAAAGATAAAACTGGTTAATCTATTTTAACACAACAATTGATTTAATATTAGTTCATAGTTTTATGTTGGGTTAACTTGTTTATGTTTTATATTTAATTTAAAAAAATTAAAAATTGACTTATACTTTTACCATTCCCTATTAGCATGCTTTCTTAGAATTACTATCATAATGCACCACAAGTCGTCCCAAAAAGGAACCTCTACCATTCCCTATTAGCACCCTTCAATTGTCTGGCTATGCTCCTACAATTTCTCTACAAGGAAAGTAGAAAGTACAATCACTATTCTACCTACCACCACAACTTACAATCACTATTCTACCTTACACTATCTACAAGGCTTTATCCCACATTCCACTGTGCCACTGTAGACGTCAGACCTCATAGAGGCCTCAACCATATTTATGAAGTCCACTCATTATCTCTCCCCAAAAAATGTATACATATGGGGCGCTTGTCAATAGTTTAAGGTCATATGATATCATCGAATACGAGTTGAATAAGAGGCAAACAAGTTAATCAAGGTTTTGCCCATTGTTATATACACTATCAACCCACTATTAGTAGCAAAATAGTTAAAAATCTTATCATTTCCATCTTCTTATATATTATATATCCTATTGAGTCCTAAACTAAGACATGGCAACCCTTAGAGAAGTCCATTAGTTACTTCCTAAGGACCACTAGACTAGTAACAAAAACCGAATTTACCTTAGACTCGTGACCAAAGCCCACAAGATCTCTAGATTGTGAAACCCTTTTTTATAATCTAATATACCTAAAAATGCCATTTATAGTAAATGTACGATCCTCAGTAGTGGTTCAAACCACTTTACATACTTATCTATCACTTTGGCACATTTCCGCACTAACTTATCTAAGGTCCTCTAGGGGGAACCTGTTGAGTCTGAGGTCTCAAGCAGTTCATATAGTCACCACATTCAAATGCCTACCAACCTTCCAATCATATACGCAATAACATATTACTTCAATAAACTTTATATGAGTTTCAAAAAGAATGATAATGTTATATTTGTATAACCTGTTAAGTTCATTGAAACTAGGTTTAAAAGGAAACCCCCTCTAGTTCTAGATTTAAAAAAACCACTTATTATAAATTTCATTAATCGAGAGTGGGATTTCATTGTCCTAAGGTAACCTCAACCAAATTTTCTATTTCCTTTCCAGTGTTGATTAGTTCGACACCATCCTGATTTCATACAGGGACACTCCCTTCTCAAGTTTGCACCACAGATGTACTAGTAATCTGATTTGACATTCCTTTTATGGTATCGGCATTGTTTCCATCTCATCCGACAATACTTCCATAAAGAATATTAAAAGACACATCTCTAATCTTAGGTTGGAGTCCGATCTCTCTTCCATCGGATCCATTAACTTTAGATGTGGTGATAGTAAGGTTATTTGTGTTATGTATGCTATTATTTTCTTCTAAGGGGTTGGAGTTCTAGGGAAATAGTGATGAGGGTCAAGATTAATAAAAACTGCTATTAGGGTTTTTATCCCTTATAGATATATGATTTTGAGGATGCTTACAAGCATTTTCACCCATTGGAGTTTCTTTTACACCGTAAGATGTAGATATTTTCTTAGCATTCTTACCCCTTTTTTACATGTTAGCTATGTTAGAATTATTTTTCACCAAAAAATAAAATTAATCATGCATTTACTGTTGTTACTAGTTTTTGAAGAGTCCACTTTGTACTAGGATATTTGGATGAATGTTGTTATAAGTGAAAATTACTCTCCTACGTGAACTAATGAATAGTGGACACCTATCCTCCTATGAGGCCACTCAACTATCTTGGTCGCCATCAGAGACACTTGATTGGCTGGCATGTTGACCAACATTAAGAAGGTGAATCGTCAAGTATAGTGAAGGTTACTCGGATGGAATAATGACCAACACTGAATATCAAGAGTCACATTTATTGTATACAGATGTAAGTGTCTGTAGATATCAAGGCATTCCATTTATTGGGTTCCTAACCATTATAAATACATAATCTTCCTTAGCTCAAAGGGACGATTCAACTAAGCACTAGAACACTCACTACTGAGCTATTGTAATTCCCCATAGATAATACCAACAGTGGACGTAGTCTTTCTTATAGCTGAACCACATTAAAAAACTTGTTGTTGAGTGTATTTGTCTGGCTTGGTTATCTTTATTTATATGTGATTATAAATTTGGACTTAACCCATTTTTAGACATCAACATATTGGCAATGCCTGTGGTAATGACTGCTTATGATCGTTCTCTACCTTTTGTATTTATTTTATTACTTTTCTGAAGAATGACCACTGTTCCAGAGAGTAGCCTTGTGGCTGCAGCTAATAATCCAGATACAGCTGCTCTCCCTAGAGTGACAGATCTCTAAGTAATTTTTCTTAACTTGGTTAGGGATCAGGAATTTATGTAAGAGTCAGTTAGGCAACTAGCTTGTACGTAGGATGAAAAATCCTCTAATGAACCTTCCAGGAGGGACATGCCACCTTCTCTAGCCAAGAATGAGATATGCCATCACTTTAGGTCTTATCGTGATGAATCATACCGTCCTGGGGCAACATCATAATTTTGATCAATGGATTGTTACGCTGGTCCATCTTTCTCCAATGAGTGACCGATCGTATTAGAATGACTAAGTAGGGAATTTTCTTTCGATCGTTTATATCCTCGAGCAACCAAAGGGTATCATAGGGAGCAATATCATCCTCATGAGTGCGTAGAGGGATCTATGAGATCTAGGGCTAACAAGAGAGGCTCTGTTCGTGTTGAGCAGACTTCTCAGGAAGATATCTCAACACATGTGCATAGTAAAGCCACAAAAGATGCTTCAACTAACTCCAAACTAGAGGAACATTCCTAGAAAGGATCTATGCAACGATTACAAGATCGTTGATTAAGGGTGAAAAGTAGCGTCGTGTCAAAACACTAATTGTTGAATTCGTTTCACCGCATTAATACAAAAACCTAAATTACGACTGCACTTGCGATACAAGTATAGAGGTAAGTCGGGTATCGAAAATCCACTGAGACGAGTTGCTAGAATTTATAGGATTTAATAATCCTAAAATAAAAATGTAAAGGGTGATAGGTTGGAAATAAAGAAAAGGGAAAAATTAAGAAGTTAAGTCTAAACTAGAATTAATAAAACGATAGTTGGGATCGTGTCCCCACCATGGGCTAAACAACTAATAATTAGAATTTCGGTTCCAAAACATTTAATCGAGCATTTTCAATTAAATATAAACATCACACAATAAGGAATTTAACCCAAATTTGCGAGATTAAATATTTAGTCAAAAATGGTCACATGCGGATTAAATTCGGATTATCGCTATAAACACTAACGTTGCGTGACAAAGAAAGTTAAATGCATAATAATCCGACTTTAATACCCGAGGTATTAATTAAATGCAATTTTCCTTAAAACCTAACTGGCGGAGCTCGACGCCCATTAATGGCGAAAATGCAATACCAACCCGTAAAACTACTCACTACACATGATTAAACTAAGTAAAACAACTAATGAACAAAAGCAAACAAGAATTAACAAACTATAACTAACTATCTAAGCAATAAAAGTAACTACAAAGCAAGAAATCAAGTAAATAAGAATTAAACAAAGGAAAGTGACAATATATAGTAATATACTTACATAAATGGGATGAACCCAAAGAGAAAGGAGGAGAGGGAAGCTCAACAAAGAATCCCCAAAAACTAACCTAAAAATGAAATATATCTCCAAAGAAAAGCCCCAAACATTCTATTAATACCCCAAAATAAACCCCAAACAAAACCAAGCCAAAAAAAACAAACTAAGTCAATTTTCTTCCATATCTTATGGGACCGGTCGAACTCATGTTTGGGACCCGTCGACCGCACTTTTGGAATTTTCCTTGGGCTGGAGACAGCCCACTTTTCCATCCGAACCAATTTTGATGCGTTGCACGAAAATGGCCATAACTCCCTCATACGGAATCGAAATGATGTGTGGTCGGAACCTACGCGAAGATAATTAAATTATCTACATGATTATATTTTGAAACACTCAAAATTATGCAGTATGAAATTACCAAAAAGCCCTTGAAGTAGAAGAAAATACCGAAACTTGTAAAAATGAGCATAACTTCCACATACGGAGTCCGAATGACGCACGGTTAGTGGCCACGGAAAGATAATTTGATGATATACATGTTGTTAACTTCATTACATAAAAAATAGTTAGTTTAAAAAGATCTAATTTCCCTTTAAGTGGCATTCGATGATGGAACTTCTCCGAAATGGAACTGAACCTCACTTTTAGCGTTCCAATACCTATAAAAGGACAAATAATCCCTGCAAAGCATGTATATATCCAAATCCAAGGTTGTATGGTTAATGAGCATAATTATAGGCATTTAGGACCGTAAAAGTGCTAGAATGCATAAAGATAACGAGCGAAAATATGTAATATTCGATACGAATCACACCCCCTAACTTAAACATTACTAGTCCCTAGTGATGAAACAAACAAAACTAGTACACAGAAGGAAATACAAAATGCATATATGGATCGAAATATATTTGCCACTTTCATAGGGAACACGATTGCATTTAGCATATGCAATAAGCCGTTAAACCCCAAGGTTATCCTAGTGGACGAGTGTCGTCTCGTGAGGGTTTTCAGGGATGATACCCACAAAAATCATATGGTTTCCTCAAAATATGCCCAAACCAAAATGCAAAAATACCAATAAAAGCGAAAAAGATTTCATATGCATTATTAGCAAAGTGAATGAATTCACACAAAAGTCCGAATCATTAACATTATAGAATGCACCTCATAGAATTGTAACCTTAAAATGTGGGAGGGGAGCGAGCACATGCAAAGTGTGATTTGGAAAAAACTTATATAAATAGGATAAACATTAAAGCAAGCATATATTCAATCCTCACGGGCATTACACTCATCAAGTGAATTCACTCGAAACAGGGAGCTAACACACGGGACATGCGGGCATAAGGAGTAAATGTAAATGGAAACTAGGCCGCACACATGTCACAGATGAAGAACGTTATATATAAACTGAAAAATGTAATCTCAATGAAAGGATACCACGCAATAAAGGAGGCGAAATGCATTTTCACTGATTATCAAAACTATTTAAACCTTTGAATTACATCAACCTAAGATCTTATAGAACTTGTATAGGGTTATAATGTAGGCTAGGCTAGAGTACAAAATGAGGGAATGTATGTACGGATTCAAAGTGTTCGGGATGAAAACTCGGGATAATGGGAAAATGCGGGCAATATCAAAATTAGAAAACAAGTTCCAAAAAGGCATTAGATATATCATCGGGGAGAGTAATCAAAGCTTATTGAACTATATACAACATTTACAAACCTTTTTTTTTCTTTTCTTCTTTTTCTCATTTTCTCTTTTGTTTTCTTTTTTTTTTCTTTCTCTTTTTCTTCACTTTTTTCACTAATTTATTTTCTTTACTTGTCAAACTCTCATATGCCTAAATTGTAGCCGACATCACAACAACATCATTTAATCCCACGTAACATTCCAAACAAGGGTATGTAAGGTGTATGTATGGGCTAAAACTCTAATGCGGAGTTGGTTATGGAAATTTGGGTTATGAAATGAAAGACTATATTCAGGCTCAAAGGGGATAAGGGTGAGGTCAACGATAATATGGGTGATATAACAAAGAGGGCCTATGATCATTTCACAAAGTTTACGCAATTCTCGAATCAAAACAATATATGAAAATCATGCTCAAGTAACACATTTCAAGTATGAACTCAATTAATGAACGTTCAAATGAAAGAATAGTGAGATTACCGACGAATTCAACGTTTTCAACGAGAAAAGAGTAGTGTATACACTCACAAATGACGAAAGGTACAAATCTTACTTGGTGTAAGTGTATACAATGCAACAAAAGAATTACCGAGTTATAAAAATCTTAAACCAAATCAATAGAAAAATAAAAGTGCATGTGCTCATGGGATTAAAGTTTAATTCATGAAGTTATTCATAATATCAATGATTTAGGACTAAAGTCTAATAACTTCTAAAATCGAGAACATGCATCATTGAGTTGTCAATTGGATCGGGCAATTATTAAAATTTATCATCGAAAACAAAGGAAAAATGCCCAAAAAAGGAGAAAAAAGAAAGAAAATCTTTTTGAAAATTTTGAATTTTTCTTAGAAAAGCATACTAAGTAACTAACATGTGAGCAAAAACATGGACTAAAATAAGAAATGGATAGAATATCCCACACCCCCTAACTTAAAACTTGACATTGTCCTCAATGTAAATTAAGAACCAAGTCAAAGAGAGGAAAATAGCGATATTACCCAAAAGTGGAGCGATCCCTAAAAGAACAAGTCCAAAGAATCTACAAAACAAGTTAGTACCGAGCATAGCAAAAACAAATAACGAAAAGTTAACTAATTACACTAGACTGAATTAAAAAGAAAAGAAAAAAAATAACGAAAGAAAGCTAACTATATACAACCTACTATTTAGACCTCACTCTAACTATACACTAGAAGTCTAAATAACTGAGGGTCCACTGAAAAAAATTATTTGACTTTGGAGGATAATCGGTGTACCCTCACAAACAAGCATGCCCTCCGAAAAATATGAATTCTGTTTGAACAACGGAAGGCATATGTAAGGCGAAAGAAAGGAACCATCGCCAATTAAAAGTTTTGGAGGGACGATGGGGGGTTTGGATTGAACGGGTGACAAAAACATGTGGGGACCGAGAAAAGCCGAATATCCGCCCAAAGATTTTGAAGTTGGAATAGGAGGCAGCGCACACAAAGGAAAAGATGCTATCGTGGAGGGCGACTCGAGCAAGTACTCCTCATCGGCGATAGGATTTAAAACATTAAAGTTTGAAACGGAATCATCGGGTACTTGTTCCAGTGTGATAATAGAAAATGAAAATGGAGATGAATGAAATTCAAACTCATGAGATGAATCATCATCGCATGAAGTTTGAGTTTCGAATGAAATAATATTATTTTCAATGAAATGTTCTTCTCTGGGGGCCAAAGAAGAAATCATTTCATTGCAAATAGATATTACGTCATTATCATCCTCACTTTCAATATCTATTACGCAATGGACAAAGTCTAGAATGGATTGTTCCAAAGTACGCACAAGTACCTCATTTGGTTCAAAACATTTGTCGACCTCGAAAGTCTCGGAAGAAAAATCGTCGTCGGACTCAAATAATAAATCCAACTCATGTTCCCACGAACGATTTTCTTCCCGATAATGATTTTCAATTTTCTCATTTTCATACATACGCAAACCCTCACCGAAAGTCATAGGTCGAGGTGCGGATGCATGAAAATGGGAACTTTGAAAATTACCATCGGACTTAAACGAAAACTCATTATTATAGGAATTTTGAAAACTATTGCAATTCGTATCAAAATTCCTATTATAAGGAGGGAAAGGCCCAAAATCATTGTCATCATCATCAAAATTCCAATAACCCAATTTTTGACTTTCGTTATACTCGCCCAAAGTAATATTTGAATTTGTTACACTTTGGGATGCTAAGTATTCACCGAAAGTCATAGGTTTGCGAGAAATTTGAGAATTATAATAAGGATTACCGAAAGAATTGGAATAAGATATGCTTACCCCAAAAATGGCTCGAATGGAGGATTCCACAAAGTAAGTGCGCACGGGAAAGATTCGAGCGTTTCTAAGTGCTCAAATGTTGAAGTCCTGCAAAATATTAGCAAATAATACAAATAGATAGAAAATACTATGAAATACTAAATCAAATTAAGTCTAAAATAAACTAGTCCCCGGCAACGGCGCCATTTTGATTAAGGGTGAAAAGTAGCGTCGCGTCAAAACGCTAATCGTTGAATTCGTTTCACCGCATTAATACAAAAATCTAAATTATGACTGCACATGCGATACAAGTATAGCAGTAAGTCGGGTATCGAAAATCCACAGAGACGAGTTGCTAGAATTTATAGGATTTAATAATCCTAAAATAAAAGTGTAAAGGGTGATAGGTTGGAAATAAAGAAAAGGGAAAAATTAAGAAGTTAAGTCTAAACTAGAATTAATAAAACGAGAGTTGGGATCGTGTCCCCACCATGGGCTAAACAACTAATAATTAGAATTTCGGTTCCAAAACATTTAATCGAGCCTTTTCAATTATGTATAAACATCACACAATAAGGAATTTAACCCAAAGTTGCGAGATTAAATATTTAATCAAAAATGGTCACACGCGGATTAAATTCGGATTATCGCTATAAACACTAATGTTGCGTGACAAAGAAAGTTAAATGCATAATAATCCGACTTTAATACCCGAGGTTTTAATTAAATGCAATTTTCCTTAATACCTAACTGGCGGAGCTCGACGCCCATTAATGGCGAAAATGCAATACCAACCCGTAAAACTACTCACTACACATGATTAAACTAAGTAAAACAACTAATGAACAAAAGCAAACAAGAATTAACAAACTATAACTAACTATCTAAGCAATAAAAGTAACTACAAAGCAAGAAATCAAGTAAATAAGAATTAAACAAAGGAAAGTGACAATATATAGTAATATACTTACATAAATGGGATGAACCCAAAGAGAAAGGAGGAGAGGGAAGCTCCACAAAGAATCCCCAAAAACTAACCTAAAAATGAAATATATCTCCAAAGAAAAGCCCCAAACATTCTATTAATACCCCAAAATAAACCCCAAACAAAACCAAGCCAAAAAAAACAAACTAAGTCAATTTTCTTTCATATCTTACGGGACCGGTCGAACTCATGTTTGGGACCCGTCGACCGCACTTTTGGAATTTTCCTTGGGCTGGAGACAGCCCCCTTTTCCCTCCGAACCAATTTTGACGCGTTCCACGAGAATGGCCATAACTCCCTCATACGGAATCGAAATGATGCGTGGTCTAAACCTACATGATTATATTTTGAAACCCTCCAAATTATGCAGTATGAAATTACCAAAAAGCCTTTGAAGTAGAAGAAAATATCGAAACTTTCAAAAATGAGCATAACTTCAACATACGGAGTCAGAACGACGCACGGTTAGTGGCCACGGAAAGATAATTTGATGATATACATGTTGTTAACTTCATTACATAAAAAATTGTGAGTTTAAAAAGACCAAATTGCCCTTGAAGTGGCATTCGATGATGGAACTTCTCTGAAATGCAACTGAACCTCACTTTTAGCGTTCCAATACCTACAAAAGCACAAATAACCCCTGCAAAGCGTGTATATATCCAAATCTAAGGTTGTCTGGTTAATGAGCATAATTATAGGCATTTAGGACCATAAAAGTGCTAGAATGCATAAAGATAACGGGAAAAAATATGTAATATTCGATACGAATCAATCGGCAGGGAAAAACAGCCAAAACTAAGAATCCTTTGCAAATCAATTTTGTAAAAGGATTACCTTTTATTCAGGTTATTGTGGACTACCCCACACCTTCCAAAATTAAAAACACAAGTTGTTACTCCCAAGAATGATGGGAAGACTGATCCAACCCTCCATATTGAGCAATATCAGGCTGCTGCTGATATCTATTTTGTCCCTGACGAGATGAGGAGTGGGGCTTTCTCTGGTTACATCACAAGTCCAGCCCATATATGGTATAACAATATTTACAGAGGTAAAATTTCTAGTTTCCATTAGTTGGTCGAACTATTTATTGATAACTTCTGTTTTGGGGATAAGCCAATCTAGAGTGTTACTCATTTCTTGACCTTGCATCAAAAACTCGGAGAAAGTACTCAGGAGTACATCATATGCTTCAATAATGAGAAACTAAAAATGGTAGATTATGAAGAGAAGACATACATTATAGCACTGATGAGTGGATTACTCGCCAAGGATCTCTACTATGTTGTAGCAAACAATCCACCCAAAATGTTGACAAAGCTGATAGTTAAGGCTGTGAATATTATGAACGTTGAGGAAACTATGGCTGCTAAATATATTACGGAGGCAAAAGCCAAAAGTCATAAGAATTCGATCAAGAAAGATAAAAAAGATAAGAAGCTTAACAGAATCAAGAAGTATGATGAGTATACTCTACTCACCAAGGGTTTTCATCATATATTGGATGAAATCAGGGGCAAAAAATACTTAAATTGTCCTGGGAAGCTAAAGTCACCCCCTAGCAGGAAAGATAAATCCAAATATTACAATTTTCAAAAATATCGTGGGCACACTACTGAAAATTGTATCGCCCTAAAGAATGAAGTGGATAATCTTATTCGGCGAGGAAAATTAACTAAATTTATTTATCAGAATGGTAGCTAAGATGCTAGAAGAAGATCTGAGTCACTGAATGAGAAAAGGATGACACAAAAAGGGCATGAAACAACAATTATGAGGATGATCATGATCTGCTAAAAAATCCTAATGAACCTAAAGTGGAGATAGGAATGATTTCCTTTGGCTGTCACTTCATTGCAGGAGAAGACGCTGGTGGAGGTGATGAGATTACTGAGAGAAAAGCTTATCTGAATGAACCCAAAGAATATCCTTTTATTAGATAGATTGATATTTTTGAATGAAAAAATGGATGGCCTAAAAAAGTTAACAAGGACAGATTGGTGATTATTTTCTCTATGAATGATTTGAGTTAAGTACTTTATCCTCATGATGATCCTTTAGTCATCACTTGCAGGGCTCACCATGGTAGAGTAGCAAGAATCCTGGTCGATAATGGGAGTTCTGCAGATGTCATATTATATAATTATTTCCAAATCCTAGGTCTATGAGATAGTAAGTTAGAACTTTATCCGAGGCCTCTCATAGGGTTCTCAGAAGAAAGGGTGTATCCCTTGGGAATAATCAAGCTAAATGTGTTGGTCGTCACTTAGATGACAAGTACAAAGGAAATGATTCATTTCTTTGTACTGGAAAAAAATGTCCCTTTAGCTTACAACATAATTATTGGTAGAATAGGAATGAAGCATTTAGAAGTGGTATTGTATACCCTGCACCCGTGCATGAAGTTTCTTACCAATTATAGAGTTGGCATAGTGAATGGTAAGCAAATGGAAGCTGGAGAATGATATTATGCCTCATCTAACCAGCGGGAAATTTGGAAAAGAAATATTACATATAATATCGACACTTTAGATCCTCTAGAGGAGGAAAATCTAGTGAAGGAACACGTTATAGAAGAAATAGAGACTATTATACTTGATGAATAGAAGCCAAAAAGGACAAATCAAATTAGTTCAAGGCTGACTCCTTCCCTTAAACAAGAATTGATTACATTCATTAAAGAGGGGAAGAATGTGTTCGCCTAGAGCCATGAAGATTTGCCAGGGATTGATCCTAATTTCATCTGCCGCGAGCTTAACATTTACAAGGACTCTAAGCCGATTAAGTGGAAACGTGGAGTTTTCTGTCCCGAGAATAATATGGCAATCCAAGAGGAAGTAGAAAAGTTATAATGAGCACAGTTTTTAGAAGATGTCAAATATCCCAACTGGTTGGCGAATGTGGTGATGGTCCAAAAAAAGAATAAAAAGTGGCGTATGTATGTAGACTTCACCGACCTTAACAAAGCATTCCCAAAGGATCACTTCTATTAACTAAGGATTGATCAATTGGTTGATGCAACTACATGTCACGAGATAATTAGCTTCATAGAAGCCTATTCTAGTTACAACCAGATTAAAATGAAGCCAAAAGATAAGTAAATCACGTCCTTTATTAGTAGTTGAAGATCATCTTGATATAAGGTTATACCCTTTAGGCTAAAAAATGTTGGAGCAACATATTATAGGCTGGTAAACAAATTATTTGAAGACCAGATCGACAAAAATATGAAAGTTTATGTGGATGACATGCTTACCAAGATCAAGGCTACTACTGACCATACTATAGATTTGTCTGACACATTTGACTAGTTAGAGAAACAACAAATGAAGCTCAACCCGAAAAAATGTATATTCGGGGTACCGGAAGGAATTTTTTTAGGATATATTATCAACCAAAGGGGGATTAAAGTAAATCCTAATAGAATAATGGCTATAGTGGAAATCTAGTCCCCAACCAGCAAGAAGGACATACAAAAGCTGACTAGAAGAGTAATAGGTCTGAATCATTTTATTTCTTGAGTAATGGATAAATATCTCACATTTTTAAGGTGATTAAAAAGACCTTTAAGTTGAATGAAGAATGCGAGAAAGATTTTTTGGATTTCAAGAGATATTTGGGATCTCCACCGCTCCTCTCCCGACCAGTTCTAGGAGAAAAGTTATATCTACACTTGGCTGTCTCAGAGTCAACTGTTAGCTTGTCTTTGATCTGACTAGAGGGAGGAGTTCAGAAGCTGGTATATTACACTAGCAAAACATTTCGAGGAGCATGAATCAGATATCCATGCTTAGAGAAGCGGGCACTGACACTTATTGAAGCCTCTAGAAAATGAGACCATGCTTTCAGGCCTATACTATTGTTGTATACACTGACTTACCTCTGCAACAAGATTTATACAAACCTAAAAAGTTAGGAAGGTTGATGTCTTCAGAAGTTGAGATTGACGAATAAGAGATTGTCTATGAGCCAAGAATTGCATTAAAATGGCAAGTGGGGGCAGACTTCATAACAGAGTTCACATATGAATAGGTGCCAAATGATCTAAGTTTTCCTATTGAGCATACTGTGACACCCCGCCTAATTAAATACCGGATGATAAGTCCTTTATTAAATTAAATCAAAGTGTTTATTTATTACCTAATAATTAATTAAGCTAAGTGTCAAAACATTTAATTTTAATTATACCCAAATATTCTGTAAATAAATTTTCATTATTAAAAACTATCCGCATTCCACTAGAATAATATAAATACTCAACAGGAAACAATTACTGAATTAAATAAGACTGGAAAAAATATTCTAGTTCAAAGTCTAGAACCAAAAGTCTAATACTACTCAATCCAACAAGATAAGAAATGCTACTAAGAAAAGTACAATATCTAAATAACTAAACTAGAAGCGGGCGACACATGCACTAATTGAAATGTCTGAACTAGAACTGAATGGAAAGAGAGAAGCGTCTAATCTCAATAACCTGCAACTTCCACAATAGTTGCAACTCACCAAATGATCCATGCATCTAAGTCTGGTGGAAACCCTATGCAAGGCACCTAATATATATATATATATATATATATATATATATATATATATATATATATATATATATATATATAAAGCAAAAGAGAGGAAAATAGCAAGAAACGGGTCACGGATCGAGTTGTAAAAATATTTTTTTTGGCAAGTATTTAAAATTGCAATGATGCAATTATTAAGTGCATGTTAGTTTCGAACTCTCACATGAGATTCTCACATCTCCACTATTATGCATGCCTAACGTACGCCTATCTTAACCTAGTTATCCATAATGTTCCCAACTAGATCATAGACTTATAATTCTAAATATATCTCAAAGGAGTAACCCGTATCGCCCATACAATACGCTAATAATATTCTTTAATGCCAATTAACCATATTTTTTACATTCACTGTTCTGATAGAAAATCCTTTATCCATTGAAATTACTTTACTTACCAACATTTATAAATTTGCTAATTTCACCCATTATAATAATTCACAAGTATATTTACATATATAAACATATATTCACATCATCCCTATATATATATATATATATATATATATATATATATATATATATATATATATATATATATATATATCCTGCGTCCCTTGGTTAGGACCACTTGGCGCAATGCATACTCTGCTATTGTGTCCCGATGCATCGTTCAATGCGTGAAGGACAATTGGTTCGGCGTCTCTCACGAACCATTAATCTCATAACACAAATATAGGAGGCGAGAATACTCACCAGCTAAATGGGTCACGCACATACCTACGCTCCCATTCAACCATCGAACCTATCCTATGTAACAAATAACATTTATCCAAGTTCATATGCTCGGGGTAAAAGTCAAATATCCCCCCATTTGTTCACCAAGGATAAGACTATCATCTGCGCAAAACCTCATCTCGATAGCATATGCTATACACACCATAATAATAATAATAATAATAATAATAATAATAATAATAATAATAATAAATAATAGGCACTCCCATGTCCTATTAAAGTCCAGGTATTCACCCAACCCATACATATAATTTTACAAGTAGTATATTTCTCATTACAACTTATAAAGTAATTAATTCAATTATCCACTCTCTCAAAAATTCCAAAGTTAATTCACCTATCCAAGCTTTAAGGTATCATCCTAGGAATGCTTCCCAAATAATTCTGCACTAAGAAAATATCAGTAACTGGCAGTTTACGTCACTCAACTAACTGTGTAACACAGTTTGGAGGAAAAACAGGGACTTTTGGAATTTTTCTGGGACTATCGTTCGAACAACTATTAGTTTCGTTCAAACGATATTATCATGTCGTTCGAACGACTATGCATCTTGTTCGAATGAGACGTCATCGTCTCCATTCTTCTGCTTGCGCATTTTTACATTCTTTCTCAACTTAAAACCTTTACAGAGTTGTCCCAAACTCCCATAAATTACCTCTAATCAATAATTGAACATGTTGGAATAATATCTAACAAACTAGAATAATTTAATCATGCATAAACCTTAATAAATTCTGGAAATCCCAAAAATTATTCAAACAAACCCTAGTTCTTCAAATTTCTATATAAGAACTCAGAATCATATTCGTCCATCATAAATAAATCATCAACTTGTGATTTCCAACTTATCTACATGAATGATTTATCCTAATTAAATATCAGATTTTAATTAATGTCCTTAGTTCTCCAATTCCATCAAAATTTATGAACCATAATAGAGTATTACATATATATACTAACATGAACATGATTATTGCTACAATTTTGCAAGGATCAAACACAGGCCTCAATTTGAAGGTCTGATCTCCTGATGATGTTGGTATAGCTGTGTTCCTCGTCTCACGATCTACACTTTAGTGGGATTTTTGGTGTGTGTTCTTGAGTTATGCACTAAGAACTCCTATGGCTTCTTTTTCTTTCCTCTGTGCCTCTCTCTTTTCTCTCTTGTAGGTTTAAATCTGATAACTCCCCTCTAACCCACGTTCCTCTATATTTTATTTCCTAATTTTAGTCCATAATGTTTGCCCAAAAATTCAAAGGGAAAAAATACCCCTACGGGGTGCCGATTAGGCCTAAAAACATCCCGGAGTCCAAATAGAATACCCGGGTAGAGTTTTCTGACTATCTCAACCCTTCCGAATTGAATGGAGCACTAGAAATTACCATATGAGTTATTTAAAAATAAATTATCTTTCTATTCCATTCAATTAGTCCAGACACGACTCACACGCGCATCCTGACTTAAAATACCAAACTGTCATATTTCACCCTTTGACAATTTATAAAATTTCATAATTCCATATTATCTATGCACATGGTAATATTCCATATTTCTCAACAATAAGTATTAACCATAGGCATGCTAGTTAATATTTATTTTAATCCAAATAAATTAATTAACCAATTAATTAATCACCTCTTAATTTAATTAATCCAACAATAATAATTAATCTCATAATTATTTAATATCATAAAAATACGGGGTGTTACGTACTTTCCCCTTACAACGTAATTTCGTCCCGAAATTCAAAAAAAGTATACTAGGTAGAAACAACGATGTATCTAATTTGTGCATCGCATCTTTGTGCTCCCAAGTAAGGTACTCCGTACTACCCATATAGTATTCTATTGGATACCCTAAATAATGAGCACCCCACGTATGCTCGTTTTTAAACTCTAGGTTACCCTGTCACGTAGGTTCTTGCACAAGCCGTATCGTTTAAGTTATACTACTTAAACTTTATTTTAAATATTGACTATCTATCCTTCTACTATTCACACCTTAGTAGATTAATCATTCTTTAGATACATACGACCTTGTCTCACGACGATCGCACACAAGTCGGTTATTTACGCAGTATATATTTTATGCACATGATATACTATGTTCCAATTCATTTCTAATATTTGCATTAGTACCTGGTCCCCTATCTTTAACTAACAAGCAAGAGGACAACATGTCTTACCGTGCCACACCTGAACTGACACCATGCCCAAAAGTGAACTTATATAAGTTATTGTACATAAACTCCACTAGTGGAAGGGACTGCTCTCGTCCTCCCTTAAGACTCAAGGGTACACACATCATTTTATTCTCCCACATCTGGCTAGTTAGCTTATTCTACCCATTCTTTTGCGAATGATAGGTCGTACTCAACCACAAATTGGTATTTATAGCCTCGTGAACACTTTTCTATAATTGGAAGACAAATATCTTATCCTAGTCGAACTTGATATCAAGGAGTACCCCATATAACCTCATTATCTCGATTATAAATGTCTGCGCACACTGTCCTAGAGTATGACCAGTGTTAACTGGTATAACGTGATCTACTTCTGTCAACCGATCCATTATCACCCATATAGGATCGTAACCCTTATCGCGATAAAATCTTGGGGAATACTCTCCCCTTATTACTTAGGAATCCCTAATGGTTGAAGAAACCCCTACTGATTTTGGATGGTCCACCCTTTTTTGCAACAGACATGTGGCCCATTGCAAAACAAATTTATCAATATATCTCTTCATTAAATCCCATCACCACTGTTATTTATAACATGGTACATCGTATATTCTATCAAATGTACCATTAACCGTAATCTATGTGACTTTGCCTCACCGCATGTCACAAGTCCTTCCCTCGCTCTAAAAATTAGTTTCTCGTGAAACATAAGTCTTTAACAAATCTTACGGAATAAACTTCAACTCCCCGGGTTAAATGTTGTCGAATTCACATGACAATCACAATCTACTGCTTAATACCCTACCACTCTCATGAGCGTACAATCAAGTCCCGATATTTCCACTTCTATCTTCATTGACCTTATCCCCTATGTTTTGAATGAAAATAAAATCAAGATTCAATTACCTAGGGTGACCATACACCCTATGCCTTGCACATTTTTGCACAAATGAATTATATTCTCACATTATAGTGGAATTATCCACTCTCAATTATACTATCATAAATGTACAATTACTAAGGTACGAATCCCATATACTATCATTCAAACTTCTCTCCAACTCTCGACGTTCATTAGTTTCACGCGTAGGATATCTCGCAAAGCGCAATCTAAACAAGGAACCCTCCCGATACCTAACATTATCGATGGTCAAGGTCCGTAAGGTTCCTAGTCCATATATGTACCTTCCCACAATCTCTGTATATTGACATACTAATCTATATATGTCCTTAATAATAAAATGAAACGTGGCGCTCTCACTATCCTAAGTTCTCGACGCTATATACATGACAAGAAATTATTTGTTGCCTTATACAGAACACGATGTATCCTGAGTCATATCATTAATTAAATACCTATGCACCGGATCATATCTAACGAGACAACAAACTCACTAAAGTTGACGATATCATAAAGGTTTCATATACAAACCTTACCAAAAGAATATTACTTCCTCGGAGTACCTAGCGCGATAATCTATCACTCAATCTACTATCGTTCCAACATTCGGTAATTATCACTACACATTACCATAATAAGTTCTACTTTACGAACTCAATGCAGTAGTAAAATTTTTGACAATAACATATGCCTTTAGTGCCCACGCGACTTACTCACAGGTGATATATAAACTTCTGTTACCCATGATCAATACACGTATAACCATATCGACAAAAATTAATGTACCCACTAAACTCGACTCGCACATGATCTTTAGTGTTAACAATTTATATATGTATTGTGATACACCCATGTCACTTAACCTAATACTTTTCCCCACAACGATGAAACAAAACTTCATCAGGCTTTCCTGATTGTAGGATCCCAACCCATGGTTGCCAACACGACCCATGAGTATCTGCAATCTTAATACATCTTGTATTTCACCCCATAGTTTCCTCCTCCTCATTGTGGAAAATTTATTCTGTTTTGCGTCTTACACACCCATCATTGAAATATTTACCTATATCTAAAGACCTTAATTATGGCCTTACTGGCCACCGTATTTCATCCTGGGCGCGAATGAACTTAAGGATTTTCATATGTTATTATCATTGAGGAATCCACTGGTCCTGTCTAAACCCACCACTCTCGGGTTGTAACTTATTGTGTTCAATCCTCTAGTCCCAATTTCCTACTCTGAAAATCTTATTGCTCCAGTTGTTACACCTAACTGGCATGGTTTACTATTTTCAAATCTTATCGGTTGTACTTCTCAATGTGGACACTTTCAAAACTGGTGGTCCCACTCTCTACACATAGGGAAACTTCCCGAGCATGTTCCCGTCACTGGTCCCACTGAACATTTTGGAAAGTCCTTTCCTCGTACTGGCAGTCTTAGCTCCCAATTGTTTTCTCGTTGTGCCTTTGGATACGCGGGCTTTCGGAACTATTGTTGGCCTCAACATCCTTGTTTTACTTCATCGTCACTTTATAGAGAGTTAATTAATCAGAATTTTCTAAATGAGTTTCCTATTAGGTATACTCCCATGTGGTGTTTCTCTAACACCGTTATGTTCATTTTTGCTCTTCGTCTAGGTTCTCTAACCCACATGGCTCACTTCTTTTGGAACACAATGGAAAACTCGTGAATAATGGGAATCGAATCAAGAGTAATCAGTGTCTCCTTAATGGTATCCTCCCCTATATAATATAAATAGGTGGGCGATACTTCCTTCGGATGAGGTATCACCTCCTGAAATATCTCCCGACCCAGGATAGCAGAATAATGCACCTACTAAAACTATCTATCATGGCCCTATACGTAACAAGTCGATCCATACAAATAATCGCTTCACACTTTGACATATCTAATAAAAACATGTCAGCAAGTAAAATAAGTCTCCCACTCTTTATCCCTATTCCCCGTCATAAAAGGAAGTCAATGACCGATTACCTAATGATGAGTCTACACTTGTAATCATCTTATTGGCCATCTCTAAAAATATCCCGCAGACCGTGAAATTCTAGCGGCTATAAATTAATGTGAATTCCTAGTATTAAACAAAATATATATTCCCCAACCCCAGAGATAGAGGACATACCCTTAATAGAGGATGGTTGTTGCTGAGCTATCGCTTGCTAGACATGACACCCACATCCATACGGTATCTGCCCCTGCTGCTAGGGTGTCTTGCTCTCATCTGGACAATCCTGCTTCCTATGACCCATTATGCTATAATTGAAGCATCTACCAACAAACTGTGTCACGTTACGACTCAGTTGATTTCGGCCCTATTGCTTAGTTCCACTTCTTCCTTGGCCCTATTGTCCCTGCGGAGCATCTTGATGAAAAACAACATCAATTTGATGACAGTCCCTCCACTTGTGACCATGTTGTACACACTTATGGCAGAGTCCTAAAAGTCCTTGCTTTCTTCGGCCTTGCTATTCTTGTTGGTCGGGTTGGGATTTCTCTTCATCCTGATCCAGACAAGTTTGATGTTTATGGCCGTCTTTTTCGCATTTGAAACGCCTTCTATTGACAACATTTTGTTCATGGATATGTTGGCCAAAACATTTTTGTTTCTTCATGGGATTTATATTACCTTTGTGGTCTTTACGACCCTGAGGAACTTGTTGCTGCGATATTGGAGCCTTCCCAAAATTTCTAACCTTATTCATGTCATATTGTCTATCTTCTCTTGTTATTTTGCCTCCTGTAAGTTGCATAATGCGATCTTGGTACTTTAAGACTGTAGTGGTAACTGCCTATGCCACAATACGTGCTATTACGACGATTGATACACTTTTTGGGGATACCTAAGGTATCAGCTGACCTTGTTCATTGACTCCCCCAATAGTGTTAGCTTTCTGTTCTTATCGTGCCATCTGAAAATTGGAATGGAACGTATGAGTTTAACATTCATACAATTAAATCACAGAAGTACGAATTTCCAACACGTAAGGATGAATACAATATTCCTAATATTAGGGCTCTAAGTCAAATATCATTAAGCAGAAAGTATAATAAGCCGTACAGATCCTAAGGACACTAGAACCTGATGCTCTGATGCCACCTATGACACCCCGCCTATTTAAATACCGAGTGATCAGTCCTTTATTAAATCAAATCAAAGTGTCTGGTTGGTTCATTCTTAGCATCACATTCAAAAAATAATTTAATTTATTTATCACTTAATAATTAATTAAGTTATGTGTCAAAACATTTAATTTTAATTATACCGAAATAATCCGTTAATAAATTTTCATTATTAAAAACTATTTGCATTCCACCATAATAATATAAATACTGAACAGGAAACAATTACTGAATTAAATATGACTGGATAAAACATTCCAGTTCAAAGTCTCAAACCAAAAGTGTGATACTACTCAATCCAATAAGAGAACAAAATCTACAAAGAAAAGTACAATCTCTGAATAACTAAACTGGAAGCGGGCGACACATGCCCTAACTGAAATGTATGAAATAGAACTGAATGAAAAGAGAGAAGCGTCTAATCTCAATAACCTACAGTTTCCACAACAGTTGCAGCTCTCCAAATGATCCATGTGTCAAATTTTGGTGGCAACCCTATGGCTGGGCACCTGATAAATAATATATATGTAGCAAAAGAGACGAGAATAACAAGAAACGGGTCAGAGCCCGAGGTGTAAAAATATTTCTTTTAGCAAGTATTTAAAACTGCAATGATGTAATTATTAAGTGCATGTAAGTTTCGAACTCTTACATGAAATTCTCAAATCTCCACTATTGTGCACGCCTAACGTACGTCTATCCTAACCTAGTTATCCATAATGTTCCCAAATAGATCATAGACTTATACTTCTAAATATATCTCAAAGGAGTAACCCGTATCGCTCGTAGAATATGCTAATAAAATTCTTTAATGCCAAGTAACCATTCTTTACATTCACCGTTATGATAGAAAATCCTTTATCCACCGAAATTACTTTAATTACCAACATTTATAAATTTGCTAATTTCACCCATTAAAATGATTCACACGTATATTTAGATATATAAACATATAGTCACATCATCCCTATATATATATCCTGCGCCCCTTGGTTAGGACCACTTGGCACAATGCATACTCTGCTATCGTGTCCCGATGCATCGCTCAATGCGTGAAGGATAATTGGTTCGGCGTCTCTCATGAACCATTAATCTCATAACACAAATATTGGAGGCGAGCATACTCACCAGCTAAATGGGTCACGCACATACCTACGCTCCCATTCAACCATCGAAACTGTCCTATGTAACAAATAGCACTTATCCAAGTCCATATGCTCTGGGTAAAAGTCAAATACCCCCCCATTTGTTCACCAAGGATAAGACTATCATTTGCGCGAAACCTCCTCTCGATAGCATATGCTATACACACCATAATAATAATAATAATAATAATAATAATAATAATAATAATAATAATAATAATAATAATAATAATAATAATAATAATAATAATAATAATAAATAATAGGCACTCCCATGTTCTATTAAAGTCCAGGTATTCACCCAACCCATACATATAATTTTACAAGTAGTATATTTCTCATTACAACTTATAAAGTAATTAATTCAATTATCCACTCTCTCAAAATTTCCAAAGTTAATTCACCTATCCAAGCTTTAAGGTATCATCCTAGGAATGCTTCCCAAATAATTTTGCACTAAGAAAATATCAGTAACTGGCAGTTTACGTCACTCAACTAACTGTGTAACACAGTTTGGAGGAAAAACAGGGATTTTTGGAATTTTTCTGGGACTATTGTTCAAACGATATTATCATGTCCTTCGAACGACTATGCATCTCGTTCGAACGAGACGTCGTCGTCTCCATTCTTCTACCTGCACATTTTTACATTCTTTCTCAACTTAAAACCTCTACAGATTTGTCCCAAACTCCCATAAATTCCCTCCAATCAATAATTGAACATGTTGGAATAATATCTAACAAACTAGAATCATATAATCATGCATAAACCTTAATAAATTCTGGAAATCCCAAAATTATTCAAACAAACCCTAGTTCTTCAAATTTCTATATAAGAATTCAGAATCATATTCGTCCATTATAAATAAATCATCAACTTGTGATTTCCAACTTATCTACATGAAGGATTTGTCCTAATTAAATATCAGATTTTAATTAATGTCCTTAGTTCTCCAATTCCATCAAAATTTATGAACCATAATAGAGTATTACATATATATACTAACATGAACATGATTGTTGCTACAATTTTGCAAGGATCAAACACTGGCCTCAATTTGAAGGTCTGATCTCCTGATGATGTTGGTAGAGCTGTGTTCCTCAACTCACGATCTACACTTTAGTGGGATTTTTGCTGTGTGTTCTTGAGTTATGCACCAAGAACTCCTATGGCTTCTTCTTCTTTCTTCTGTGCCTCTCTCTTTTCTCTCTCGTAGGTTTAAATCTGATAACTACCCTCTAACCCACATTTTTCTATATTTAATTTCCTAATTTTAGTCCATAATGTTTGCCCAAAAATTCGAAGGACAAAAATACCCCTATGGGGTGCCGATTAGGCCTAAAAACATCCCGGAGTCCAAATAGAATACCCGGGAAGAGTTTTTTGACTATTTCAACCCTTCTGGACTCAATGGATCACTAGAAATTACCATATGATTTATTTAAAAATAAATTATCTTTCTATTCCATTCAATTAGTCCAGACACGACTCACACGCGCATCCTGACTTAAAATACCAAACTGTCATATTTCACCCTTTGACAATTTATAAAATTTCATAATTCCATATTATCTATGCACATGGTAATATTCCATATTTTTCAACAATATGTATTAACCCTAAGCACGCTAGTTAATATTTATTTTAATCCAAATAAATTAATTAATCACCTCTTAATTTAATTAATTCAACAATAATAATTAATCTCATAATTATTTAATATCATAAAAATAAGGGGGTATTACACATACTTCTTTGAAAGAGGGCTCATTTCAAAAGCAAAATGAGATTATGGCCGCTCAAACAGAATCATTGGTTGTTCAAGAAAGAGTTCAACGAAATTACTGAACATATTAGGAAGATATTTAAATATGGAGTGCTAACAAAAGAAGACTTCGCTAACGACATTCCAGTCCGATTTTTTTAGATGGATATCCGTGCACTACTGAAAGTGAAACTGGACTTATCATCAACACTCCAGATGATTTAGATGTGAAATATGCTTTGGGGTTTCAGTTTTAGGATTCCAACAATGAGTCCAAGTTCGAGGCACTGATTATAGGGTTGGAACTAGCTTTATTACTAGGTGCCGAGCAAGTGATAGCATGCAATGATTCTCCACTTATTGTCAATCAAATGATACAGATATATGGAGTTAAAGGAGAAACAATGGTGAGTTATTTGAAGAAGGTTATGGAGGTTATCTATTTATTTCCTACAGTTAGGGTGGTTTGAATTCTAAGGGTGGAGAATGCCCTAGAAGAGGCCCTTGCTCATCTAGCCTCAGCAACTCAGATAGAGCTCATACAAACTATTCCAGTAGAAATTCTCACCCGTAGAAGTATTGATGTGGAAGCTGTTAGTATAAATTCTGTAAAATTGGATCCTTCTTTGATGGATCCAATCAAAGTGTATATTGAAAAAGGCTTGTTATCATCCGACCAAATACAAAGTAGCCAGTTATACTTTGGATAATGACATCCTATATAAAAGAGCATACATTGTCTCCCTACTTTGTTGTGTTTATGCAGTCGAAGTAAATGATCTGATTAAAGAAGTACATGAAGGCTCATGTGGAGCTCATTCAGTCGACCGATCATTAACACAAAGAATAGCCATGTAGGGCTATTACTGGTCAACAATGAATGCAGACTGCATTTCTTTTGCCAAAAAGTGTGATAAGGGCCAGAAATTTACCACTATCTATAGAAGACCGGGGGCTACCCTCACTCCCATCACCTCTCCCTGGATGTTTTCTATTTTGGAAATAGACTTGTTTGTACCATTACCGATAACCAAATGAAGGTTCAAGTATTTGGTTGTAGCAGTGGATTACTTCACCAAATGGGTGGAGGATGAGCCTTTGGTGGATATGCCTTATCAGAGGGTTGTCCAGTCTATATGGAAGAAAAACATATGCCATTATGGGATGCATTATGCTTTTTCACCGTTCATGGTACACAGTTTGATAATGAGGAATTTGAGGAATATTTCATCCAGTCTAGAATTCAAAATCTTCATTCAGCACCTAGACATCCACAGTGTAAAGGTATGAAAAAAATCACTAACAAGACTCTTTTATATGGATTTAAGAAAAGTTTGGATGCTTCTAAAGGAAATTATATCAATGAACTGCACAATTTCCTTTGGGCTTAAAGGACTATACCCAGAACAACAACAGGTGAAACTCCATACGTACTCTCTTTTGGCACTGAGGCAGTAGTATTAGCAAAAATAGGTCTGCCGACTCACAGAGTGCTGAATTTTGATTCACCCAAAAGTGATATCATGAGGCGACTAGATCTAGACAGAGTTGAAGAAGTTAGAGAAGATGCTACAATTCAGAGACTGGTTATTAACAAAGGATTGATAAGTTCTATAACCGGAGGATCAAGCCAACTAACTTAAAATAGGGAGATTTAGTACTCAAGAAGGTAATCCAGAATAGCAATAAGTAGGAGCCCAATTGGCACGACCCATATCGTATCTCGACAGTTATCCAACCAGGAACATATCACTTGGAAATATTGAAAGACGAAGAACTTAAGAATCTATGGAACACAGATCACCTTCATAAATATTATCAGTGACTTTGCCTTAATGTAATTGATTATTCAGTTTAATGAAGTTGCAATTTTCTATTACTTATACTTCCTTTTTATGTTTTTTTTTGGATTATGGTGCTAACACCAGAGTGACTTTCTAACTTTTAACTTTAAACTTAAAGTTCAAACTTTTCCAACTTCAGAAAATAAGAAGTGTCAAGATCATATGACACTCTTAAATCGATTTTATTTTACAAAAAAATTCCTTAACATGTATTATGCCTTTTATTTATACTTATATAGTCTAATTATAACATATCTATATTTATACTTCCTGTTTGAGAGTTACCCAAGTCTAGAAATAATTTTCTAAGAAAAATCTTATTTTTTAATATAAATAATGGCTAAGCAAAACTTAAGGTTGTGATATTGAAATTTAAACTCACAAACATGTAAAAATCTAAACCAGTTATGTATATTTATATAGTCAATTGCTATTAGATATTGACATGTTTGTGTTGTTTATAATTATGTGCTTCTGTATTTTATCAGATTAAAAGATGAAACAAGTCATATTTGTGTAATAAAAATTAGATCAGAAGAAAACTTACAAATGAAGAAGATGATTGAGTCGAGTGTTGGATACTTTCGCCTTAGGACAAAATTTTTTCCTGTTATGGTGCTTACGTCAATGGATAATGAGCATCTGCTTCCCAGGATGAAATGGTCTCGACATGCGGAAGAAGAACTTCAATTTGTATTCCCCACGAATCAGTTATGCTTGATACTCTCTCCGACTCAATTATGAATGCAAAGTATTGAAAAATATTTTCTCCCTTCTTTAAAATGAAGATAAGTCTTGTATTTATAGGAAACAAAGTGTTCTTTCATGAAAAATGTGTCTTTTTTTTGTTAAAATCACTTTATGGATGTTTTTCACAATAGTCACAACAAGTGGTAAACATTCATGACCTTTATTGACGATTCTGCCAAACAATCGCCATATATAGCGAGTAATCACAATCTTTCGTGGCAATTTAGATAAATCGCCCTTGGAAATCAAATAAAATTCCAATTAATTTCATATATAAATACGGAACTTTGATACCAAACTTCCCATTCATTCTTTGTCCGTTTTTAAAAAATGAATATACCATGTGACCGATCTTGCTACAAGTGACACATATGTACTTGATCCCACTACGTATGATGTGTGGATCCCTTTTATATTAGATCAAACTTGATTAATATATTAATTTGGTCAAAATATTTATTTTGCTTAAAATCACAATATTTTCTAATAATCCCCCACATGAATGAAATTTGGGTGAAGAATCAAACGAACACAAAAAAAATAGAGAGAGTATCAACGAAAAGGAGCTGCATCGTTAGAGATAGCTTTTGGCCTTGAATATATCATAGTGAGAAACTATCGGGTTTACTGGACATTAAATTATAGTGGTGGCTTAAATTGATCAAACTTTTTGTGTATACAGAGATAATAGAATTCAGTAGTCCTCCAATCATTCTTGGTTCACATTGTTGTGTTCGTTTTGGCCTTAGACACCTCCTGGTTTCATGAGTATGTTAGATAATTTTACAATGTAGCCGTTGGTTATTCTTATTGAAGTGACCCATTCTCACTCACATAGATGATTTCTATTAAATGAGTTAATACCCCACTTAACCCATATGTTCAAGATATGGAAACCATTAAAAATAAAAAAAATTCCAGCTACACGCGGCATTTAGTGCACTGACTCATCCTAGTAATGGTAGAAATAATTTTTTTTTCAGTGCTAACTGAATCGCTCATAATTAGGTTATTTCGTTGGACCTAATTCTTGGGATCTCCAATCATTTCGGTTGGGTCTCCATTATGGAAATTCTCTTAGATTTTAACTAGCACTAAGCCCATTCCCTTTGACTAACTTATCTTACCCTCTTGTTAGTGGATCCGTAGTTATCTTATTAGGCTTGATGTTATCATTAAAATAAAGCAATTTATGTATGGTCTTATGTCATGACTAATAAGTCATGGCTTGCCATATTATTATATTCCTTTTCAAACAATGGTTGTCAATTGCAAGAACAAGCATTAAAATTGTTATCTAGGATCATCCTCTTTAAATTTGTCACACATACCTTGGTTTCTAAGAAATAATATTCATATTGCATCATAAGAGGATTTCCAAAGATTAACACTTCCAATTACGCTAACATATTCACTCAGAACTTTGAGCCTCAAGAATCATGTATATCGTTTAAGAGATATTATGATTTCTTAATTTTATTTCTTTTGCCACTATTACCTTAGTAAACATATGAAGATACCGAACGACTTACTTATACTTACCTTCTTTTCAAAGATTAGTGTACACGCTTAACTAGTTTTCACACCCTTGGAATACGATCAAAGTATATACGTATTAATTGACGTTCAATGAATATAGCATATCCATTTCTCTTGACAAATGAAGATCGAAAACATTATAACTTATTAAATGCACTTATACTACCAATGAATAGCCATTAAATGGTCTTAATCCTATTTTCAATTGGAATCGTTGCCTTAGATAAATTTCACCCTCACATTTATACAAAGATTTTAACCTTTTTCATATCGAATAAAAATTGTCGTGGGTCAATATGTTGAGAAAATATCCTATAAAATACAATACATTCCCCACAATTTTAATCTTAGATCTGAAATTTTAAGAAAATATAATTTATTTTCTACATTTATTCTCAACCTGAATCACAAAGGCTTTAGTGTTTCATTAGAGTGCAATGGCTTTGGAACATAAAACCATGCGCTAACACATTTAATGTTTACTTGGTTAACACACATCTACTTAGAAGGTAAGTCAATATTATTTAATTTTAGAACAAAGGTTTACTTGAGAAACTTTAATATGTTTCTCTACTTTAGTGAGTTTGGAAATTTCATATTGGTCCACAGACCTACAAATGAAACTGTGACAGTTATTAACATTATGCTCAAGTTTGTCACTCATGTTATATTCTCCTTAGAACCTTTTAAATATAATTTTATGAATATGTAGGAACCTTGAAGTGATCATTAACTAAATTACTTTTCGTTAATGTTGCCATTCAAAGACACATTTATCTTTAGTTATCCTTAATTGCTCGATCAAAGTGAGATTACACCAAAGTTCTTAATGAGATCATAATTTGATTCTGCCTTCTTTATAGTAGTTATAAAATCACTTGATTCAGAATCCCATAATAATTTTTATGGATTTATGATTTAATTCTATCATCTTTACAGGAGTCATTAAACCGCTCGATTTTGAATTTTAAATCATAAATCTAATGAATAGATGTGTAAACATTGTGCACTAGTTTGTCACAATTAAAGAATACATTTGGCTACCACATAGATAAACTCATTAATTTGAAGTATAAAATTATTTCAAAATTAAATTATTCCGTACAAAAAGGCATATTTCACCTTATATCTATTGAAAACTCTCATAACTTTTATAGTCTTCATCGTACTTTACATTTTTCGATATATTATCCAATTCTTAGAGAATGAAACACTTGGTAAGAAAAGAAATATGTATGTATTCAACCATTCATGGTGTTTTTCGTATGTTGCTGAACTGTCCCTTTATAGAATTCTTGTTAAAGTAATTGTTTTGAATTTTTAAGCCCTTTATCATGACAAATAGACATAATGACATAAATACATGTAGGTTTCAATTCTATTTTTAATGCTTTAAGCTTGCATAAACTTTAAATACAATGCTAAATAAGTTCAACACCACATGAATAATCATAAATTTCAAATTCTATCATCCAAATTAATGTCAAATGATTGATCAATTATATTTTATAAAAAACATCACATCACATAAATTACTTACTAAATATGTCTAGTTAGCATGATTCAATAAAAAAATATGACTATCATATTGTAATAAAATTTTACTATTTGTATCAAGTAAATAACTAATGATAAGCAACATATAATAGCTTCCATTACGTTACAGTAAGTTTGCACGTAAATGTCATATTAGACATATCAAAATATTCATAATGGGAAATGTTAGTGTACTAAGTGTCCTTTATATTATTGTATAAATGTACGACACATGTAATATCGTACTACATTTGTACTACCATATTGTACTATCGTACTGCTAGTTTAATTATATATAGGTAATATATCTCCTTGTAGCATCACACAAATTAATTCATTACATATCCTTTGTTCCATTCTCTCTCTCTCTCTCTCTCTCTCTGTCTCTGTCTCTCTAGTATTGTAACATGGTATTGGAGCTATAATAATCCGGGTGGCCTTGTTCCTACAGTTCTCGAGTTTCCACCAAGCAATCTCCGCTTGTGGGATTCTCGCACGTGCACTAAGCCTTTTCTCCTCTCGCTATCACCATCACTCGTGAGCTTACCCGAATTTTTTGGCTCGAGATTTGATCCATTCCTCGACCCATGAACTGATCAAGATTAACCCATTTCTTGACCCACCTTCTCTTTTGGTCTATTTGAGATTATTTGGGTTTTCAACCCATTTTTTACTCCATTTTTCATTATTACGCATTCATTTTAGGAGGTTTTGGATGCCCTGAATCCATTTTAGGCCTATGTTTTTGGTATATTATAACCTTAACTTCACCTTTTCTCTCTTTTTCAATAATATGGACCGCTAAGACATCATTTAACCCATCTCTAGCACTCTCGATGGTTCTAACTACATCCCCTGGTTTCAAATAATGTCGATTTTTCTCAAGGGACAAAAACTATATCACCGGGAGTGTCATTGAACCCAGACAGGCTACTGGGGAAGCTAACGATAAGTTGAAGATAGTTTTAAGGAGTGAGAGTGAAAAAATCATCAATTAATCACGTCATTTCATAATTACTTTTCAGATTCGATTAGCTTCCAATTTAAAAGATTTACCACCGCCAAATCTCTTTGGGACTTTATTTAAAAGTGATATACCACTGCGAGACTCGCTAAGCACCATCATCTTATGTGTACCCTTCATTCCAAGAAACAATAACTCGAACAAACCATCAATAATGTTTTTTTCCCAGATGCACTCTGTCTGGGACCAGTTGCCTCCTTCGGAACCTAGTTGGAAGGATTATACAGATGCTGCTAATTTTTCTGACTATCGAGATTGTCAGCCATTGGTTGTCTTTCTTATGACTCTTCATGATACATTTGATTATGTTCGTGTATCTCTACACTCTTCCTACACTACAAAAAGTAATTTCAGAACTTCTCTCACAGAAAACTTACATTTTACTCGTCCGACCTCCTTTCGTGAAGTTGTGCTTGCTACTCCTAGGGGCCCACTGTCCAAATCCAACAATAAATCCCCTAGTAAATAGTGTAATTTTTCAAAGACATGCAATTATTGTAGGTTAATAGATAATCTTATTGTTGATTTCCTTACTCGAGTGTGCAAGTTTTTTCATATGATGGGCAGTGGTCACTTTCACCGAGATTACTCGAAGTTCACATATCTACGATCCCAGACTTCCCATCCCATGAGGGGGTCCCTATAAATCTGATTCTACTACTATCGATAATTCATCTCCCATTGCCTTTGCTGATAGGACTGATTCTTCCTATTGAAATCGCATGACTTTTGATCCTACTCTTTTCTCCACCACTAATTCTTCTCATCACACACCATTTATTAACACTTCTAATGGTTCATATATTTCAGTAACTCACATTGGAGAAATCTCAATGGAAAACGACTCTTGTTCGATACTTATTTGATTCCGAAAGTTACACTAAATCTTTATTCGTCAAACAACTTTGTGATCTTAGTCTAACCATCACTTTTTTCCTTCTAGTTATGGTATGCAGGATCCATAGACGGGACAAACTCTTGGGAAAAGTTGTAAGGTTGGATGCTTTTTTTATCTCCTTAACCTTCACATTCTGCAATCACTTACCTCCACGATTACGAGAGTAGCCTATGCATCCTCCACACCTTCTCTTAGCTTGTGGAATAACTATGTGGGTCATGCTTCTGTAGGTAGTCTTAAGTCTTTGTATTCTCGTGATCACTTGGGGGTCTGTTAATAATACAAATTTTGACTGTCTTTCTTATTAATTTGTAAAATAATCGGTTTTATCGTTTAATAAAAGTGATTATGTTTCTCATGCTCCTTTTAACTTAATACATTCTCATGTATGGGGCCATCTCCCACTACTATAATAGGAAAATCCAAATATTTTATTATTTTTGTTGTTACTTATGCAAAATCATTATGAAGTTTCTGAACATTACATAAATTTTCCTACTATGGTCAATACCCAATTTTGACATAAATTTAAGGTATTCCGTGCTCACAATTTCGCTGAATATACTAATTCTTGTGTCATCACTTTTCTACCCCAATAGGGTTCCATTCCTCATTGGTCATGTCTCGGCACTTCCCAAAAAAATGGGCATGCCGAATGTAAACGAAGACATATCCTAAACATTGTTCGTGCTCTACTCATCTCCGCTCATATCCTAAACCTTTTTAGGGAGAATTTGCTCTCACTATCATCCACACCATAAATTGTGTCCCTATTCCATTACTAAAAACATGCCCACCCCATGAGTGTCTTCATGGCCACCCTCCTAACTTTAGTAACCTGAAATTTTTTAGTAGTGCTTGTTTCGTTCTTCTCTAACCCCATGAATGCACAAAATTAGAGTTTTGATCCCGATTGTGTTGCTTCTTGGGCTATGGGGTCAAATTTTACAGGTTTTAGAATCCCTACTCTAAACCTCTTTGTGTATCCCATCATGTTTTATTCTAGGAATACAAAATGTTTTCCTCACTGTCCAAATTTCACTCCTTTACACAACCACTATTCTTTACTAATCCCTCGGTAGACTTATTTTTTATTCACCGGAACCCAATCCCTCGCTAGATATTACACCACCACCATCATCCTCTCCTACATTACTAATTACGATCTCCTCACCTGACCTGACTTCCACTATACCACCAGTACCTCTAGTTTTGAAATTTGATGCTCCACTCGAGTTACTATCTGAGGACTCTCCTCAGTCATCTGCTCGGCCTAATAAACCTGCACATCTCTCCAATCCTAATCCCCTCTATAAAAGTGTAAGACCTAAAACCATATCCATTCTTCTTCTTCTTCTTCTTCTTCTTCTTCTTCTTCTTCTTCTTCTTCTTCTTCTTCTTCTTCTTCTTCTTCTTCTTCTTCTTCTTTATTTTCTTGTGTATTCTACTATTATATCTCATTATTAGTCTCTCTTTAATCATGAGGTTAGTTCTAACTCCCTTTGGTAAAAAGGCAATAGATGACAAACTGCAGGAACTTGAACATAATCAGACCTGGGATTTAGTGGATCTTCCATGTAGTAAGAATGTAATGAGATATAAATGGACTTATAAAATTAAAACTCAAGCCAATGGATCTATTGATTATAACAAGGCGCACCTTGTTGCAAAGGGGTTTAATTAAGAATACGGGGTTGACTATGAGGAGACTTTTGCTTCAATGGCTCGACTCACTTATATTCACAGTCTCATTATAGTTGTTGTAGTTTACCATTGGGAATTGTTTTTGATGAATGTGAAAAATTCTTTCCTTAATAGTGAATTATCCGAGGAAGTTTACATGTGACCACCTCCGGGCTATCGTCATATAACTCGTTAGGTCTATAAACTTCATTGTGCCCTTTGTGGTCTCAAGCAGGCTCCCTGTTCTTAGTTTGCCAAGTTTGAAAAAAATACCACTTAAGTTGTTTAATTCAAGATTAAACAATCTAAATGGTTCCGAACAGTTTGTTGAAGAAACTCTTTTCTTAAAAAAAATTTAAGCACAAGATGTGTAAAAGGATATGAACGAGTAATTTTAGTTATAGGTTTACCAGTTTTGTGAAACAAAACTTAAACAAAATAAATCAACACAACCTTAAGAAAGGGATGACAGGAAGAAGAAGTGTACACAAGAAATTTTAACGTGGTAAAACCCCACCCAATTGGGGAAACATCCACGGTGACCTCTACGTCACAAAAGTAAAAAGTCTACTAAAAACGAGTAACAAATTACAAGCTGTATAAGAATCAAGACACATAATCAAACGTAAACTAAGTTTAGAAATTGTACAAACTCCTCTAGTGTTTATCTGACTTCTCCCAAGGTTTTGATGTTACTGATGTTCTCCCAGCTTCGTAACTTTACTCCTTTTATCTTTATGTCGACTCTTAAGTCAAATATCTCAATACCAATACTTTTTAGTTTAGCAGTGTGAAGGTGTATGTGATGATGTGCTCTAACTCACATGCATGCAACTCACACACACTTAATTATAGACAATATGAGTAACAAATTACAAACAAATCACTACATATGAAATATTTCCAAAATCAATTTAGTCAGACTAATCAGACTTTGGATCTTTAAAATATCCGCAGATCAAGAGGGGATCTTGCTATAAAAAAGAGGCAAGACACTATGCACTTTCTTTTTTTGAAAATATGTATTTATTTCACAAAACATGAAATATTAGAAATCCAAATTCCCAATCAATATCTCAACTAGATATAAGTCTGAATATTTGAGTAAATTGACTTTAGAAAAGATTTTGTTGGTTTAGGGTTTGGAAACAACATAACAGTTTGAACAATAACCAACAAAAACTAGATTTCTCGAAATAAGAAATCGAGATAAAGATCTATCTAAGTGGATCTGTATCACAGTGACTTAATCTCACGATTCTATGAAAAGAAACAGCGATTTAACCAACGTGATTAAGTTGGGAAAGAGATATAGAACTATAGAGGATAAACTTCTCAAATCTCAAACTATTTACTCTCAGAAAAGGATTTTTTGGTGAGATTTGGACATAGTTAGGTTTAGGGTTTTATTTCTCTCTCTAACTCTTATTCTCTCTCTCTCTCTCTCTCTCTCTCTCTCTCTCTCTCTCTCTCTCTCTCTCTCTCTCTCTCTCTCTGTATCTATCTATCTATCTATCTATCTATCTATCTATCTATCTATCTATCTATCTATCTATCTATCTATCTATCTATCTATCTATCTATCTATCTATCTATCTATCTATCTATCTATCTATCTATCTCTATCTCTCTCTCTCCAATTCTTATTTTCTCTCAGGTTTGGACGAAGGCAAAAGTCTCAAATGGCTGAGCCTTAGGCCGTTTATATAGTGCGTGAGGAAGGACCGAGAATCTCAGTGGCAATCAATGGCTGAGATTAAACTTGAGCATTTGACTTCCAATCTAAGGGTTAAAATGAAGTGGTGAAAATAACCAACGTTGATTGGTAAAAAAGAATTCACTTGGATTAATCCTAAACACATGCATATCGTTGATTACTGATGCGACTAAGAATGTGTCTTTAAAGTGCATACTCTCTAGTCTCAACAGCAAGCCTATCGCGTTAGTAATAAACCCGATAAGTCGAGATCGTCTCCACGGGGAAATAGGACGAGAAGGTCGTGACAACGGAAGGACATACGTTCAACCTAAATTCAACTCTAAGAAAAATAAAAAGATGATTGATTTGCTAATAATCCTACTAAGTAAAGGAAACTAGATTAAGACTATCAAACTAATGAATTAAGCAAGGATTAATAACGAAGAATCAAGTAATAAATACGAAGAGAAAAACCGGTCGGGAATACAATCCCCCAACCCCTAGTGTGTTGCTAGTATAAAATTAATCGTAAATTTAAGTGATTAATCAGACCCAGACTTTAGTACTCCCAAGCATTACATATATGAGGTTCAAGACCACACCATATATAATCAGAGGATGAGTAAAGTGGTATCGTGATAGCCACACTCGCATTTCATTCTAAAGCATCCCAGTTACCCCGAAGCAAACGAGATCCAAAAATCTACAATGGTTGTGCTCGCTACGCAACACAGTCTAATAAATCCTTAAGTTTAGAGGATTAATTTTACACACACGCAACTCTCACATCGGGGTTGAGTTCATGCATCCTAACCCTAAAAAATCTAGCTGGACATATTGAACCTCACTATGCATACATTAACTACGTTGCATGTGAAAGAAATCGTGATGAAAGTATACTAAAACATGCAAGAACAATAATAGAGAGAATGAAAATTGAATTAAAACATGCAATCAAACCCGGAATTAATTTACCTTGAAGCAAAAAATCAAAGCTAAGTTCCTAAAGTAATCTCCTACTTTTCTCTCTATCAAAAACTATTCAGAACTGTGTCTTCTAAGTCAATACCAAGATACAAATACATTTTAGAAGAGTTTGTAACATATTAGAACTCTTTGGGCCAATCGACATGCAGGTGAAAATTCGCGCATCAGATACCTCAAACCGGTTCGCCCCAGAATCGATTCACCTTTTGGTTCGGGGAAACTCGCTGGTTTGAGCCTTCTTTCCTTCATTTCTAACACTTAGAAAATTTTCATGTTTTCTTCCTTTCTTTCTTGGATTTTTTTTTCTCAACTTCAAATGATCATAACTCCTTAACCGTAGCTCGGATTTGGGTGCCATTTTTTCCAGTGTTATCATTGTTCCGATATCTTCAACTTTCTAGTTGGCCCCACCTCCAGTATTAGGCTTATGAAATACGAAAATTCCCCTGAACTTTCCTTCCTAGTCTTTCTTTCATTGTTTCTATTTCTCTTTCGCATCGCTTGCATATTTTACTTGTAAAACACATACGAGAAACACAAAACACGAAATACTTGCCAACAAAGGTTTGTAGCATAATTACGAGTTAAATCCATATCAATTGCACCACTCGGGTTCACAAAGGTACCGAAATTAAGGGGATAAATATACAATATTTATGCCCGATCAAATCCCCCTGACTTAGAACTTTGTGCGTCCCGAGCAATGTGAAAGAAAAGGAATAATGTCACAACTCTTATGAACACTTCATTGGGATAGAATACCTTTATCTCGGGCAAGAGATTGAATTTAGCGTATGCAACAAGACGTTAAACCCCTAGGTTACCCTAGTAGGACGAGTGTTGTGTCGTGAGGGTTTGCAGTGAATATACCCACAAAATTCGACTTAGACTCAATGAAAAATCAAAATACTTAAAAATTGTACAATTTAAACTTTTCAAAAAACAATCAACATAAATTTATATTCAAATGAGTCTCCATTTGTCGTGTGTGTGCGAAGCCAAAAATCGAACCACTAATTTCCACCGATTGATCATTACGTTACTTTTCGAAATTTCGCTTTGATTTCAAAATCTCACCGGATACAGTCACAAACGAATCACTCAGAAGTGTGACTATTCTCTAGATATGCGTGATTTATAAGAGTAATTAATAATGGACATAAGTTCATGAACACAATTGGAAAGACAGACTATTTGAGGTAAAAAGATCTCATCATCGGAGTACGGTTATAAGGAAACAGAAACATCACCTATAGTTCACAACATTTAATCTATTATATTATCCTTTTGTATCTTAGCTCTCCACGCGGCAATCAATTTCACAATTCGAACTCGGTTATGACTTTTTGGGTTATATGGTGTATTGGGTAAAATTGGAAAAGGCTAAGAATTTCGGAATTGGAAAATTTTGCTTATGATGCCCGTTAGTGCCTTTTCGGACTCTTGCTCATTTTTCTCTCCTTTTTCTATTTTTTTCTTTTCTTATTTTTCTTTTTTGATGAATATTAGATTTTCACAATTCCGGGCTAATTGGGTTTTTCGTGTTATCAAACGAAAAGAAAAAATTATTAGGCTCAAATTGGGTTGCAAAAAGGTTAACTTTTCACGACTTTTTTTAGCCAATATTTTTGGGAGATAAATGAGGGCCTACTTCATTGCCCAAATTACTAATTACCTTACCATATGCATCTCAAGATTAATTTACTTTAGAGATTTGTAGCATAGTTTTCAAGAAAACATTCCATTTGTTTCCCGTAACTGATCAAAATAAAGAATTGAGATCATCAACGACTTATTTAAAAATGCCGAATCCGAACTTTGAGTTAACCATTAACTCAGATTGATTTAAAAACTCAAAAAGATCGATAGGCTCGAAATCTCACCTGGTTTTGTTAATCTCCACACTTATTCGTTAATTCATCAATTTTCGCACAATTTTCATCTTTGGTCAATTTCGGCTTAGTGCAATTGAGATTTGACAATTTGAGACTTCAAATAGAATAAAGGTGATATTTTTGAAAAATTTAAATTCATATTTTTATTTATTTTGAAGAAACCTATTTTTGGTTTATCAAAGTTTTTAAATTTTTTTTAGAGTAAATATTTTTGGGCATTTTGAAAATTTTGCGAAGTTTTAGAAAAATGCACTTATCACCCTCTAACTTAGACTTTTGCATTGTCCTCAATCAAAAGGAATAAAATCTAAAGAAGACGAAATAATGAGTGCAAGAAATAAAATAAGCAAATAAAGAAAAATGCAGATTTTTTTTCATTATATAGGCACTCATTACAATGAGGGAACAAAGAAAAAGATGCACACATCATAATCATGAAAAACAAGAGCTTTATAACATGGTCTTAAGGTGTTGGAGGTGGCTTTGAGGGTCCAGGTGCACTAGGATCATATGGATCATAGAAGAAAGTTTGAGGGGGTCCACCGAAGTTGATCTCGTATAAATGGGCTTGGAGACGATGCATCATGCTCGTGTCCCTTCGGTAGGCCTCTTGATCTCGTTCATAGGCAGCTTGACCTTGATTGTATTGGGTGAGGAAATCGTCAAAACGGGTTTCTACCGCCGAAAGGTGCCTATCAAAATCTGCACCGAGTGGCTCAAAGTCTGAATCCTCATATTCATTATACTCTTCTTCGTCTCCCACATCCATAATTGGGGCGTCATTTCCCTCCTCCCCCGCACCCTCATTGGAAATCATCATCGATAATGGGACGGTAGGGTGGGATAGCATCATTTGGTGTTCACTACGGGTGGCACAAGTACCTCCAATTGAGCGGGGGAGTTTGACTTGCTTCTACGGATCGTCCACCCCAGCATCAATCATAATTTCAATGATAAGGAGGGCGTAGGGGAGCGTTGCTTTTCCCCACTCGTCATATGATGCATGGAGGATGTCTGCGTAGAAAAGTTGGGCCAGATTAATGGTACTGTCGGGGTTGAGGAAATGACACAAAAAGTTAGCGTGATGTAGCCTGACCACTGTATCGTTGTTGGTTTGGTGGATTGCTCCACATGCAATGAGGTGCATTAATTGCACCGTGTCCGAAAGACTTCCTGCCGGAAGTGAATCACCCAGGCATTCCTCCGTGGGTGCTATTCGGGCGACACATTCAGCTTTGGTGTGGGGGGCACCATTGGTGGGATACATGAAAGGCACGGGGAGGACAACCCCTTTTTCTCTCATTTTTCTCGCAATGATGGTGACGAAGAAGGGAATCTGAATTTCGTCAAGATATGTCTCATGGAGAGTGGAGGATTTACGTACGAGCGTCACGTAGAACTAGAAAATTTTGGATTCGAAGACTTTGTTGCTCATAGGAGAGAGAAATGAACACCATCCCCGACGGTGGAAAAGGGCGGTGACTTCATCGGTGCTCCCAATTAACAAATCGCTCAATATGAATGGTGCGAGTGGCCGGGACATATCGTTCATCCCAATGACGTTCTTGGATGGATAGAAATGCCCCCGCACCCTCGTCATAGAGTATGATTATATCATCATATTTTCGAGTATGGAAGTTTTCTTGGCGGGGGCACGACATGGTGTGAGAGAGAGAGAGAGATACAGAGGTGATATGGTGTTGAAGAGAGAGAGAGAGTGAAATGGAGTGGTGAAAGTGTGAGAGATGGAGGGAGGTTGAGGGTGAATTTATAGGTGTGTGGGGATGAATTTGGTGGGAATTGGGAATCGGTATGGAGGGAGATGAAGGTGGGAATGAATTTGGAGTTGAAAATGGTAGGGGGAGATTTTGGATGGTAAAAATCGTGGGAAAAATGAATGGAGGGAAAGAGGAGGGGATAATGGATTTGGAAAAAAGGGGGGAAGAATCTGCCAGGACCCCCGAACCGGTTCTTACTGTACCCCGAACCTATTCACTCTGTGGTTCGGGGCATCTTGCTATCTTGGAAACCTTATTTCTCTCATTTCTCCAAATCTAAGTGCTCTCTCATGCCTCAACACTTGTGTACGTCCCCTTAAAATATCCTAGACTCTCAGGTTCACAAAAAATCCTCTACCACGACCTCGAAATGAGTGAAAGATCTCTCAAAAAGTGTTCTACCTTGATCCCTATCATGAACTCTGCCTCCGGACTCGTAAATATCCTAACTCATACACTGCTACTGTACACAAGAATTCACCCCATACGCGTCAGCGATGCATTGACCTCTCATTTTCAGCTCAATCTACCCCGTAAACGGGGTTCGACAACCAAATGGTGTCGACTTCTTCCACACATGCCTCTAGATATGGCTTTAGGCGTTGTCTATTCACCTTGAACGTATTCCCCCTTTTAAATCGTCCAATTCCACAGCTCCGTGAGGAAATACATTCTTCACAATGAACGGGCCAGTCCATCGAGACCGCAACTTTCCTGGAAATAGATGAAGCCGAGAGTTATAGAGAAACACTTTTTTCCCGGGAAGAAATTCTTTGCATCGAATAATCTTATTGTGGGAGAGTTTCATCTTTTATTTGGAAATTTTTGCGTTCTCATACGCGTCATTGCGTATCTCTTCTAACTCATTTAATTGAAGTTTGCGAGCTTCACCGGCTTTATCCATGTCATAATTCACCTTCTTAATTGCCCAATACGCCTTGTGATTTAATTCAACGAGAAGATGGCAGGGTTTTCCATACACAAAGCGGAATGGGTACATGCCAAGTGGATTTTTATATGCGGTACGATAGGCCCATAGTGAATCATTCAATCGAAGTAACCAATATTTTTGGTCGGGATTGATGGTCTTCTCGAGGATGTGCTTGATTTCCCGATTTGCTAATTCGTCCTACCCATTCGTCTGTGGGTGATAGGTTGTTCCAACGTTATGAACGACGCCATACTTTACCATGAGCTTCGCGAATGGACAATTGCAAAAGTTCTTGCCATTATCACTAATTATTGCTTTCAGAGCACCGAAGCGGGAAAGTATGTGTTCCTTTAGGAACCTAATCACCACTTTGTTGTCATTTGTATTGGTAACTATGGCTTCCACCCATTTAGAAACGTAGTCTACTGTTACAGGGATGTATAGGAAACCAAAAGATGGGGGAAAAGGGCCCATGAAGTCAATAACCTAGCAGTCAAAGATCTTAATAATGAGTATCGGTGTTAATGGCATCATGTCTCGTCGGGTAATCACTCCCATCCTTTGATACCTATCACCGATTTGCAAGAATTGCTCACATCCCGGAATATTGTGGGCCAATAGAATCCGCTTTGAAGAATCTTAGCGGCCGTCTTTTTCGTTGAAAAGTGACCTCACCAAGCTTCCGAATGACAAAATTAGATGACTTTCGGTATCTCGTCATTCGGTACACACCGTCGGATTATTTGGTCAGCACAATATTTAAAAAGGAAGGGATCATCATAGAAAAACATGTGCGACCAAGTAATGAACCTCTTTTTATCTTGCGGTGTCCACTCGGGAGGGACGGCACCCGTGATAATATTATTCACTATATCCGCAAACGAGGTCAAAGAAGAGGCAGCAAAGAGTTTCTCATCCGAAAAATATTCGTCTATGGGTATCGGATAGCTAGGTATGTCGGACAATAGTCGCGATAGATGATTGGCGACGACGTTTTCTAATCCTTTTTTTATCTCTAATGGAGAGGTTAAATCCTTGTAGGAGTAGGATCCACCTAATGAGGTGCGACTTTGTGTCTTTCTTTGCAAGGAGCTATTTTAAAGCAGCGTGGCCGGTGAAATAAGTGATGGGTGACCCATTAAGATAGAATCAAATTTTTTTTTAGTGCAAATACTATGGCTAGCAATTCCTTCTCCATAGTGGAGTAATTGAGTTGTGGTCTGGTAAGAGTTCGGCTAGCATAGTAGATGACATGAGCCTTTTTATTTTTCTGTTGGCCCAAAATAGCCCCTATTAAAAATCAGTGGCATCACACATGAGCTCGAATTGCAAGGAACAATCCGATGCTTGCATGATGGGAGAGGAAACAAGCATGCTTTTCAATTTTTCAAAAGCACTTTCGCATGCTTCATTCCGCTCGAATGGGTCATCCTTCATAAGGAGGTTGATTAAGGGTCTAGTGATGGAGCTAAAGACCTTAATGAACCTTAGATAAAACCTCGCGTGGCCTAAGAAGGAGCGCACGTCTTTGAGATATTTTGGTGTGGGTAGATCGTCTATGACATCTATCTTAGCTCTATCAACTTCAATCCCTTTGAATGAAACTATGTGGATAAGAACTATTCCCTCAGTGACCATAAAATTGCATTTCTCCTAATTTAGCACTAAGTTCTTCTCCACGCACCGGGTAAGTACTTTTTCCAGATTTTCCAGACAAAGATCGAAAGATGTGCCAAAAACTCTAAAGCCATCCATGAAAACTTCGAGTCCTCTCTCAATCATGTGGCTAAATAGACTCAACATGCACCTTTGAAAGGTCGCGGGTGCATTACGTAAGCCGAATGGCATACGTTTGCAGGAAAATGTTCCGAAGGGGCAAGTGAAGGTCGTTTTCTCCTGGTCAAGTATATCTACCTCAATTTAGTTATATCCAGAGTATACATCAAGAAGGAAGTATTAAGGGTGGCCCGCTACTCTCTCAAGCATCTGATCAATAAATGGAAAGGGGAAGCGGTCTTTCCTAGTTCCGGCATTGATTTTCCGGTAATCAATGCAAATGCGCCACCCGATGGTGGTACGCTGGGGAACTAACTATCCCTTAGCATTTTCAATCACTGTTATGCCCGACTTCTTCAGGACAACTTGAATAGGGCTCACCCACTTTCTATTCGAGATTGGGTAGATAATCCCGGCATCCAATAACTTAAGGATTTCGGTCCTCACCACTTATTTCATATTGGGGTTAAGACTTCTTTGCATTTCTCTCGAGGGCTTTACATCCTCCTCGAGGTGGATCTTGTGGGTTCCAATCAAGGGACTTATCCCCTTGAAGTCAGCAATACACCAACCAAAAGCACTTTGGTTCTTCCTCAAGATCTTTAATAGCTTACCCTCTTGCTCTTCGTCTAGGCTAGAGGAGACAACAATAGGAAATATCTCGTCCTTTACTAGATATGAATATTTAACATGGGAGGGTAGTTTCTTCAAATCGAGGGTCGAAAATTCATCGTTGGAGGGACCCATGAGTGCCTCCCTTGGAGGTAACTCCTCGAATCGAGAAACCCAACTTACATCTCTTGTGTCCTCATCCGACGCTCTCTCATTAAGTAATTCTCTCAACTCCTCAACTTCCTTCTCAAATTCAGTATACGCCCCCTCACTCTCGTGACTCGACACTAAGTAGGTCCCTAGGGAATCTCCACAATATTTTTCCTCAAAGTAGTCCTCTATGATCTCGTCGATTAACTCACCACGTGAAGATCATCTTCTTTGCTTGTATGTTGGGCTATATGGAAGATGTTAGGCTCTAAGGTCATATTCCCAAAGGTGAGTTACATCTTCCCATTTCAAGTATTGATTATTGCGTTAGCCATAGCTAAGAATGGGGGCCCGGGAATAATGAGAACATGATTGTTTGAGGCGAATGTGGGATCCGTGTCCCAAATGACAAAGTCTATCGGAAAGTAAAAAGTGTCAACTTGGACGATCATGTCCACAAATATACCTCTTAGGATCTTCACGGTTCGATCCGCCAATTAGAGAGTGATCTTTATGGGCTTGAGGTCTCCCATATCAAGTTGCCTATACATGGCGTAAGGGAGGATATTGACACTTGCTCCCAAGTTAACTAAGGCTTTTTTAATTTTATTTTCTCCAATTAGGCCGGAAATGGTGGGTGCACCGGGATCTTTGAATTTTGGGGGGAGATTATTAAGTATAATGGAGCTCACATTATGTGCTAGAAATACATTTTTCTTTACTTTCATACTCCTCTTCACAGTTAACAAGTCCTTGATGACTTTTGCATAAGCTGGAATTGGCTTAATGGCATCGAGGAAAGTTAAATTTAACTTTACTTGCTTTAGCACGTCTAGTACTTCATCACGGGGATTTCCTTTGTGGGAAGGAACTAGACTTTGAGGAAACGGTTTCGCGGAGGGTGGTTTCACTACTATCTCAGTCTCACTAGTGTCTTCTTTATCACTCTCTTTTAAGGGGACATCTTTGTCCTCTTTTATGCCGGGTGAAATCTCCTTGTCTTTGGTTGCATCATATGGAGAAGGTGATAAATCAACGACTCTCCCACTAAGAAGAGTGGTCACAACTTGACATTGCTCCTGATGTTTTGTAAAGGTGGATCTAACACTAGTTTGACCTTGGGGAGGTCTGTGGACCTGGGCAGGAAACTTTCCCTTCTCTTGGATACTCAATGATGATTGCATCTTTGAAATAGTCGCATTTATGTCGTTGATCGTGCTCTCATGTCTAGCAGTGGTTGCATTTTGGGCAGTGATGAATTGGTTTATCATATCCTTGAGAGTTCTCCGCGGTGGAGTGATATATGGCCTTGGAGGTGGTGGTGCTTGCACATGTCCCTTCATGTGAGGTGCTTGTTGAAAGTGTGATGGTGGGGGAGGGGAAACATGTGAATTCGGATTCATCGCAGCACTTTGTTGCCCATATCTAAAACTAGGGTTGTTTTTCCATGAAGGGTTATAAGAATTCCCGTGCGGTGCACCAAAATTACCCTTAACTCCTCCTACACCACTCACTTGCTCTTGAAGCATAAATTTGTAGGCGAGTATCATTTCGGCATTCCTCTGTTGAATGTCCCGCCTCACAAATATCACACACCTTATCAATGGGGTTCAGGATGGAACCATTTGGTCCTCTTGCACATATCTCAAGTACTTCTCGCATTCCTTTATCAAGTAGATCGAGTCAATTGACCGTCATTATATCCTTTTCTACGTGAAATAGGTCGGCCACTGATGGAGTGGTGGTCATTTGGCTCATTTGATTATGAGAGCTAAGGTCAGATGTATCCCATGCTTGGGTAGTCTCACCGACATACCTCAAGTGAATCTCAGCATCGTTAGCGTCTACGTCGATAAAGGGACCATCATACATGGTTTCAACGAGTTGTTTGGAATTTATATTCAGCCCATTATGGAAGAAGGAAATGATTTGCAATTTATCAAGTCCATGATGAGGGAATGAAATCATTTACTCGTTAAAACGCTTGTAGCATCGATCAAATGACTCATTTTCTAATTGTCGAAAGGTTTGAATTTGAGCCTTGATAGAGTTCGTTCGATGTGGGGGAAAGAATTTCTAGAGGAATTTAGATTGCAACTCGTTCCATGATGCAATCGAGTTTGGAGGTAAAAATCATAGCCAGATCTTAGCCTTGTCCTTTAGCAAGAATGGGAAGAGTTTGAGGCGAATCACATCTTTTGTACAAGTTTGATCATTGAGGGTCTCGCACGCCTCCTCAAATTCTCGAATGTGGAGATATAAATTTTTCTGACTCCATTCCATAGTAGTTGGGAAGTATTTGGATCATCCCATTCCTAAAGTGAAATTTCCCTGCATTATACAGGAGTAAAATTCATCCCGGAGTGAAAGTTCGCTCGGGATATAAGATTTCTCTCAAAGGGAGGTACGGGACCTCTTCCTCACCTGCGACTACACTACCGTGTTGTGACATGTCTCTCTCACTTGATGACTCTGTATCCCCATTTGGTATGCTCGGAGCGTGCTCTGAAGAGTGTCATAAGAGGGATGTCAGAGTGTTACCTGCAATTGAGTGTGGAAGCATGGGAGAGGGAACCCCGAATTATGGAGCGTTTGGAGTGTGAGGGATATCGGGGTCGTACTCAACTATCGGGTTTTCGTGAATGTTGGTTGGATTATTTTGGGGAGTTAGAGTGAGTTCAAGATTTTGCATTCATGGCATTTTGAGAGATAAAGTATCTTGTTGTATTTTTTGATTTTTTTTGGATCGAAGTTTGAGATTAACAGAATCTAACCTACATCTAACTAAATCCCCGGCAACGACGCCAAAAACTTGACGTGACAAAGAATGTGTCTCTAAAGTGCGTACTCTATAGACTCAAGTGAAAGCCTGTCGCGTTAGTAATAAACCTGTTAAGTCGGGATCGTCTCCACAAGGAAATAGGACGAGAAAGTCGTGACAATGGAAGGACAGACGATCAACCTAAATTCAACTCTAAGAAAAATGAAAAGATGATTGATTTGCTAATAATCCTATTAAGCAAAGGAAACTAGATTAAGACTATAGAACTAATGAATTAAGCAAGGATTAATAACTAAGAATGAAGTAATAAATACAAAGAGAAAAATAGGCAAGGAATACAATCCCCCAACCCCTAGTGTGTTGCTGGTATAAAATTAATCATAAATTGAAATGATTAATCAGCCCCAGACTTTAGTACTCCCGAGAATTACGTATATGAGGTTCAAGCTCGCACCATATGTAATCAAAGGATGAGTAAAGAGATATCACTATAGCTACACTCGCATTGCATTCTGAAGCATCCCGATTACCCCGAAGCAAACGAGATCCAAAGATCTATAATGGTTGTGCTCGCTACGCAACACGGTCTAATAAATACTTAAGTTTAGAGGATTAATTTTACACACATGCAACTCTCACATTGGGGTTGAGTTCATGAATCCCAACCCTAAAAAATCTAGGTGGACATATTGAACCTAACTATGCATACATTAACTACGTTGCATGTGAAAGAAATCATGATGAAAGTATACTGAAACAAGCAAGAACACTAATAGAGAGAATGAAAATTGAATTAAAACTTACAATCAAACTCAGAATTAATTTATCTTGAAGCACCAAATCAAAGATATGTTCTTAGGGTAATATCCTACTTTTCTCTCTATAAAAAACTATTTTGAAATGTGTTTTCTAAGTCAATACCAAGATACAAATACGTTTTAGAAGATTTTGTAACATATTAGAACTGTTTGGACCAATCAGCATGCATGTGAAAATTCGCGCATTAGGTACCTCGAACCGGTTCTGCTTGTACCCCGAACCGGTTCTCCCCAGAACTGGTTCACCTTGTGGTTCAGGGAAACTCGCTGGTTTGAGCCTTCTTTCCTTCATTTCCAACACTTAGAAAATTTTCATGTCTTCTTCCTATTTTTCTTGGATTTTTTTCTCAACTTCAAATGATCATAACTCCTTAATCGTAGCTCGGATTTAGGTGTCGTTTTTTCTAGTGTTATCGTTGTTTCGATCTCTTCAACTTTCCAGTTGCCTCCACCTTCGGGATCAGGCTGAAGAATTATGAAAATTCCCTTGAACTTGCCTTCCTAGCCTTTCTTTTATTGTTTCAATTTCTCTTTCGCATCGCTTGCATATTTTACCTGTAAAATACATACGATAAACACAAAATATGAAATACTTTCCAACAAAGGTTAGTATCATAATTACGAGTTAAATCCATATCAATCTCACCACTCGGGTTCACAAAAGGTATCAAAATTAACAGGATAAATATACAATATTTATACTCGATCAATCACATTGATCCACGGGTTCGCAAGGAAACACAAATCCGTGAGAGGGAAGAAACACACAAATAACTAATGAAAAAAGAATACGTATAGACCAAACACGGGTTATACAATGTGTATCAAAATAAATACGTTGTACATCCTGAAGTCTCTAGCGCTTTCGGTTTCTACCCAAGCCAACTTTTAAGCCATAAATAGAAATTACATAACAACCCCTTAGGTTTACATATAACCAAAATTAATTTCTAAAAATCATTTAAAAATCTTAGAAATTATTTAACACATCCCAAAAATAGTAGAAAATAAATTTTAAGGGATTTAACTCACACACAATAAAATATAGAATGATATAATGTATGTATGCACTCCTAGTGTGTGGTGTTAGTATACGACCTTTAGGAACTTGTAGAAGAATAAATGTAGAGTCTGAGGTTCTTCGAAAAATAATGGTTGGACTCAAATTTTGTCACAATTTCCAAACTAGATGATCACCTATATAATATAGACTCAAGTAAGTAAAAGATATAGGGTGGTTCAAAGTTCAGTACCATTGCTAATATTTTTGAATTTACTTCCATTCCTCATGACTCCGCGCTTTTTATCCATAAATTCGATCATGGCACTATCCTTTTTCCTTTTATATGTGGATGATATGATTATTACATGTAATGATCACTCCGGTATATTCGATCCCAAAGTCTGTCTAAGTCAATAAGTTAAAATGAATGATCTTGGAAAGATGAATTATTTTCTTGGTCTTGAGATCTCCTCTAACTCCGATGGATATTATATCTCTCAAGAAAAATATGATTGACATTTTTTACTCACATAGGACTTACCGATACCAAGACCACCGATACCACCACTCATCTTGAGCTAAATTCCATGCTCACTCCGAGGGATTGTACTCTACATAGTGATCCGACTTTCTATCTAAAGTTAGTGGGGGGTCTTGTCTACCTTATTGTCATCCGCCTAAATATTTTATATGTAGTTCATAATGTTTGTCTGTTTCTCTCTGCTCCCCATTCGTCGCATTATGCTATTGTTCTTCACATTCTTATATACATCAAGGGGACTATGTTTAATAGGCTTCACTTATCTTCTCATTTCTCCATATAGTTTCATGATTACTCTGATACAGATTGGGTAAGGGACACCACCAACCACCATTCTACCATGAGCTTTTTTTTGTTTCTAAAATATTACCTTATCTAAATGCATAGTAAAAAGGAAACTGTTGTTGTTCGATCGAATAAAAAATCTGAATATCGTGCTCTTTTTTATAGTCCCTAGGAACTCTTTTGGATATGTTTACTACTTAGTGAGATGGATGTTATCCATTCCACAGCTACTATAACTCATTATGATAATTAAAATGTTATCCAGATTATTCACAATGATGTTTTTCATGAATCAACGAAGCATGTTGAGATCGATTGTCACTTTGTTCGTCAACATCTTCTTCACGAAACTTGTTTCCTTCAATTTGTTTCAACCATCGATCAAACTGCTGATGTTTTCAATAATCCTCATCATCTAAGACGTCTTTAGAATTTAATATCCAAATTCAAGTTGTTTTCCATCTTACCACCTTTAGTTTAAGGGGTCTGTTAGTGTACTTCGTGTACTTTATATTATTGTAACTTAGTGTACTTTATATTATTATACTACAATTACAACACTTATTGTACTACATTTTTTAACCACATTGTCCTATCGTACTCCTAGTTTAACTATATATATGTTATGTATATCATTTGTTGAATCACACAAATTAATTCTATATATCTCATTTCCCCTCCCCCCCCCTCTCTATCTCTTTCTCTCTCTCTCTCATATTGTAATAGAAAACATGATTATTTCGGCTAAATAATATACATATATCAAAAATGTTGTCTCAACGTATGGATAAATGTAGAACGTAAAAAAACCACATTTTCAAATTACTTTGTCATATATGGTTAAAATGGTTTAACAAGATAAAACAAAGATATGTGCTATATATATATATATATATATATATATATATATATATATATATATATATATATATATGAAAACATCAAGCAAATAGAAATCATAATGCATTTTCAGGAAGATAACAATAAATTTTTTATCATGCCTTAACCATCAACAACCCACATACATCGGTTAAACCCAATGAATAAATTTATATAATCTCACGGATTTTAGAGAAAGATCATTTAAAAAAAATCTTGTGCTCTTAAATGCATTGACATATAACCAGAGTTCAATGACCAACCCATTTGTAATATAGTAAGTTAAAAGCAAAGTTTCTTTCTTTTGCCTCCTTCTTTACATTTGCTAAGACTTGTTTTTGCCCAATCCATGGACTATATATATAATAAAGTTGAAAACTTATGTATGTCATAAGATTGATCGATGATGTCATCCATATAAATTTTTCCTGCACTACCTCTTTTGCCCTCAATTATTTAGTTTCCCTCTCTTTTTTTACTTACCAAATTTACACTCAAATTCAAAATTTGGGGTACTTTGGTCAAAGTTACTTCATCAATGTTTTTCACTCTATCATTTCTCATGCAAAACTCAGGTTCTCTCCTCTCCTCTCCCGTTCTCTCATAATCAACCCAAAAGAACCCTACCACAAACATTAAGCCATTCTCTCCCTCTCTCCAATCCACCTCCTCCTCTTCTACGCCACACCCATACACACGCAGCTACCCCACCATAAACCCACGCATACACCATCACACTTCAAGCTCCAAGGTTGTCGCCTCTCTTCCCTAGTGGATTGACTTACGGAAGTGTCCTTTGCTTTCTTTGTTTCCATATCTGATTTTTTATGCCCGAGTCTGTTTCATGAGATTTTACAAGTGTTGAGTTTGGGGGGTTTAGTCTAGTGTTCAAGTGTTGGATTTTTTTTATGCCCGGATCTGTCTCGTATGATTCTTTTAATATCACTCTTGCATTCATTGGCTCACTTGATGTCTTAACTAGAGAAAAGAGGAAGGAATATGAAAGGTCTCCATTTGAGGTATATTTTTTTGGGTTTGTTTATTTGTTGAAAAATTAACATGGCTGTTTGTTTATTTGAATATGAGAAGTACATTACTCTAAGGGGTATTTATTTTCAAAGTAATTTCTCCAATGTGGGTTTTACTTAAACTTGGCACTTTCTTAAATGAGATATACTAGAAAATATATGTGATAAGTTTCTATTAAACTCATGTGTATCTATCTGTGGTGTTGCCTCTTTCATAGACGTTTATGATGTACAAGCCTGGCCAGATGGTAAAGGTTCTCTATTTTCAAAATAGATGTCTCTATTTACGTTCTCTGATTTGGGTTTGTATTATTTACATTATGATTTGGGTTTGTATTATTTACATTATGATTTGGGTTTTTACATTCTTATTTGGAAACTCACATATTTACATTCGGTTTTGGATATCTTAGCTTCTGATTTGGATTTATATGATTTACATTCTGATTTGGTTTTTGACAGGTTGGTTTTTGACAGTTATTCTCATGCTCATGTGTGGTGAGAGTTCATGTAATTGAATCCTCTTTGGTCTCCAAATTGATGGCATGGTATTGAAATATATGATATATTTTACTGCAATAATTATTGTGAGTTTATTACAAGACGTTAATGCTAACTCTGACCTGATGCAATTTATTGGTATTATTGAGTATGCTTAGAAAGAGAAGGTCAACAAAAGTACTTCTTAATACCTTTTAAGAATCATTGTAATTGTATTTTTTTTACAATTCATGATATAGGGGAGTTCCCCATCTTTTATGTACAATGAAAATTAGAGTTTGATTCAACTGTTCTAAATTATCTAACTACGTTAGTCTGATGTTATATTAATATGAAAGAACAATGAATAAATTTATTAGTTTTGAGTATTATTCGGATGATTATGAAACAAGAAACAAAGCCTATCCCCAGTAGCAAACACTTTATCCTGGCTCTCACACTTCCAAGCATATATAGCCGGTATTAAATATCCAAGTCATCCTACACATTCATCTCTACATAAAGACATATATTTAATAAGCTTTGGCTTTGATACTCAAGGTTCCTGAACTTTCTTGAACTGGGTATAGTTTTTTTTGTGTTTCGTTTCCATTGTTTGTTAAATTATAAGTGTTTATTTTCGTGCAGGTTGGCCTTAATGGAATTCAAGGTCTACCCTTTACATCTTTAAGACAAAAGATTAATTTCATTAGAATGTGAATTGTATATTAATTTCATGGAGAGTGGATGATACTTTTCAACCAAATCAAGCAACATCCTGAGCTACATATGGTTCTATTTATGGCTAGATATAATATCTATTTGTTCAATTATCTTTGCTCATCTTTATATTTATTTTTCTAACATGCGATGAGTATATTCACATATGTTATAATTTAATGATTCCTTGAGTAATTGAGGAAATGATGAAACCTTGGGGTGTTATGTTTATTTCCCGAATAACACGAGTCATAATTTTATCACAAACTTGACACTTCACGTTTTCTTATTAGACAAGCTGTCGCCTCAAACATCACTACACCAAAATGCTAATTTTGTAACTACCATTTTGTGACTGCTAATTGGGGTGACAAACTTGTCACTCCCGGAAGCAGTCATAAAATTGTTTGTAACTCCCATTAGGAGTAATAAAATAAATGGAAATAAAAAAATTGAATAAATTAGTTTGTCACTGCTAATAAGAGTCACAAATGTTACCATTTAATTCATTTGTGACTCCTATCAGTAGTCATAAATTTATAACTGTCACTAGCAGTCACAAATTTATCGATAGGCCTAATTTATGACTCTTATGAGTAGTCATAAATTTATAACTGCTATGAGGAGTCACAAATTTTGCCCTAGGACTAAATTTGTAACTGTTAACGATAGTCATAAATTTGTGACTGCTGGTAGCAGTCATAAATTTTGGTACAAGTCTTAATTTATAACTGCTAGTGATAGTCATAAATTTATAACTGCTCCCAACACTCACAAATTTTGGCCCACTTTAATTTGTGACTGTTCGGAGGGATCATAAATTTTTTAACCTACTTTAATTTCCCTCCTCAATCTTTCTCACAACTCTCCCGCCGCTCACAACAAAGTGCATTCCTTGGTTTCTCACAACAATTTTTTTCCCGCTCATAACTCTCCCTCCTGGCAGGTCTTTGGTTTCTCTTTCTCTCTCTCTCTCTCACTTAACTTTACTCACTCTTGCACCCCCTTTACTCACTTACCTTTAATAATTTTTGTAAAAATTTATGCTGAGTTAACAAATTTTGTGTTGAGGTTATAAATTTTGTGATTGACCTAGAAGGTTGTGTCCAAACAAATTTGTGACCTAGAAGAAGAAGAACTTCCATCCCTTTTTATCTTGCTATATCCTGCCTACATGTTTTTTTAATGAATTTCGGTTGGCATTATTTGTTTCGGGGCTTTGGTTTATCATGCTCTTTCTCACACCAAGGGTGCATTCGTTGAGTTTTTGATTTTGGTGAGTTTTTGATTTCGATTTGATGCTATAAAATTGTTTGATGTATGTTATTTGTTTGGGATTTGTTAGTTCGATTAATTTCACGCACACACTTGGGTTTTGCTGTATGCAAATCGGGATTTTGGCATTTGTTTGGGATTTTGCATTTTTCTCACACACTTATTGTATGCTATTTGTTTGGGATTTGTTAGTTCGATTTGTTTGGGATTTCCCACACACACTTGCCGTGAAATAACATTTTTTCCATTATGTGGTATTTTGATTCTTGAGTGTGATGGGAGGCTATAATTTTGGTCATTCTGTTCGGTGTTGATATTAAGTGGTATTTTGATTATTGAAATTTGTTTATTCAATGGAGAATGGAAAATTCAGTGTATTAAAGTTGGTTATATTGAACTTATTTTATGCGTGTTGTATTGAACTCAGTTTACTTTAAAAAAAATATTCAAGCAATTTGTAGTACACTTTTTTGGAATGCAATCTATAAAATGTGGAATGAAATATGTAGTGAAATGTGGAAAGCAATATGAATAACATGAACACTGTTTTCATTTTATACCAACCATTACAAATTACAGCAGTTCTTACAAAATTCCACCAATTCATAAGATTTTTCCATTACAGCCAACATAGTTTCTTACAAAAATGAGTTGTCCCAACTCAATTTCCATCACTTGCAACCAAGAATTACATGAACTAAGTTTTTAAAATCAAACAAACACAAATTACAAACAAGCACTAAGACAAATTTCGCAATCTCGTTAATAATTTCTTCATTGAAGTTTGTTGGTATCTCAAGTCTATCATGTAGTCCACAATCAACTTGATGAAGGAAGAGTTATCGTGCTCCACTACTCACTGATATTGATGACAAATAAATTGATATAAGATTACACCATCCCATAAAGTGTTTGTGACATTTTTGTACAAGAGTAATGCAACTTCCCACGATTACCATTTGTGTTCGATAGCATAACTTTAACTTTTGTTATAGCTCCACAATCGTATTTTTTCAAAATAAAGTGTAACTTTAAATTCTGTAATTATTTTTACATTTTAATCGTCCTCTATAGTTTCTATCATATCCCAACGAAATTAATTGAGACACGACAGTGAATGAACAATTATTTTTGCTATCTCCCAACTGTACCACCACCATTATTGAGTGTGATTAAATCTGAATCGTACTGATTGATGGAGATAAGACCATTTTCGTTGTGATGTATTTTTTGTCGTGTAGTTTTTGTTCATTTTCTCTGTGAGTTTTCGTTCATCGCCGTGGTGTAATTTTTGTTGTGTAGTTCTTGTTCTGTGATGTAATTTTCGTTCATCGTTTTGCATTTATTTGTTCATCGATGTTCGTCGCTGTGTATTAATGTCTATTTTATCCCATCTTCTTTTTTTCTCAACTCTCAACTTAATAAGGCATAAAGTAGACCAATCGAAATATCGATCCAATCATCGGATTCTAACAACAGTTCGGATTAGATTGGTTTCTGAAATTGAAATTGAATTTATTTGCATTGAATTCGGTTCTCTTCCAATAGGTAAACCAAAATTTTGCAATTTATGAGTGTATCTGTAATATATAGACAATTTTATTACATAAATTTTGCAATTACAGTACCGTTTCTCAATTAACATCTGAAATTTTTCAATTTATGTGTGTATCTGTAATATATACACAATTATATTACAAAAAATTTGCAATTATAGTACCGTTTCTCAATTAAAGCTTTGATCTCTGGGCTAGGTACAATAACTATTTTTCTCACTGGTATTCATGCTTTACCATGTAGTTATTCATTGGAGCTGCTAAGGTTCCGTGAAGTCCAGAAGGCAAAACTCTTCAACTATTTGTTGACATTTTAATATCTAGCAATTCAATTTCCATTTTTAACAGTTAATTATTTTAAGTGTTTTCGGCCTTCAGAAATCAGATGGAACATGTAATTCCGTGCATTGTACAACTTATTTAGACATGCTGATAGAGTTGACAAGATTGTAAATATTATCGAGAGATTGGTAGAGATCATCATTCACTAAATGACTTCATTCTAAGTGTTTAAAATGGTTTTACACCTCATCATTAATGTTATCATAAATTGTTCCCCGTTTTATTTTATTTCATTTATAGAAACAAGGTGATTTAAAGATTTGAGTTCAAGCATTGGAGTCTGAGAGATCTTTCCAATATGAATCTGTTGTCCAAAAACAATAGTGAGTGTAAGTTTATCCTGTGCTAGATCTGCATTTTTGTTTTATGTGCAAAGACTTGTTGGGTTATCTGGTTGATTGCCAAGAGGTTACGGCTTCTTGTGCCAGATTTGCTTTATATATGGAAGCCCAAGCTATTTTTTTGGCCTCCCAATTTTTCGTTGATAAATAATTAAGTAATGTGAGTTTAACAAATACATGGGATATTATCTAGTTTTTCAGTAAGAGTTGGGATATGTGGAGTGGATCGTTCACAACATCTTAAATATGAAACTTATTAGTGCATAGTTCACATCATCTTAAATATGAAACTTATTAGTGCATAGTTCACAGCATCTTAAATATGAAACTTATTAGTGCATACAAGAAATAAAATAAGTACTCTCTACTGCTGTCAAATTAAGGTTTACTATTTCATCTTGTTCTCCTCACTGATCCTGTGGAATTCATGTAAAAAAAATACACTACAGGGTATTGTCGGTCTCCTATGGAATTATAAAATAGTTCTACCATTTAGAGTTTTCATTTCAGAATAATGGTTGTAATAATTGGGTGAGATTGAGCCATATCGACACTAGACTGACACTATTTCAATAAAAGAAAACGTGCTTGAAAATTTATTTGTAAATTGTAGCTTAATCTGAACGACTATTTTTAAGATAAATGGTTCGGGTGTTAAGTATACCAAGTGGAGTTATTCAAGAAGTAAGTAGGGAAGGTGGATTTGAATTAAAGGTTAATTGTTTGCAAGATCTTGCCAATGTCTAATGTAATGATGTGCAACAATGATACTGTTTTTATGTATTCTTTCAAGAAATATTCTGGTAGAGATTTGATGTGGTTAAAATTACTAGGTCTAACAACAATGGGTTAGTTTAATCCTAACAACAATCGATCCCTCCTTGCTTGCTTGGTCTGATGATTAATATATGAAACATAAGATGAAATGGTTGAAGAGGCTTTTAGTTGTAAAAATTGCATTGTGTTTGTATTTTAGAAATTGAATTATAAAATAAATTTTTAGAAATAGAAGCTTATCATTCTGACTCGAAGCTTTGAAATTAGACTTGTAACTAACATCCTTAATAAAGTTGAAAACTCTATGAATAATGAAATTACTAGTCATCATAGAACCTTCAAAAACACTAGAATTTCTACATTTCCATAACTCCCATTGAATAGCTCCAGGAATGATAAAAAAAAAAGGAATTGATTGATTTCTGAGATGTAATACCCCGTATTTTCTGTGATATTTATTTTTGGGATTAATTGAATTAAATATGTAGTAATTGAAAATTAATCCGGATATAATATTAACGAGATGTGAGTTAGTATTTGATTAAAATGAGTATATATGGCAATATATGAATATTGGAATTATTGAAATTGTCGCGAGATTGAAATACGGCAATTTGGGAAATTTTGTTGGGACGCGCGTGACAGTCGCGTCAGGAATATAATTATTTGAATTAAAAAGTGAATTTTATTTTTATCACCCGTATGGTCATTTTGAGTGCGCCAACGCGTTTGGAAGGGTCGAAATAGTCAGAAAACACTATCCGGGGGTTAAGTTTGGGTCCCGGAGCATTATTGGGCCATACCGGTAACTTATAGGGGGGTTTTAGTAATTTCGGAAATTGGGTAATTAAAACCCACGAAAATTAGAGTTAATATCTGACTTAGTATTAACCCACTAAGCCATGTTCCAACCCCAATTTAGGTAGTGGGCTACGGGAGAAGTTAGAAACCATAAAGATTGGCAAAAACCAACCCTACCTCCATTAACACCTTGAGAAGAACCTTGAGAAGAACTTGTAGAGAGAGAGAGGAAGAGAAGAATTCTGCAGAGAGAGGGAGAAGACAATCCAACCTTCAAGTTTCAACCTCAAATTCAGAGAAAGATTAAGGCAAGTGGTTTAATTACAATTGATTCAAAGCTATGCTTTTCCATGTTTAGGAATTATCGAATTTATCTTGGAAGATGATATAGACCCATGAATTGGAAGTTTAAAACTATGAATTATGTTAGGGACTGCATGTAGTAACAGTTATGACGAATTATGAATTCAAAATTATGACCCTTGATGATTTAAAAACGGATTTAAGAAGAGGTTTATGAATGTTCTTGAAAGAGTTAGAAAACTAGGGTTCTTGATGAAAATTGATCCACATATAGCCCTTGGTTGATGAATTATTGGTTTTAGAACGTTATTAATGTTGTAGGATGGTTGTATGATGATACTATAACGTTATATTAGAGATTCATGCATTAAAAGTATGTTTTGAGATGATTTGAAAACTGCAAAACGAAGCAGTCCGTAGCCATACCTGGTGTGTTCGATCGATCGATGCTCATCAGTCGATCGATCGACCACCATCGATCGATCGAAGGTAAAGGTCGATCGATCGACCTTCCCAGAATGAGTAAATTTTTCCCTATTTTAAATTTTAATGGTGGTAACCCTTGGAAAATATTATTGGAGACCTTATGAATACCCTTAAACTTAAGGAAGACCAGTAGGCATGATTATGAAATTTGGACCTTAATTGGAATTCAATTTGAGGAATTATTCTAAATTATTGAAATTCGATAAGTGAGATAATAGTTGGGTTAATAGTGTAAATTTCAATAATTTGAAGAAATGAGGTTTGGGGCAGAAGTAAAGACCTTAGGAATAAAGATGTTATATGTTAGAATAATAGAAACTTAATAGTCTATTTGAGATAGGTATTAAGTATAAGAAACTACGACGTGAGACGTGTCGGCAGTTTAACTTTTATATTATCGGGAGACTTAAAAATATATGAATTTGGAATAATGGTATAAAGATGTAGAGTATACCTTTATTAATATGGAGATATCTAAGATGTGTGAATGCTTAGCATATAAATTTTATGTGTATGACATACCTACCATACTTGCTATCATGGGAGGTTTACGTTCGCTTAGGGCCTTCTTATCCTTGTGTTGCCCGGATTTAGATTGGTTACCTCGATGAACATAGGTCAGAGAAGGACTTATTGGGTTATTAATAAGTTTGCTGATCGTGGGAGCATAGGTATGTACGTGACCCAAGTGATGTGACTGTGTTCGCCTCCATTATTTGTGATGTTGTTATCTGAACGATTCCTGAGAGATTCGGAATGCGTGATCCTTATGTACGTGATGTACCGGGATGGATAGCAGAGTATGTGTGCACCGCAACTTAGCCTTTGGGTGCTTGTATTGTATAGTTATGATGTGAATAATATATGGTTAAATGAAAAGGAAATTGCTATGTTAAATTGTGAGTATAGTAATTGTAATATTATGAAAAGATAAAAGGGGACTGATATCAATAAATGGTTTTGTTAATAATTGGGAATCCGAGAATTAAAGTAGAACTCTCTATTTAATTGTTAATGTTGGAAATAAAACGTGAACCGAGTAGAAGTGTTAGAAACTCTTTTGAACTAGATAATTATGAGAAAACACATGAATGGGTACAGGAACGTTAGGAGTGCACAGTTAGACGAGAGGTGAGTATTTCATGTGAGAGCACGTCCTAACATGTATTTTGCATTTATTGTTTTAAATGTTATTAAAGCACTTGCTGTTTTTAAAATACTCTCCACTTTCGGGCTCTGACCCGTTTGCTTTCAAATCTCTTTTTTTGTAAAAACCTTTTAGGTGCCCAGCCACAAGGACACCATGCATAGTATTTCCATTCAGGTGACGAGCTGTAGCTGTTGTGGAAGTTACAGGGCTTTGACAGTAGACACCTCTTTTCTAGTCTTGATTCCATATTCAGTTCCATCATTGTAGGGCATGTCGCCCATTTCTATTAGAGACATTTTATATTTCAGTTATTCAGACTTTGGTTTGTATTTATTCAGGTTACACTATTTTATTCATTTCAGTTGTGGGATTGTGGGGAGGAGTATTTCCTCCAGACTTATTATTACTTGTTGGTTGTTCCATTACGACTTTATGGTGTATGGTGATGTTATCTTACATTTCTTTTATCGCATGTTAATCTGATTTAATTTAAAATTTGACATCTTACTTTTTAAATACTAGGTGGTTAGTAATCATTAAATGTTTTTGACAGTGATGCTATTAACTTAACCAACTTGACATTTTCAATTAATTTAATAAAGGAGTAGCTACCCGGTATTTAATTAGTCGGGGTGTTACAGGTGGTATCAGAGCATTAGGTTCTAGTGTCCTTTAGGATCTGTACGGCTTGTTATGTTTCCGCTGAGCATTCTTTGATGTAGAGCCCTATGCTTAGGATTGTTGATATCTTTGGTGAGATTTCATTCTCCTGCTTTAATACATATGGTGGTGAATCTTATTTGCGATCGGGTGTATTCGTGTGCCGAACAATGCAGTACGTCAGGCGAAGACAATTGGGTGAACAGTAGGAGGCAAATATATATTGAGGATAATTGATTTATTTAAATAAGGATGACCGTAGTTGAAGTCACCGATACTATGGCACGGAAGTCCTGGATGATATAGAAGGCTAAGATGCAACCTGAGACTTCCGGGTACGGCTATAGTAGGAATGGGGTCAAATTAGACACATCCAACAAGGTTGGAATGGGAGAGAGAGAATTAAATGTAACATTGAAGAGAACCAGCAGTAGCAATACTCGAAAGGAGAAGACGGCATGTACTAGCCAAACGAACGCAAAGTATCCAAAGGCTTGGACTTGTGTCGGAGTATGGCTAATCAAGAGTGAAAATTTGAGGAAAAATTTTCTTATCTCGTGAGAGCGGAGTTTCTATGGGGAGAAACAATCACCACACTTAAGTGGAATGTGACGTCGAGAGAAGGCGTACATGAATGGGTTGACCATAAGTTCCTTGATCAAATGTTTAGGGTGAGAACCGAATGTCGTTCTGAACTCACACGAGAGGTCCGGATAAAGGTCACTTTGTGAGGGGAAATAATTTTTTTTTTTTTTGGTGAACCCTACACCGGGTGAAGTAGGTGAAACGTAAAAGGGGATATTAAAGGGAGAATTTACATAGGAAAATTGCTAGTCCTTCTGGCAGAACTCTACTTGGACAGTTAAAGCAAATGGTATTGTCGCATAGTGTTAATTGGGAGGTAAACATCCCCGGGTGGGGAGACACAAGAATCGAGAACTTTTTATAAAGTAAGACTGGGGAAAACTGGTGTTGGAGAAGCACCACAATGGGAAGACCCAATGGAGAAACCATTAAAATAATTCGATAGCGGAATTACTACCAAGCAGTGGTAATTTCAGTAAGAGAAGTGGAAAATTAGTAGCATGATCCTTAGGGCCGTCAACACTAAGGGAACAACAGAGATAGTCGTCTGAGTCGAGACTACCAAAGTCCGAGAGAATGGACCACCTTAACATGATTTGTGAGACAAAAGATAAGTGGAGTATGTGTAGAGGTATTTCTGTGGGGAGTGAAACCTGTGCGTTATAAAAAAAAAAAAAAAAAAAAAAAAAAAAAAAAAAATTCCCGATACAAGAGTAGGGATCAAGGTATTGTGCCTGGCAAGGGCAACAGTTATTGAACTATCCGGTTTGGGACAGATATGTGTGGTAAGTCCAGGAGCCATTTGAGCAGCCGGGACGATTGATAAGATAGAAATATGAGTTACATCCTCAGATGATGATGCATGTTATTTGTGGCATGAATGAGTTGCTACATTTGTCGTAATTGTTATTTTCACTTGAGAGTCGAGTTTAGGGAGTATCTCAGTAATTTTATTATATATAAGAACATTTTTCCCTAATAGTGTGGGGGTTACTTTTATTATCATCCGCGGAGGATGAATGGGTATATTAATATCGGTTTATACTTTATTAAAATTACTCGTTTTAGTGCTGTATTATACGAGTATGGGATGATATTATTTATGGTTTCATATATATGATTATACCGTTAGTGTGCTGGTATTGCAAGTTTATTGAGATTACCACCTTGGGGTAGCATGTTTTATTCTGGCGAGGCTCCATCTGTGAGAGGGCTGGACTCGCAATTGTACTTTTGTATATAGGTATATATACATATATATGAATATGTTGTGATTTCAAAATGGTATAATAGTCTCGGATATTTAATACCATTATGCGTAGGGATTTCATTATTATGGCGTATGTAATTGATTTACTAGTCAACAAAGAGTTAGTTGGTTTTTATAATTAACGATAGAGAGGTAGTAACAAAAAGAGTGCATTGTTTTATTCCCCGTTAGAGATTTGGTAGTTTATACTCATAGTTGTGTGTCTGGGGACGGGATTTTGAGAACCCCAATTTTAGTTACGTGGTGTATATGGAATGTGATTACCATAGTGTCAAGAGAAAGTGTCATTCGAAAGGAGTTACTTGTTTAAGTGTTATTACGACAGAATGTAACTTTGTTGAGAAACGAGAGTGTAGGGGTACATGTGACACCCCGACTAATTAAATACCGGGTAGCTACTCCTTTATTAAATTAATTCAAAATGCCAAGTTGGCTCAGTTAATAGCATCACTGTCGAAAACATTTTAATGATTACTAACCACCTAGTATTTAAAAAGTAAGTGCCAAATTTTAATTAAAGTCTGATTAACATGCAACAAGTGTAATAAAGAATAATAACACCATTCACCATAATGAAGTAAATAGAATAACCATCACATAACGTAAAATAAAGTCTGGAGGAAAAACTCCTCACTACAAACCCACAACTGAAACAACTAAACTGAATACTGAAATAATACATGCCAAAGTCTGAAACAAAACTGAAATGTAAAAGATGCCTCTAAATAGAAATGGGCAACATGCCCTACAACTGATAGATAGTGACTCTGGAATCCAAAAGATAGAAGCGCCTACAAGCAAATCCCTGTAGCTTCCACAAACAGCTACAGCTCGTCTCCTGAATGAGTATCCTATGCTTGGTGTCCTTGTGGCTGGGCACCTAAAATGGTTTTACAAGAAAAAGATTTGAAAAGCAAACGGGTCAGAGCCCGAATGTGGAGTTATTTTAAAAACCTGCAAGTGCTTTAAAAATATTTAAAACATTAAATGCAAAGTACATGTTAGGACGTGCACTCACATGATATTCTCACCTCTCGTCTAACTGTGCAATCCTAACGTAAGTACCCATCTATAACGACGCAAACCACTAGCTAAGTGTCATCATCTCTAGCTAGACTATCATAGGTCCTACCCATATTACTCGGTTCTATTAACATTATAACGCTCGTAATTAAGTAGGGGTTTAACGTAAACTCAGATGCTCAATATGCAATATATATATATCACTATCAGCTAACTCGTTACATTCTCAAAACAATACCGTAATTATATTCACAACATTAACATGAAGGTTCCCATTAATTAAGTGTATATCATTCACATCATAAATATACAGTATAAGCACCCCGAGAACTAAGCTGCGGTGCACACATACTCTGCTATCCATCCCGGTACATCACGTACATAAGGATTACATATTTCGAATCTCTCAGGAATAGTTCACAGATAACAACATCACAAATAATGGACGCGAACACAGTCACATCACATAGGTCACGCACATACCTACGCTCCTACGATCAGCGGACTTATTAATATCCCAATAAGTCTTTATATGACCTATGTTCATCAAGGTAACCAGTCTAAATCCGGGCAACACAAGGATTAGAGGGCCCTAAGCGAACGCAAACCTCCCGTGATAGCAAGTATGGTAGGTATGTCATACACACAATTCATATACCAATACTAAGTTAACACACGTCTTAGTAATACCGTAGTTTAATCGTAGTACATATCGCATTCTCGTACTAACTATAATTATCACAATTTATACTATTCCGGTTTATAATCATACGCGCCATAATTTTCTCACGTCGTAGTAGACACTCACGTCTCAACCCAAACCGTCCATTTAATATAACTCGCGTATATAGTTTACTCCTCGTAATAACCCAAAAGTCCCAAATCTATCCTTACATCATCAAAGGAAGGTTATCTATATCCTCGAACAAGTTTACGGGACTCCAAAAATCAAAACAGTCCAAAAAGGACCAAACTGTCAACTCGTTAGAAGTCTCGTTCGAACGAGACTGTTCGAACGAGATTCCTCTGTCAACTCGTTAGAAGTCTCGTTCGAACGAGGCTGTTCGAACGAGATTCCAGTTCGTTCGAACGAACTGTACCTTCTAACGATATTTCGTTCGAACGAGATATCGAATGAAATCCCTTTTCGTTAGCAGCAACTGGTCAACTCGTTAGAAGCTCGTTCGAACGAGTTCGTTCTAACGACCTGGGTAGGGGCTTCTAACGACCTGCCAGTTTCGTCCCAGATTTTTCCCCATCTCGTTTTTATCCATTTTATCACTCCTAATCTCTTCCAAAGTTCATCCCAACAACGTTTTAGGGTCTCTAATTCATCCTAAACATATTCAAGTCAACTCCTAACATGTTTTCAAGGATTAAATTTCTTTAACATCAATCAAAATATAAATCTCTACACTTTTTCCCAATTATTTCAAGAACATGAACCCTAACTTTTGAATCATGAATTAACTCACTATAAATCCGTTTTAATTCCTTCCTATCACAGATATCATAAGAATAATTATCTACCTATCATTCTACATGCAATTCTCCTCAATATTTTCAAGTTCTAAACTCCAAACTACATGGGTTTTCATATTTCACCAAGAACAAACATAAAATCCGAATTTTTCTAACATGGAAAGAACATTCTTTGAAATTAAATGGATTTAAGTCACTTGCCTTGGTTGTCTCTGAGTTTGGTGTAGGTTTGATGAAGCTTTTCTGCAGAATTTCTTCTCTCCAAGCTCCTTCTCCAAATGGTGGCTTAAGGTGGCTAGGGTTTGATTTGGGAAACTTAGAAAACTCTTCTAATAACCTATGTAGCCTTCTAGGTTAATATGGTTTGGTTAATGGGCTTAGTGGGTTAAATCCACATCAGATTAAAACTCCCAATTTTCGTCACTTTTAATTCCTCAAAATGTAAAATTACCAAAATACCCTTTAAGTTGCCGGTATGGCCTAAAAATACCCCGAGACCCAAACTACACCCCCGGCTAGTGTTTTCTGACTATCTCGACCCTTCCGGACGCGTTGGCGCACTCAAAATGACCATACGGGTAATAGAAATAAAAATCACTTTTATAATTAAAATAATATACCATGACGCGGCGGTCTCACGCGTCTCAACAAAATTTTTAAAATACCGTATATATATCTCACGAATTTTTTTTCATAATTCCAAATACATATATCAAAACATGTATGCACATAATCAAATACCAACTCGCATCTCGTTAGTATTTATAACCCGGATTAATTTCAGATTAATACGCATTTAATTAATTAATCCCAAAAATAAATATAGCCAAAAGTACGGGGTATTACCGTACATATTATGGACAGAGCTTAACGGATTCCGATGACCAAAAATGTTAGGTAGTAGTGTATCGGGGGGGTTCCTTGTTTGGATTTCGCTTTGCGAGACACCCCACGCATGAAACTTAGCGTAAGATTGGTAGTAAGGAGAAGTGTGGCCTTTCGTTCATGAATTGGATACCTCTATCGATATGAGAGTACGTAGTTATAACGGGAAGTTACAAGGAGTAAATTATGTTGTAAGGCCATTAGAGCCAGTTGTTAATAAATGACGAGATAAGTATTAATAATGTTGGTTTTGTCACGGCATGTTGAAGGACGCATTGAGGATAAGGGGATTTAGGATTTCTAATTCAGAAGCGATTGAGAACGCCCAAGTGGTATAGAACCGTTGTATTTATAGTGACAATAAAGAGTTTGAGATTTGTATGAAGCGTATATAATGTTTAAAAACCGTATGGTTGGGTTATAAGGGGCATAGACATCTTGATTTACTAAAGAGTAAATCAAAGGAAGAGGGAACATGGACGGGCGAGATTATTACTTATGAGGTTAAACGTCATAAGAAAAGGTGTAAGTGAATATCATGTGTAGTCAGTGTAGCACGTTCAAATTTGGAGAAAAGGCAGTAGCAAGCCATTTAATAAAGAGATATCTCTTGAAAAGGGGAATAAATTATTATGAGAAATTTGGAGTAGAGTTCCGATCAATCGAATGTTGAGGGTGACTCAAGAGTAAATAAAAATGAGGATGTCAATCAGGTATAAAGTCCAGATATGCACAAAGTAGTAAAAAGGGTAAAGGTCCAAACTTTTGGTATTCGTCGGGAGAATGAAATCTTTAAGTATCTTTGAACGGGGAAAATTTTATGTGAATATCGGCATTGAAAGAGGGATAGTAAGTAGTAGACCAGTTGGGGTTAGATGACCCACCAAATAATTTTGTATCAAGACAAAGATTCCAAGAATGGGAGGGTCAAGTGGAAAAAAAAGTGAGAAATGGTTATGTGGTACATGTTGTCCAAAAGGAGAGAAATGGTTATATACTTGGGGTGATTTCCACTATTAGATAGTGAACACGCCGGTACGTGGTTCGACGTAGTACTATTTAGAACTGGGATGAAATCCCCGATATCCACATTCAAGTGGGGTGACAATAAGTAGTGAGAAATAACGATTCAAACTGAGGGTTGTATCACCTAAAACCCGAGGTGCAGGCGCACGGTGACTAACGATTGATGAATTGTATGAAAGAAATTTTGGATTCATTGCGATATTTTCAATTCCAAATCGGGTATAACTAGTGAGGTACATTGTAGACATGAGGAGCAGATATTACCAAATGGTAGCGTTGGGGAAAAAGCACCCGTATATATTTATGGTGGACAAGGTACTTATAAAGGTTTGTGTAACACCAACAGGCTGAAGTGGTTTTCCCTTGTGTAAAAATCACAACGTCGGGATATTTCAAGGAATAGACAAGCGTAGTCAGATGTGTTATTAAATTCAACCCAGGATGGGAGTTTGGTGTTTTGATAAACACGGGAGTTAGTAGTGAGGTGCGAACTCACGTTACTGATAAAAACAATGCGGCTAATGATGTATAGGCTATTTTATTCGAATGTTGTTTAATAAGAGCACAAGGTGAGGTGTTATCGAATATTATTCTGATAGGGTATCAAGTATGTTAAACAAACTCATTGTGAAGCGAGGGTTTTAGTAAATTGGACTTTTCTTTATTATTGTTTTGAATACGGGAGGATACCTATTTTTCCAGGTGTGCCTTACTTTTTCGAATTTCGGGACGAAATTCTGTTATTAGGGGGGAAGTATGTAATACCCCGTATTTTCTGTGATATTTATTTTTGGGATTAATTGAATTAAATATGTAGTAATTGAAAATTAATCCGGATATAATATTAACGAGATGTGAGTTAGTATTTGATTATAATGAGTATATATGGCAATATATGAATATTGGAATTATTGAAATTGTCACGAGATTGAAATACGGCAATTTGGAAAATTTTGTTGGGACGCGTGTGACAGTCGCGTCAGGAATATAATTATTTGAATTTAAAAGTGAATTTTATTTTTATCACCCATATGGTCATTTTGAGTGTGCCAACACGTTCGAAAGGGTCGAAATAGTCAGAAAACTCTAGCCGGGGGTTAAGTTTGGGTCCCGGGGCATTATTGGGCCATACCGGTAACTTATAGGGGCGTTTTAGTAATTTCGGAAATTGGGTAATTAAAACCCACGAAAATTAGAGTTAATATCTGACTTAGTATTAACCCACTAAGCCATGTTCCAACCCCAATTTAGGTAGTGGGCTACGGGAGAAGTTAGAAACCATAAAAATTGGCAAAAACCAACCCCACCTCCATTAACACCTTGAGAAGAACCTTGAGAAGAACTTGTAGAGAGAGAGAGGAAGAGAAGAATTCTGCAGAGAGAGGGAGAAGACAATCCAACCTTCAAGTTTCAACCTCAAATTCAGAGAAATATTAAGGCAAGTGGTTTAATTACAATTGATTCAAAGCTATGCCTTTCCATGTTTAGGAATTATCGAATTTATCTTGGAAGATGATATAGACCCATGAATTGGAAGTTTAAAACTATGAATTATGTTAGGGACTGCATGTAGTAACAATCTGGACGAATTATGAATTCAAAATTATGACCCTTGATGATTTAAAAACGTATTTAAGAAGAGGTTTATGAATGTTCTTGAAAGAGTTAGAAAACTAGGGTTCTTGATGAAAATTGATCCATATATAGCCCTTGGTTGATGAATCATTGGTTTTAGAACGTTATTAATGTTGTAGGATGGTTGTATGATGATACTATAACGTTATATTAGAGATTCATGCAATAAAAGTATGTTTTGAGATGATTTGAAAACTGCAAAACGAAGCAGTCCGTAGCCATACCTGGTGTGTTCGATCGATCGATGCTCATCAGTCGATCGATCGACCACCATCGATCGATCGAAGGTAAAGGTCGATCGATCGACCTTCCCAGAATGAGTAAAGTTTTCCCTATTTTAAATTTTAATGGTGGTAACCCTTGGAAAATATTATTGGAGACCTTATGAATACCCTTAAACTTAAGGAACACCAGTAGGCATGATTATGAAATTTGGACCTTAATTAGAATTCAATTTGAGGAATTATTCTAAATTATTGAAATTCGATAAGTGAGATATTAGTTGGGTTAATAGTGTAAATTTGAATAATTTGAAGAAATGAGGTTTGGGGCATAAGTAAAGACCTTAGGAATAAAGATGTTATATGTTAGAATAATAGAAACTTAATAGTCTATTTGAGATAGGTATTAAGTATAAGAAACTACGACGTGAGACGTGTCGGCAGTTTAACTTTTATATTATCGGGAGACTTAAAAATATATGAATTTGGAATAATGGTATAAAGATGTAGAGTATACCTTTATTAATATGGAGATATCTAAGATGTGTGAATGCTTAGCATATAAATTTTATGTGTATGACATACCTACCATACTTGCTATCACGGGAGGTTTACGTTCTCTTAGGGCCTTCTTATCCTTGTGTTCCCGGATTTAGATTGGTTACCTCGATGAACATAGGTCAGAGAAGGACTTATTGGGTTGTTAATAAGTTTGCTGATCGTGGGAGCGTAGGTATGTACGTGACCCATGTGATGTGACTGTGTTCGCCTCCATTATTTGTGATGTTGTTATCTGAACGATTCCTGAGAGATTCGGAATGCGTGATCCTTATGTACGTGATATACAGGGATGGATAGCAGAGTATGTGTGCACTGCAGCTTAGCCTTTGGGTGCTTGTATTGTATAGTTATGATGTGAATAATATACGGTTAAATGAAAAGGAAATTGCTATGTTAAATTGTGAGTATAGTAATTGTAATATTATGAAAAGATAAAAGGGGACTGGTATCAATAAATGGTTTTGTTAATAATTGGGAATCCGAGAATTAAAGTAGAACTCTCTATTTAATTGTTAATGTTGGAATTAAAACGTGAACCGAGTAGAAGTGTTAGAAACTCTTTTGAACTAGATAATTATGAGAAAACACATGAATGGGTACAGGAACGTTAGGAGTGCACAGTTAGACGAGAGGTGAGTATTTCATGTGAGAGCACGTCCTAACATGTATTTTGCATTTATTGTTTTAAATGTTATTAAAGCACTTGCTGTTTTTAAAATACTCTCCACTTTCGGGCTCTGACCCGTTTGCTTTCAAATCTCTTTTTTTGTAAAAACCTTTTAGGTGCCTAGCCACAAGGACACCATGCATAGTATTTCCATTCAGGTGACGAGCTGTAGCTGTTGTGGAAGTTACAGGGCTTTGACAGTAGACGCCTCTTTTCTAGTCTTGATTCCATATTCAGTTCCATCATTGTAGGGCATGTCGTCCATTTCTATTAGAGACATTTTATATTTCAGTTATTCAGACTTTGGTTTGTATTTATTCAGGTTACACTATTTTATTCATTTCAGTTGTGGGATTGTGGGGAGGAGTATTTCCTCCAGACTTATTATTACTTGTTGGTTATTCCATTACAACTTTATGGTGTATGGTGATGTTATCTTACATTTCTTTTATCGCATGTTAATCTGATTTAATTTAAAATTTGACATCTTACTTTTTAAATACTAGGTGGTTAGTAATCATTAAATGCTTTCGACAGTGATGCTATTAACTGAACCAACTTGACATTTTCAATTAATTTAATAAAGGAGTAGCTACCCGGTATTTAATTAGTCGGGGTGTTACATGAGATAGATCTTCGCATCCACCAGGACATAAGCATAGAGTGAAAAGAGTAATGATCAAGTTTAAGACCAAAGATACCTGAGAAATAGTTCCAAACAGCTGTTGAACACGTGCATAATGTATTTAAAGACAATCAAGATAAGAATTATCCCTCAAATACTTCCAAAGACCCCCCGACCTTTAAAAGATCATCCATTGACCAATTTAACTTCCTTTTTAGAGGTCCAAAAGACAGAGGAAAATGGTACTCATTCCAACCAAGCATGGATACAATAAATATCAGAATGCCTGCAAAAATTACCAAATCTGCCATTTATGCATATAAAATTACTCATTCTAAGACTGGTGTGCTTGATACATTGCTTTCACATAAGGAAACTGAAGAGGAATAAACATCTAATTCTAGACTTGTTTGAAGTAATGATGATATACATATCATACTGAAGATTAATAAAGAAGCAGGCCTAACAGTAACTACTGAAGTACCAGGTAAACACAATTATAACAAAAATCGAATGCTAAACCCTATCCGATATAGATCCTAAAGATAGTAGATACACAATAAAATGTGAACTGAAAAGCAAGCATAATTTATAAACCATATTAGTAAGTAATATAAACCATATCAGTAAAACCTTAAGGAGAAATAAACCAATATAAACCAAAAAAATCAATATAAATGCTTGGGATTTAAATCTAAGCAACAATCGTATTTCGATGACTGCAGTTATGTTTACTTAAGCACACACGATTTTCGTAACCTCAAATAATGGCCAGGTATTTATAGTCTTGTGTACATGCTTCATATTCAACTTTTTTCTATTTAAGACTTTATGAAGACATGAATGCATGGGATATAAAAGGATATGAATGTTTGAGTACGTGAAAAATGTTAGGGAGAGTGAAGGTATTAACACACTATCCTTTTAGTTTCAATGAGAATACTATGTGTCATGCGAGTCAACAAGAATACTTTTGTCTACTATGTGTCGTGCGGGCAAACGAGAATACTATTTGGTATCTACTTTATTTATTCTCCCTCATTATATATTCATTTGGTCATGATTGTTTCTATGTTCTCTATTTCTGCTAATATTGGGCCTTCTGCTAATCTTGTTACATTATGAATGTTTTGACTGATTTGGTTGACAAGTACTCATAGAGACACCTTGTTCCATTATGAATCTTGTTATATTATTATGAATGTTTTAGTACTTCATCCTTACTAGTTTTAGATTCTTAATGTACGAGGGCACATGTTATCAGGACCGGCCCTTCTTAAAAAAAGTTTCCATAATTATTGAATTATCTGATCATCTTCTATTCATTTGATGTTTCTTCCACGCATTAATTAAAGAACTGGATGATATGGAAAAGGTGAATACAAAACTCTCTATTATAGTTGAAGAAGTGACACAAGAACACTACAAGAAGAGTGAGGTAAATATATGTTTTACTCTTTCAACCTCCTTCTTTTGTAAGGGTTATTATCATCATTTATACATAGACTTGTACACTGAAGATCACATTTAGTAATTTTAATATAAAAACTCTATAGATTTCGAAACCTTGAAAATTTTAATTCTCCACATTTCTATTTCGTGTTGCTCTTAATTCAAGATGAAACTTTTACTTGAAAAGTATTTTCCCTGAATTTTGTTATCTTGAAAATATTTTCCATGTAAAATCTTTTCTTTCCCATCTTTGTAATCAAATGTATTTTCCAAGGTTAATAGTGGAGAGTATCATTTTCCAACCTTTGGGAGAGAACATATTTTCAGTGGAAGCTTCCCTAGGTACACTTGGAGATGCCTATTTTTTCATTTTAATCCAGTGATGCTTACTTCTCTCATTTTAATCTGATAAGAACATCATTATCCAGTACTAGAACAAACACACAAAAGTTGAAAAAATAGTGTATAAGAGCATTTTCATGATTTTTCCTCAATCGTATGCATGCTAGGATGAAGAATGTTCTAACTGAAATGATTTCATGGAATTGATGTACCTTTATATTTCCCTTTTTTATTAAATGGATCTTCAAAGGCGGGTTGTTGTCAACTTTTTCTACAATCCTGAGCATTTGAGGGATCAAGTTAGAGAACTCATGGAACCAATTCTATCTGTTTTACTAGAACAGTGTGTGAATTTGTTTATACTGGTGTGCTATAGACACAATGATGTATATAGTTTGTAAATTTTCTTAACCCTGTATGAACCACAATGTGCATTATCTACTAGTTATTACCTAATTTGAATTGTGGTATGGATTGAATTTCTACTCCAATGTTTATGTCTCAGCGTTTGTAGTTTCTCTAGTTATTGTATGCTCATTTTGTTTAGCTATTTAGCTGATAGCTAATAGATATTCCTTTAGTTCTTGTTTGTTTCGAGTTTTTGCGATTGTAGTTTCTCGTTTATCAATGACTGCAGTTTCTCGATCCCCTGTTCAAAATTATGTGTTGCCTAATTTATTTCCAAAAAACTAGGGGAAATAAATTTATTTTTCATGGGCCTTGGTATTTTTTATTTATTTCTTTCTCATCACAACAATATCATGGGCCTTGGTATCATCTATTTTTCCCATTCTCTTGTTCAGTTTTTAGTAGTTTTTGTTGGGTAGTGAGAAACAGTTTTGTTTCTCCTTCTTAAGTTATTTAACTTATTACCCTCATCCCCAGGTTCCCTTCCTTTTGATTTCACTTGGAAACAATATATTGTCAATTCTTTTTTTATATTGGGAATCATGGGTGTAAAATGGTGCAACGCCTTCAGTAAGATTCTTACTATAAGAGATATTATATTTTTATAGATGCTGCCATCAAGTATATAATAGTAACACACACACACACACACACACACACACACACGTACGCTTACTAATCTCTCCTTTTGTGTGTTACCATTTCTTACTATTTTTAAGGTTCACTGTAATCTTTAACGAGTCTTCTCAAATGGTCCCAATGGTGTTGTGCCCTAGACTAAAACTTTCTAGCTGTTACCGAATCAGTTGGAACTTAAAATAGTAGTACAACACAAAAACAATTGGAATGGTTTAAGAAAATTTAAATTGGTTAAATTGTAAACAAAAAAAAATCTCGCAGCACTGTCATTTTGGCAAGAATCCCCCGTAAACTATATTGATGCATAAAATTCCCCTGAACCATGTATTTGGGTGCAAGGACCCTTGTGTATATATAATACTCTATGGGAAATCCTAGACATTACATATCTCCAATTTGAAATTCTTATATTTGTTTTTCGTCAGGCCTATGTGACTCAACAAGACATTCTAACATGGACAATATTGGTTAGGGAAGCTGTGTACTACTCGACTGAGCTTCAATTGCCTAATTCAATGTCCAGAGCTGAGAAAAAGGAGAGAGTAGAGAGGACGATAAAAGAGATGAGGTTGGAAGACTACATTAACACGAGGATAGGAGGTTGTGGCAATAAAGGCCTTAGAGGAGGGTAAAAGATACGAGTAAGCATTTATATAGAAATTTTAACGCGACCAACGCTTCTCTTCCTCGATAAACCCACAAGCGGCCTTAATAGTGCAATGCAGCCAAATCTAATCTTCCTAAAATTTAGCTGACACAAATTTCTAAATTCATTTACTTCCTTGCCTTTCCTTTTTTCTTTTGCAGATGTATTAACAATGTAGACGGCCAAAGCTTCTTTTGTTAAATGCTTTGATTATTTTTAACTTGCTAATTCCTATGAATAATTACAGGAGTAAACCATGAATTCCATACTACTATAATTCCATACTGTTGTAATTATGTACTGCTGTAATTCCTAGTTAATGTCTAATTATGTACTGCTGTAATTACTCATGGTGAATTAAACATTAACTAGGAATTACTATAATACCAAGTTAAAAATGATGTCTGTATAATACTGTAATTACTAGTATGAACATTATATACTGCTGATTTATTATGAGTTTGATTGTGTACCTGCTATTCTCAAGTGTATCTAAGAAGTTATGTGTGGTGTCATTAGGAAACGTTCAATGAGAAAGCAGATTGTAGGGATCAACTTGCATTTGCCTTGTAGTAATACAGTGTCTTTCCTTTGTTTACAACCAAATGTACCATTAAGTTATGTTAATGAACTTGTTAATGCTACTCAGGTATGTTGATGAAATTAATTTTCTCAAACGCTTGTTCCTTAGTTTTACCCATGATAGAAGAAGAGGATATTGGACTTTAAGGCTCTCAGTTGATTTGGAACACATGGGCCATCTCAATGAAAGTCTTTCAGTGCTGAACATGGGTTACTAGATCCATGGGTTCGTGCAGGTTCAAGAATATCATTGCAAAGGCGGGTCCTGTGCTTGGGAAAACATCCAAGATGCTGAAGAACTCCTAGTTATTCATGGTCTGTCAAGAGGAAGATTACTGAGGTAATAACATAAATTTTTTTATATTTATTTTGACAATCAGGTGATTAAATTTTCAAGTAATAAATCATACCTTTTTAATGTTAATTTTGGTTACTTAACACTCAAAGTTGTGCTTTAATAGTTATGGCTTAAGAATTTTCCTTTGTTATTGACAAGATAGGTTCATGTTCAAGGGAGACCATTAAACTATAAGACAGGGACGAAGATCAGGTTTTATGTTGAAGATGGAGAACAATATGGAGTAGAACACCTAGATCTACAATATTATGCCAGAGAAGGAGGTGGTTGGCAGGGTGTTCATTCAGAGGGGCATTTGGTTAACTATATTTGGGCTTCTCATGTCGGATATTATCTTTGTTGATGTACCGAATGTCTTCTACACAAATTTCAGGTATTTTGCCAACTCACATGTTCCTGATTGGAAAAATTATCTTTATTAGGACTTGATTATTGATAATGAAATTTTATGTACTGTTGATCTATAAGGTGTTTGATTGTGTACTTCTGATTGGATTTATTAGAACTTGATGATTGATCATGAACTTGATGTACTACTGATTTATTAGCAGTTCGATTATGTACTACTGATTTGATTTATTAGGAGTTTGAATAACATAATTTCCATTTAATGCTCTAAATCAGTCCCCTAACTAGTCTGCTTCTTCCATCTCTACAACACAGTCCACCTTTATGAAAATAACATCGTGCCCCACATTCTTTATTATAACTAACATAGTTACATTTTATTGTTTGCAGGCATACACATGACATACCCGGCATATATAGTATTCAAAGGCCTAAATTCAGGTGTTCACACTTCGTGGCAAGCAACACAAGCACAAGTCAATGGATATCGAGGCGTCATATTTAAAAAATTTGAGTCCATTGAACTTTCTCAACACGCATACTCCGAGTACACGAGGGAGGATATCATCGCATCAATACCCTCCACGGATGATATGCCAAGACTTCACGAAGCGTATCCACCGCGTGGTGACTCCCGGTCTAGGTTTAGAATGATTTGTTACATATTCATGACATTTCATATCATCAAAGTGTTGTGTCGTAATTTTTTCTAATTTATTTTTTATTCTACGTTCATTTTGTACTTGGTGCCCAAGAAGGGGTTATTTGATGTTAAATTAAGTTTAAACGAGTTTTATATGTACTGGATATTTGGAATATCAGAAATATAAATGAAATGTTGTCAAAAGTTTTAGACTTGTTATCATGATATTTATTCTACTGTCATTATTTCATCATTTTGTGAAAATATAAAGATATTTGTAACAACTTTTATCACATTTAACAAATACAACTTTTGTTACTGCTAGTAGCAGTCACAAATTTGTCACTACTGTCAATTTTGTAACTGTTAACAGGAGTTACAAATTTATCACTATTGTCAATTTTGTAACTGCTAACAGCAGTTACAGATATAAGATTCGTAACTGCTGTCCGCAGTTATAAATACAAGATTCATAACTGCTGACAGCAGTTACAAATATTATATTCATAACTGCTGACAGCAGTTACATATAGCAGTTACAAATTGGGGTCATCAGTCATAACCCCATAGGGGTTATAAAATTTTGTGACTGCTATTAGGAGTTACAATTTTTCTTTTGTCACCCCCTAAATTATGACGGTAAATAGCAGTTATAAAGGTCGTTTGTGACTGCTGGCAGCACTCACAAATCTCCCATTTTGGTGTAGTGCATAACTTACAATGTCAATTTTGAATCAAATTTGTGTCGTATTATAGGCAGTGTATAATTACCACCCCTAAAATACGTATATTTATATACTTATATTACATTGTATTGTGTCTATCTTTTGGAGAATAGCATTCAAGTTAGCGTTGGTTTTATTCATGGGACTTTTTTCACCGAATTTAAATTTATTAGAACAAATATTTGGGAAGCTAAACCAAGTCCCGAAAAATATTTGGGAAGTTATCTATTGTTTTTCAACCAATTCCTAACCTTAATGCAAGAGGAAACATTAGCGCCATATCCCCAAAATCTACAATTATTTCAAAAGGTTTAAAAACTAAATCCTAGATGGGCAAGATAGATTGAACTTCTGCAACAGTTCTGGAACTAGAAGAAAGAGGATTGGGGGTAGATTTATGAGTCATTCTTGATTTGATAAATTCTTTTATCAATTGGAAAATTAAAAAATCCACCATATATGTCATTATGATGCCTTGAAACATTTTTGTAATAGCTCACTTAAACCCCCTCATCATATCTCCCGCTGCTCTAATTACCACTGTGCAGATTCACATTAGTACGTGCCTTGGCTTTGTTAATAAACTTATGTCTTATATGTAACTCGGTAATTTCACGGCTCACATTCTAAGTAAATAATGTCATGCCTGTTGTGCGGTCAAGAAATAAAGACTAAAGTACGTGGTAATACAATAATTGTCTAATAACTGACTTGAGCTGAACATGGTAAAACCAACTGACAGTATTCATACGTGGTAATACAAACAGGTATTGCATTAATTGGTACATTGTAATACAACCGGTAGTTATTCAAACTTCGTCCCTTTTATCATGCCAAATAATTTGGTAAAACTATTTTGCAGTACCTAATACAGAATCTCTGTTTTATAATACTACATCAATTGATTGAAGTTAAGGATACGATAGCTTTGCTATTTTTTAGTTGGATCAGAGGATGATGGGGTATTATACTAAATCTTTATGTTTACATCTACCCCAACTAGGTGTTACATCTACCCAACTAGGCCAGAATAGTAATCTTTTACTTTTTCATTGTTCGTTGTCAGGTGGATGTCTACTTTAAATCGTTGGATGAAGATAAATTAGTCTCTCAACAAATTTTGAATTCATTAGAATCATACATCAGGAGTGCACTTGGTGCTTCGTTGCATCCTGCTACCATGATTGCACAACATGCTGTCATCATAGCTAAGGAGAGTTTTCACGGGATTTCAAATATGGCATTTGTAATCACTTTAGCTAAAGCAGCATTAGTGTTCAACACAGAGGCTACTCTTACATTATATGCAGGTAACAAAAAGTTTTCACATAATCTCCAGATATATATGTTGTCGAGGGATCTCTACATTTTGAAGTTCGAGTTTCAACTCGAAAATGGAAATTTAAAGTTCAAGTTTCAATTTAAAGTTCGAGTTTCATTTTTGTTTATTATAAAAAATGATTTTTAAATGATTTTTTATTACAAACTTCTATAAGTGCCATAAATATGGCCTCTGTTCATTCAATATACTCATTTTTCACATTACTTTTACTATTGGCACGATAATTGCTCCACGTTCTGTATCATGTGTATATGTCTATGTGACAGAGTTAATTCTCTTGGTGTGTGTTCTTGGAAGTTGTTTGGTAGTTTGATCGTCAGTATGGATTTCATGTCGGAGAACGTACCATGACTTGATTAACGTCACCTATTATAAGGATGTTTCCATTGGCTACCAACGTGATTGTGAGGCTCTTGGGAAATCTATGGATACTCTATTACGACAGAGACACAAAGTAATTCAGAGGATGAAGATTTTGTTTTCACGGTATAGAAGAGAACACAAAGTAATTCTTAGGATAAGGGTTTTGTTTTCTACTGTCTGTGTGATGTTTTCGTGTTAGTGTGTGAGCATATGTTATAATAATTAAACATAGGGTATACTTTTGGATTCACAACACAACTAATGAAATCGGTTTTACTCTCTCATCTCTCTGTCTCTGCTTTTATCTCTTTATTTTTTACCGAATACCATATCGTTTACGTTTTAAAAATATGATTTGAATCTAAGAATGTTGGTTTTATATTTCTTTTCTAAGAGTTGTTATGTTAAAGAATGTTTAAGTGACGAGCTTAACTTTTGAACCTAGCTATTATTTTATTACACTTGTTAATTCCAATCCCCTATATAAACTAGGCTAATAATCAAATTCACATTGTCTCATGATAATTTCTATTTTTTAGGTAAGGATCATCAAAGGATTGAGTGGTTGTTGGTAATGTTCCTGTCTCTTCAATAGCTTGACATTCTGACCATACAGTACTACGCTCAGCTTGATATGCCTTTTGTCTCACTCCAATGTCTATTATTTAATTTTGTTGATGCCTTTTGTCTCCTGCTTCGACATAAGATTCAGTTTAATTCTATTGCTAAGATTATTGAATGGTGCGTCAACAATATAGACTGAATAGTGCATCAACAGTACTGTCTCTTAAATAGCTTATTGACTGGTGCATTCTGACTATACACTGAGTGATGCCTTTTTTCTCACTCCAGTTCTCTGCTTCGGTAGGAGTTAGTTCTATCTCACTTCAGTGGCTAAGATTAAAGAATTGAATCTAAGCTAAGATTCAGTTCTGTTAATGTACCACTCTCCTGCTACTTTTGTAGTTTTTAAATTGCACATTCAGTTATGTCACTCTTTCAAATTATGAACATGGTATTGGACGAGTAACTTTTTTATCCATCCCGATAATATGTCTAGGTGGAAAGGTTGTTATATTATATATTTTTTCATTCCTTTTAGGTTTCTATACGACCTATTCCGCCAATGCAAAATTATAGTTTGAAGAACGAAAATCTTTAATAAAAAGTTTATATGGGACAACTAAGTTCACTACATAACTCTCATCTTCATTTTGTATAGGTGAAGCAGGCCGAGATGAAGCCCGTAAATGTTGCGTACCATTTTTTGATGATGACATTGTTTTCAAGAGCTTCTGTATGTGGGCATATTTGTCGTTGCTCCTGGATTCGTCCCTGTGTGTTAACGTGACATTAAGGTAGCCTTTTATTATCCTTGACGTGCTTACATTTCTTCGTTTTGGGGTTCCAATTTTGTTAATGATTAATGCAACTCAGCCATTTGTTGTAAATTTAGTGATATGAAGTTTTCATATATAATTTCCTAATGCTTTTGGTTAATGGAGTTCATATTTTGTGGAGTTCCTTTTGAGGTATCATTCTTTTGCAGATATTGGATATGCTCTTTTTCAATTGGTGTGTGTTCATTTTTTGTATAGTGAATATTTGTTCTATTTTCGCCAATCACTATTATGGATATTGAACTTAGTTGGTCACCTACATACAAAGTTCCCCTGTCCTACCCTGTTTGAACAAGTATGTGTTTAAAGTTTGTTGTGTATGAATATTTAGAAAGATTTTTTCTCATGTGTAATATATGCATCAATATTTGTTATCTACAAAGGATTCTCACCGCCCAATTCTCTTGGACGATGACAAACACGTATTTTTATCTCTTTGTTTAGATATAGTACATTTCTTTTACCAACTATGTTAGTTTTTGTTGTTTTACTCTTTACTCATTTCAAAGCTATGGTATTAATATTTACAATTTTCAAAGCCCTACATTCATTATAAAACCAACCAACCATAGGTAATTTATGACAATTGATATGTATTATATGATAGAATACTATATAGTAAAATAACAAGTATCGCGTGGCTAAATCGCAAACAACACTATATCAAAGGCATATCGGTTTGTATCGCATTTGTGACAGTATCATAGTAATATCTCTCCATAGTATGGACTCTAGATAATCATGTCTTGAGATTTGTATCGTAGTTGTGACAGTATCGAAGGCTATTTCAATTGACTGACTATATTTTTTTTCTTCGTATCAGGTCGAGTTTTGAAAACTACGAACAATCATTACAGTGGAACGCGTGGGACAACCTCAATAGATATATTTGTGATTTCTTTAAAGAATTTTGTTTCGTTTAAGTATTTGTTTGATGAATTTGAATTGTTTGAGTATTGTACGATTGGTTGTTACTCCTTAAATAGGGTGGATGGTCCAATAAACAAAGGAGACTATGTCCATTTTTTAAAAAAATTTACAGTGTTAATTTGATTCACAATATGAATTCGATTGATGAATATTGTATATTTCATGTTACAATTGAGTTTATTTGATGAATTTAAACTATTTGAATGTTGGATTATTTGTTATTTGTTAAGTACGGTCAATAGTCCTATAAATAAAGGGGATTAAGGCCAATTTTTTTAGAACTTACATTTTTTTGTTGGGGAATGAATTTTTTTCATTTTTGCAATACGTACTTTGAAATTTTTTGTCGTTTTGCAATTATCAACGTACCTTCAGGCACGGGCATACCCCATATATATATATAGATATATATATATATATATATATATATATATATATATAGAGAGAGAGAGAGAGAGAGGCTCATTAAACTTTCATTTGAACATACTTACTTTTTTAAAATAGTAAAAAATATAATTTTCAGTTGATATTTTTTATTTTGGTTCATGATATTTCAATTTTCCCCTATAAAAATATTCAGCTCAAAATAATATGTTTTATTATTTTTAAATAATAGGTAAAAACACTGACAATTTTAAAGGTAAAAAGTGTCATTTTTTGACCTATTTTTTAAAAATAATAAAAACATTATTTTCAGTTGATTTTTTTTACAGGAGCACACTGAAATATCATGACGTCATAAAAAAATATCATCTCAAATTTTTTTTACTATTTTAAAAAAGGGGTACATGTTCATCGGTATGTTGTCCGGAGGTAGTTGGAAAGCTTGACATTATATATATATATATATATATATATATATATATATATATATATATATATATATATATATATATATATATATATATATATATATATAAAGGATCTCATGAGGTCCTAATTTGAAGACCTCGAATACGGACCCTTTTTTCAAAATAGTAAAAAAAAAACTTGGCTGATTTTATTTTTATGATTTTTAAACATTTCAGTAAGATCATAAAAAAAACTCAAAATAACTTTTTTTGATATTTTAAAAAAATCGATCAGAGTTTGCGAGTGGACACACTCATTATTTGTGGTATTCAAAAATTAGTTTACACATATTGTTATGCAGTAAAAAACATAAAATAAAAAAAATAAAAATGTCCATTGCATCTTTAAAGTCAGATCGATGGTGATAGGAGATATCAAACATGATCAGTTAACCAAATGCAATATATCAGTGGCAATCACAAACTGAATGAATATATAAATATGTATTGCACTCACAATATATTATATTTACACCAAATTTTGATAATAATAAAAAGAATTTCTTTGACCAAAAAGGATTTGTTCTTAACCGATAATTTTTTGATCAATTATAGTGATCACATGAAATTTAGAATTTACGTCCCAATTAGATAAAGACATCCAATTGAAGTGGCAGTTGGAGTGATGAGTTTCACCGTGGACAAATTTTGAAGACAATTATTGGTAAAACCATCCTTGGTTCACCATATCGAATCTAACTATACATACATATATTTTATATTTGTACGCTTTTGTCTTATCAAACTATTGTCTCCTATATTAGATAATATCAGATGTGTGTGTAACAACCCGAATTTTTAAATGAGTATTTTTAAATAAAAATTGGAATATTCGAAAAAAATAAAATTTTGAATTTTATAAATTTTATTGGTTAAATATGTTGGTTATGATTTTAGAAGAATGGAACTTCAAGCGGAATTGAAATCAGATTTAAAACGAATTTTTAATCGAATTTTTAATATTTTGCCTTATGACATTTTTAGGGGAAACTGCCAGATTTTTGGCATGATCGATCGATCACCGGTAGATCGATCGACCATTTTCATCGATCGATCGATGGTAGATTGATCGACAATTTTCATAGATCGATTGATGGTCCCTGACGAAATAAAGAATTTTAATTATATTTTTAACCCTCAAATTTTACTATAAAGAGGAAGCTCGGGTTAGGAATTTCAACACACAACTTTTGCAAACCCTTATCAGCCAACACACCCTTCTCTCTTCATCTTCCACCTCCAAGACCCAAAACACCATTAAAATAGTTTTTCAAGCTTATTTTTGGGGGTCAAAACATAACTATTTCAAAGTGGTGCAAGAGAGTTTTTCGATCAATTTTCCGAGGAAAACCCGAATCTCTCGTTGATTTCAACATCTGAAAAACCAGGCATGTTTACCCTATTCTTTTCCTTTAGTGATATATGTCTTGATTATAGCCTCCATTAAAACTCATGTGTTCTAAAAGAAATTAAGAACTTAATATATTGAAGAAAATAATTATCAGGCTATTTTGTAAAAATAATTAATTATACCAAATAAAAATAATTTTTTTTGTTATTTTGATTGTATTTACTTAGTTGGTGATATTGTGGACACATACATGTAGAGGGCCCCTTAGTAATTTCAATTGGATGTTTATGTAAATTCCTAAAATAATTAAATTAATTATGCTAATAAATAAATAACTATTATGGAACTTGCGATTAATATTGATTCGGAAAAGTTATAATAATTACATGTTATTAATTTCCCCATATTTAGATTAAAAATCATTTATTGGGAAATTAATATTGTTGGAAATATTATCATACATTGTTGATTATGTTAAATTACGAAATATTATAATATTGAATATTTCGAGAACGTTGGTATTTTAGATAATTAGTTTTCACCCCTCGTTATAGTACACTTGTTAGGTATGGGACTAATAAGTGGACCTTAGTTGCGAATTATGATAATTAGGTATGGGACTAATTAAAATAAATCTACGCGGGTTATGTAATTTGGGGTGGGGGCAATTTCTCTATTTTTACCGTTGATGTGATAACCTAGAATTGATACCTAGTTGAAGTAAAATTGTTATAATCATCAGTTAAAACATGATGGGATGAAATTATGTTTTGGGAACTTTTAATTAGGACTAAGGAATATTTTGAGGATTTTCACATCGCTATTAAGGGTTGGGAAAATTTATTGTGAATAACTAGTGGAGAAATTTTGGGAAATTAATACCGCAAGATTAAAACTGGTATTAAAATTGGTGGCGAAATTATGTGTCCAGGGCCGACAGTTTAATCAGGTCAGAGGATGTTTATGTCGTGTCGTGTGTGGAACCTTGTCATATCGCGAGGATCGCAGGATAAAAACAGATCAGACGGCGGACTTGACAAGGGGATGTGTGTGTGTGTGGAACCTTGTCATATGTCGAGGGCCGCAGATTAAAATCGGGTAAGACGACGGTCTTGACAAGGGGATGTGTGGTAATATTAGTCTACTTTGGTGTAAATCACCCATGGAGGGAGGACCTCCATACCTAATAATAAAGTGAGAACAATTCATCCGGGTTATTTCAGAAACATTAACATCAAGGGGCTTGGATTAAATTTAAAATAATATTCGTGTGGCATATTTAAACCTTGGGGGTACTTAGAAAATTTAATTGTTAAGGATTATAGACTTTCTTTTAATTAAAATATTCTATTGTTATGGTCGATATGTATAGCACTATTGTCTGGGTTCAAGGACCCTAATTGAAAGGAGTAGCCGATATTTATGCTCAGAGCTTTGGCTCTGACACATGCATTGACTAATATTTTCAGGAATTAAATTGGAGTAGCTGCATAGATATTTTTGGAGATCCTTTGGAAGTGCAGCTGGAATTATATTATCGTTTTAGTCATTTATTTCTTCTCTTATTCATTCGTATTTTATTGTGAGACTATATTTGGATTTTATTGGGCCTTTCGGTTCCAAAGTTGTCTTAAGAGATTTCAGTTGGACTTGATTTATTGTAATAATTAAGATATTGGGAGATTGCATGTAACGGAATTTATATCGCACTTTGATGAAATCAGTTGGATATCCTTAATATTTGGGATTGATTTAAAATATGTATCTTGTGGATTAAAATTATATGTCTCACATCTGTCATGCTAAGGATGATATTTAATTTATTAACGCCCGGCTTAATTTTGGTGGCGGTCGATGTCAGAATTTAGCGGGGTGTTACAGTGTGGTCTTCCATGTGATTAGAATTTTGTTTTAAATATATGCAAAGTTACGGTATCCATGTTGAATGATCACAAAATGTATTCTAACTCAAATATATCACGCATGTGAGCATAAGTAGATACATGATGCAATGAACCATTAGAACCACAATTTACATGACTGTTATCGATTTCTTAAAGGTGCACGACCCATGATTGACAAAATTGTTACATAAAAAATATTGTCACTAATGCATTCAACAGAATATTACATGCAATGATATTATCGACTTGTAATAGAATAACATAGCATTAAAAATTTAAAAAATGTGCAAATTATGTCTTAAAATTGTAGTTAATGATTATGTGATTTTGTATTTTATCAGATTAAAAGATGAAATAATTCATACTTGTACAATAAAAAATAGATCAGTAGAAAACTTAAGAACGAAGAAGTTGATGGAGTCGTGTGTTGAACACTCTCTCCTTAAGATATAATTCGCTCCTGTTGCGGTGTTTACGGTAATGCACAATTAGCGTCTATCTCCTAGGATGAAATGGTCCCAACACGTGCAAGAAGCACTTCAATGTGCTTGTCCCATGAACCAATTATATTTGGTACTCTCTCCAACTCAATTAGGAATGGAAAGTACTGAAAAATATTTTGTTTATGTTCTTTAAAATGAAGACAAGTTTTGTATTTATAGGAAACAAAATTTTCTTTCGTGAAACGATGTGTCTTTTTGTTAACAGTCACTTTAGGGACGTTTTTCATAAACAGTCATGACCTTTAGTGATGGTTTTGACATACGGCCACTATATGTACCGAATAGTCACAACTTTTAACAACAATTCAGATAAATCATCCCAGAAAATTAAATAAAATTCTCAATAATTTCACATATAAGTGGGCCACTTTGAAATTAAATTTCTTATTCATACTTTGTCCGTTATTAACAAACGAATATAATATGTCTTGTCTTGCCATAAGAAACGCCTACGTACATGATCCCACTACGTTTGATTTGATCAAAATATTATTTTGCATAAATAATATAGGCACTTTCTTCCCAAATATATCTTGACTATGGCTTTGCCTTTTATTATAATTATTCATAAATTTCTAGTTTATCTGTCACTGTGTTTATATAGACTACTTTCATGCATGAAGCAATATATGGAAAAACATATGAATAAATTTGTCCTCTATTCAAGCAATATATGGAAAAAAAATCTGTTGATTATTATTGTATTCCATGTCACTTACATTATACAGAAAACAAGAAGCCATTCACCATGTGATTCCCTCTTTTAACCTCCTACTTAAACCTTGTGTATTTCTTTTAGACTTTGATCTCTCTTTCTCTCTCTTCATTTATACCAAACACCCTGAAAGATGCTGTTAAATTCACATCGAGATCATCAAAAGAAAAGAGTGAAGAAGTATTATTCTTTATATACCTTAAACCAGGAGCTCTAGCCCAACTTAGAAACTCCAGAATCACTACAAGAATTAGGAAAAACATATCAGAAACTCAAATGGCCCTCTACAATGTCACCCCCTCTTCAACACCAGTGATAACCAATGAAATCCCTTGTTTTTCTATGAGGACTAACCAACCTCATGTTGGAAACTAATAATTATGTCTGAAATTATTTTTTTAATTTTAATTATATTAAATTTCAAAATCCCATTTATGTGGTCTTGATAAATATCAGATAATTAATTAGGCATCTGATAAATGCAAAATTAAGGGTTGGGTTTGTTCCTATTTTTAAGCCGCTTAATGGCTAGTGGAAGCCTTGTAAAAAAATCCTATTTTGACTAGAATTTTCGTCCCTCTTTCCCTTATATATAGAATAACCTTGCATCATCTAGGGTTATCTCATAGAACACAATTATCTAAGGCAGGAGAGACAATTCGAAATTCTCTTTTCCATATTTTCTCAAAATTCTAGACACATATAAGTGATAATTCTGGGCTATTTCCAAGAGGTTCTAAGGTTCAATTTAAAGGAGCATTCAAGTCATCTTCCTCACACTAGCAATGGACAAAGGTTAGAGTTTGATCAAATTTATAAAACATAATTAAAATATGTGATTGGATGAAGATAAAACATCTTGGGTTCATGACAAAACTGTTTTATAAACTTGATATAACATGTAAGTTTATGTCTATATTTGATCACAAAATTGTCTAGCTTAACATGTGGTATCAAATCTTAAAGTTTATAATCCCATGCTATTCATATCCAAATTTTTTTTATAACAGTATAAATTTATTGCATGCTCAAAATTCTGGAATTATGGAAATCATGAATAATTGCAAAATTATACCTTATGTATGATAGCCTTTTAGAACTTGTGTAGGAATATTATGTAACTAATATGTATTAGTATTTCGAAATTTAAGTCCTCATATCGGTGTGAAATTCAGAACGAAATTGCAAATAAACAGTCCTTATTTTTGTGGTAATTGTCCCATATTTGTATCCCTCCTTGTATTGTTACAACCCTCATCTGTTCCATAAATGATTCATATGTTTCATGTCTCTAAAGTATTCTGAATAACACTTATAATGATTATGATATGAAGAACAAGTTATTTTTATGTCCAATTAAGTGAAAATAGTGAATAAGGGCAAAACAGTTTGGGGTAATTTTATTTCCCAGTGAATAGTTTTTTTTCAAAATTTTAGTGTTCGATTGGCTTGAAACTTGATACGTTGACTGAAAACATGCCAACAATCAGATTTCATTGCCTTTGGCATTGCATAACGTGTTTTTCGCTGATTCGAGGTTGTTAAGTCCCTCAAAACCCTATTTTTGTCGTTTGGGCAAATAATCTTAGTGCTTATAACTTTTGACATAAAATTGAATTTAACGTTCAGTAAAAGGCTTTGGTTTCCTAGCATGTTTTACTTCAATTCTACGGTGAAAACTCAAATTTGCAATTTTTGGCAAAATTTCGTGATTTCTTGTATTTTTAAGTAGTTGTTTTCATCGCATGAATCATTTAATGTTTATATATGATTATGATTATCACACAATATATGATTGACATTAATACATATTCTTAAATACTAATACGTAAATATTCATTTAACTCGCGTCGAAAGCTAAACACAACCTGTGACTATATGTGAGAATATTAAGCTTATAATCATTTGGTTAATTCTAATTTTAGTTATAAAATTGGATTGAGACAAAACACATGTTAATTTTTTGTTTAAACAATGTTAGACTTGTTTGTGAAAATTGAATAGTTGATATTAAGTCCATTTATCATGGTATAAAAATATTTTGGCAACGAACACAGATGCCAAAATTATGGGACCGTGATAAAGGAATTAAAGGGTAGTGCATCTTTATAATCTAAATATTATGTGATGACCAATACATATTCCATAATATTTGGACTATTTAAGAAATTTATCAAATTATATTTAGTTAACAATTCAATATTCGACCCTTGCAAATTATTGTTGTGTGATCTTTTAATAAGTGAACATTGTTATTACTTGCAGCTCCCCTAAACCTCTATTCGCATGTTCAGTCGTATTCCAAATTTGATGGAATTAATTTCTCTGGATGGAATGAGCAAATTGAGTTCATCTTGGGGGTTCTTGACCTAGACATGGTAATTATGTGTCATGACCTCGTTGCTATTACTGATACTTGTAGGGAGGATGAATTTGCTATCCATAAAATGTGGTCTCAATCCAACAGGTTGACCCTTATGTTTATGAGAATGTGCATGACTGCTAACATTAAGACCTCCTTACCTGAAACTACTAAAGATAAAGAGTATTTGAACAACATAAAGGAATGATTTTGCACTGCTGATAAATCCCTTGTCGGGAAATTGATTGTTGACCTGACCACTATAAGGTTCGATGTCACTCGAACTATGAACGAACATGTTATAGAAATGATAAATCTGTTTACTAGACTTAGGGTTTTGGGCATGACAGTGGATGAGTCTTTTCTCATTCAATTCGTCCTAAACTACCTACCTCATGAGTATGGGCCTTTCCAAATCAATTACAACACTATTAAAGATAAGTGGAATGTAAATTATTTGAAAAGCATGTTAATACAGGAGGAAGCCAGACTCAAGCAACAGAATGGCCATGTGACTAAAGGATAAGTGGCAAATCTGATGACCAAAGGAGATGGTTTTAAGATAAGACTGGGCATTAAGAAAGGACCTATGTCGTCTCATCAAGTTGAACCTTCATTTGCTGTGAATAAGGAAAAGAATGACAAGTGTCACTTCTGTAAGAAGAATGGCCATTTCCAGAAGGATTGTCATAAACGAAAGGTTTGGTTTAAGAAAAAAGGTTAGCCTTTTATTTTTGTTTGTTTTGAAATAAACTTTATTAATGTTCCCTCTAATACTTGGTGGATTGATTTTCGTTCTATGTGTTATGTTTCTAATTCAATGCAGGGCTTCGTTACGATTCGTAAAACAAATCCAAACGATCATTTTCTCTACATGGGTAATAAATCAAAGTCTAAAATAGAAGCTATTGGAGTCTTTCACTTAGTTTTAAGTTCTAGTTTTATTTTAGATTTGTAAGAAACCTTTTATGTTCCCTCTGTTTCTAGGAATTTAATTTCAGTTTCCAAACTCGCTCTAGATGGTTTTGCCGTTGAATTTAACAATAAGGGATTTGGATTGATTAAAAATTCTGTTAATGTTGGTTCTGGATTTTTATTGGATGGTTTATATCAATTGAATATTGAAAAGAATTTTTCCGAGTCCCTTCTATCCTTGCATCTTAATGTCGGTATGAAACGTATACTAAATAATGAAAAATCTGCTTATTTTTGGCATAAACAATTAGGGCACATATCCAGGCCAAGAATTAAAAGACTTATTAAAGATGGAATTCTCCATAACCTAGATTGGCCGATTATGATGTATGTGTGGACTGTATTAAAGAAAAATAGACCAAATATACAAAGAAACATGCCACAAGAAGTACCAACTACTTGAAGTAATAAGTAGAGATATATGTGGATCTTTTGATGTTCCATCTATTAGTGAAGAAAAATATTTCATCACTTTTTTCGATGATTTTTCAAGTTATTGGCTATTGTACTTATTGCATGATAAATCTCATTATGTGAATGTTGTTAAAATAGACATAAATGAGGTTGAGAGACAACTAGACAAAAAGGTAAAAACTATTAGGTCAGATAGAGGTGGTGAATATTATGGTAGATATGATGAGTTAGGGCAATACCCTGGACCCTTTGTTAAACTCCTAAAAAAATTTGGTATTTGCACCCAATACACAATGCCAGGATCACCTTGGCATAATGTTGTAGCTAAAAGGCGTAACCGTACCCCCATAGAGATGGTAAGAAGTGTGATAAATAGGACTCAATTTCCCACATATTTGTGGACACATGCTCTAATGAACGTTGTATACATCCTAAATCGGGTTCCTAATAAGTCAGTTGCAAAAAACCCTTTTCAACTTTGGAAAGGATGGAAAACCAATTTAAGATATTTACATGTGTAGGGGTTGCCAGCGGAAGCTAGAATTTATAACCCTTAAGAAAAGAAATTGGATAGTAGGATATTATCTTGTCATTTCATTACGTATCCAGAAAAGTCGAAGGGATATAAATTCTAAAACTTGAATATTAGAAACTGGAAATGCTTAATTCATTGAAGATGGTAAATTTAGCGAGACTGTAAAAGAAAGGGAAGTAATCATTAAAGAAGTTAGGGTACAAACTCCCATACCTCGAGTTCATAATGTACCTGTCGTTCCTAATGTTGTCATTGAACCAGTCATTAAACCAATCAATAACAATGAAAAACAAGTGAATGATCAACTAATTTAACAAACACATAATGAGACTACAACCCATGAACTTGTTGAAGCACCACATGAAGTGTCATTAAGAAGATCTCAAAGGGAAAGGAGATCGTCAATTTCGGATGACTATGTGGTATACTTTCAAGAGGCCGAATTTAACATAGGGAATATTAATGATCCAGTTTCTTATGAAAAAGCTATAAGTAGTGATGATTCTGATAAATGGATTAATGCCATGAATAAAAAAATAAAATCTATGAATGATAATAAAGTTTGGGGAATTGTTGAATGCCCAGAACGACAAAAATGAGTTGGTTGCAAATGGATATTTAAGACCAAACTTGACACGAAAGGCAATATCGAATGACATAAAGTTGGACTTGTTACCAAAGGTTTTAATCAATGGGAGGGCATTGATTATAATGAGACCTTCTCATCAGTATCAAAGAATGACTCGTTAAGAATCATATTGGCATTGGTGGCTCATTATTATTTGGAGTTGCACCAAATAGATGTCAAAACGGCTTTTCCTAGATGGGAATTTAGAAGAAGAAGTCTACATGGCACAACCACAAGGATATATAAAGGAAGGAAAGGAAAACATGGTATGTATGTTAAAGAAGTCGATATATTGTCTAAATAAAGCTTCTCGTCAATGGTACATTAAGTTCCACGATACCATTACATCCTTTGGGTTTAAGAAAAATACGGTTGATCGGTGTATATACCTGAAGATCAGTGGGCACAAGTTTGTGTTTTTAGTACTATATATTGACGACTTGCTTATCACCAGTAGTGATCTTGGTTTATTATGTGAAATCAAGAAATACATTTCAGAAAACTTTGAAATGAAAGATTTAGGTGAGGCATCATTCGTAATCGGGATAGAAATATCTCGGGATAAATCACGAGTAACATTAGGATTATCTCATAAAGCGTACATAAGCACATTTTTAGAAATATTCATCATGCAAAGTTGCAATTATGTTAACATTCCACTTTAGAAAGGGGATAAGTTCGCTTAAGTCAATGCCCATGAAGTGATTTACAAACAGAGCGCATGAAAGGCATACCTTGTGCTTCGCTAATAGGGAGCTTGTTGTATGCAAAAATACGAGCTAGGTTGGACATAGGTTTTGCCGTTGGGATGCTGGGAAGATATCAAAGCAATCCAAGGATTTACCATAATAAAGCTGCAAAGAAAGTGCTTAGGTACCTTCAAGGGATTATGGATTACATGCTCACATATAGAAAGATTGATCACCTTGTGGTAGTTTGTTATTCAGAGTCAGATTTTGGGGGATGCCTTAGCAGTAGGAAGAGCACCTCGGGTTATGTTTTTCTTCTTGCTGGAGGAGCCATTTTATGGAAAGGTTCTAAGCAAAGTGCCATTGCATCATCTACTATGGAGGTTGAATTCGTAGCTTGCTTCAAAGCAACAAATCATGGATTATGGATGCAAAACTTTATTTCAGGACTTAGAATTATGGGATCGATATCTAAGTCACTAATGATATATTGTGATAATGTTGTAGAAGTCTTATTTTCAAAGAACGATAGGTATACTAAAGCTGCTAAGCATATCGAGAAGGTTCAGAAATAAAGAGTGTCACTACAAGAAAAATATCAATTCGTGGAAATTTTACTAGTGACTAATCAACTATTGCCACTAAAACGTATATTTTGTGACAAAATTTATGTTTTCTACAAAAATGTAATGTATTAGTGGTAACAACTTAAAATTTCCACTAATTTTTCCACTTAATGTAAAAGCAGGAAGAATTAAACATTTAGCGGAAGCACAAAATTCTAGTTAGTTGCAAACTTAAAATATTTTCCACTAATGTAGATTCATTACCAGCAAATATATTAGTTTTCCACAGAAAAATATTTAAGATACATCCACTTTTCCCTACAAAATTAATTTATACTAAACAAAAAAAAAAGAAACAAAATATTTGGAGGATTCCCCCCAAAATACTCTCACCAAACTGAGGAGTCTCCAACCCAACTCCTCTTCATCTCCCATCCTCAACTGAACTCAACTGAACTCAACAAAGCCTTTTCCCAATTATTTGGGGTCGGCTACATGAATCCTATTATTCCATTCCATTCTGTCTAGTGCAATATCTTCGCTTAAACCACATGACATCATGTCTTTTTTTATAATATCACACCAAGTCAATTTAGGCCTACCTCTACCCCCTGTGTTATCATTAATACTAACTAAATCACTCTTCTTTGCAGGAGCATCCATTGGTCTACGCTTGACATGTCCAAACCATCTAAGTCGATTTTCTCTCAATTTATCTTCTATAAGAGCTACTTTTACCGTTTCACGAATTTGTTCATTTTTAATTTTATCCTTTAGAGTTTTACCACAAATCCATCTTAGCATTCGCATCTCCGTCACACTCATTTTCTGAACATTTTGTTTCTTGGTTGCGCAACATTATATCCCATATAACATGGAGGGTCTAATGGATGTCCTATAAATTTTTTCTTTTAACTTCAATGGTATACGCCTATCACACAAAATGTCGGTAGCACTTCTCCACTTAACCCAACCTGCTCTAATCCTATGAGTAACATCATCACTATTATATCTACATCTTTTTTGGATAATCGATCCTAAAAACTATGAATGATCAGTTCTAGATATCTCTTGACCCTACAATTTCACCACATCTCCATTTGTCCTCCTATTACTACTAAAATTGCACTCCACATAATTTGTCTTAGTTCTGCTTATTTTAAATACTCTTATTTCTAAAGTTTCTCTCCACAATTCCAACCTAGCATTAATCCCCGTCTTAGTCTCATCCACTAAAACAATATCATTTGTAAATAGCATGCACCATGTCACCTCATCTTGTATTTGTCCTGTCAACTCATCCATAACAAGAGCAAAGAGATAAGGACTTAATGCTGAACCTTGGTGTAGACCTACAGTAATTGAAAATTCAGTACTTTTTTCGACTGATGTTCTTACTGTAGCCATCGCACCATCATATATATCCTTGATCACATCAATATATCTGCGAGTCACTCCTCTTTTATGTAGGACCCACCATATTATCTCTCTGGGTATCCTCTCATACGCCTTCTTCAAATCTATAAAAATTATATAAAGATCCTTCTTTTTCTCCCTATACCTTTCTATTAATCTCCTCAATAAATAGATTGCTTCCATTCTTGATTCTCAGATATTGTTGTCTTCAATCCCAATCTATATTCAATCACTCTCTCTCAAAGTTTTATTGTATGACTCGTTAACTCAATACCACGATAATTTAAACAACTTTGTATGCCTCCTTTATTTTTATAAATAGGTACTAAAATACTTTTTCTCCATTCATCGGGCATCCTATTAGTCATTAAAATTTTATTAAATAATTTTGTAAGCCACGATACTCCATCCTCCCCTAACAACTTCCAAACCTCAATAGGGATACCATATGGTCCTAAAGCCTTCCCGATTTCATCCTTTTTAGAGCAATCCTGACCTCTGTTGTCCTAATTCTGCAAAAAAAAAAAAAAAAAAATCTCGAGTCTCCCTAAGTCCCTCTATATCTAATATACTCTGATTATCTCCATTTAATAACCTCTCAAAGTAGTTTTTCCATCTTTTCATAATTTCATCATCTTTGTCTAGGACTCTCGAGTCATCATTTTTGATATACTTATCATTATTAAAATATTTTATTTTCCTCTCCCTAAGTTTAGCAAGCTTATAAATGCTTTTTTTCCCTTATTGTGTTCCTAATTTTGTATAAAGATCATCATACACTTTTAACTTAGCATCTCTTACCACTTTCTTAACTTTCTTTTTAGCCCATTTATATTTTTCTAAATTATCTTCATTTCTATTTATTTGCCATGCTTTAAAGCACTCCCTTTTAATTTTTACTATATTTTGTACTTCTTCATTATACCACCAAGTTTCTTTAGACTGTAGCCCCTTGTATTTTGATTCTCCAAGAATTTCTTTTGATATTCTCCTAATGCATATGACCATCTTATTCCATATTATGTTAGTCTCTTCTTTAGTATCCCATGTTGCTTCATTTAATACTTTATCTTTAAATAGTTCTAATTTCTCTCATTTTAAGTTCCACCACCTAGTTCGTGGGTTAATAATCACTTTTCATACTCGTGATTGATTTTTAATATTTATATCTAGCAGCATTATCCTATGTTGTGAGGTTAAGCTCTCTCCCGGGATAACATTACAATCTTTACACGTTAATAGGTCTCCTTTCCTATTAATGAAAAATATATTTGGCTCTTATGCGTTCCACGTTTATAAGTTATTAAGTGTTCAAGACTCTTTTTAAAACATGCATTTACTAGTACAAAATCACAAGCCATCGCAAAATCTAAGATAGACTCTCCCCCATCATTCCTATCTCCAAAACCATATCCTCCATGCTCTATCTCATATCTTACACGATCTTCTCATACATGGCCATCAAAATCTCCCCCTATATAGATTTTCTCACCTACGGGTATTTCTTGAATTAGTTCATGAATTTGTTCCCAAAATTATACTTTAGTGTGCTCATCGAATCCTACTTGGGGTGCATAAGCACTAATAATATTAATTATGTTTTCACCTAATACCAATTTTACAAGTATAAGTCTATCACCTTTCCTAATAACGGTAATGATATCGTCCTTAAAGTTATTATCTACTATTATTCCAACTCCGTTCTTATTTATGTATTTTCCTGTATAATATAATTTAAATTCTGTATTTTCTATTTCTCTAGATTTCTCACCGACCCATTTAGTTTCTTGTAAAGAAGCTATGTTAACTTTTCTTCTTATCATCGTAACTACTAACTCCATCCCTTTTTATGTCATAGTCTCTATGTTCTAAGTCGCTAACCTAATTCTGGTATCCTGGACTAGCTTCTTTACCTGCACACTGTGACACCCCGCCTAATTAAATACTAGGTGATCAGTTGTTTATTAAATTAAATCAAAGTGCCCGGTTAGTTCATTCTTAGCAGCACTGTCAAAAAACAATTTTCATTATTAATCACTTAATAAATAATTAAGCTAAGTGTCAAAACATTTTTCCATTTAGTTATACCCAATTAATCCACTAATAAATTTTGATTTTTAAAACAAAAGCTATTTGCATTCCACCAGAATAAAATAAATAATGAATAGGAAACAACTACTGAAGTAAATAAGAATGGATAAAACATTCGAGTTCAAAGTCTAAAACCAAAAAATAATAATACTCAATCCAACTGAAGAAGAAATGCAAATAAGAACAGAATACAATATCTGAAATAACTAAACTAAGAACGGTCGACACATGCCCTAACTGAAATGTCTGAACTAGAAACTGAATGGAAAGATAAAGGGTATAATATCAATAACCTTCAGCTTCCACAACAACTGTAGCTCGTCAAATGATCCACGCGTCTAAGTCTAGTGGTGACCCCGTGGCTGGACACTCGCTATGATATATATATATATATATATAGAAAAAGAGAAGAGAAATAGTAAGGAACGGGTCAGAGCCCGATTTGTAAAAACATTTATTTTAGCGAGTATTTAAAACTGCATTAATGCAATTATTATGTGCATATTAGTTCTGAACTCTCACATGAGATCCTCACCCCCTCCACTAATGTGCACACCTAGCGTACGTTTACCTTGACTTAGCCATCTATAATATCCCCAGTTAGGTCATAGACATATACTACTAATTATATCTCGTAGGAGACAACCGTATCGCCCATACAATACGTTATTAAATACTTTACTCCAATTAACCGTATTTTTGTGTTCCCTGTTCTGGTAACAAATCTTTTATCCCATTAAGTTACATTGTTTACCAACATTCACATACTTACTGATTTCACACATTAGAATTATGCACAAATATATATATATATATATATATATATATATAGTCACATCATCCCTATACATATATATACAAATCCTGCGCTCCTTAGTTAGGACCGCATGGCGCAATGCATACCCTACTATCGTGTCCCGGTGCATCACTCGCTACATAAAGGACAACTGGTTCGGTGTCTCTCATGAACCATAAATATCATAACAAAAATAATGGAGGCGAGCATACTCACTAGCTAAATGGGTCACGTACATACCTACGCTCCCATTCAACCGTCGAAACTATCCTACATAACAGATAGCAGGTATCCAAGTTCATATAATCTGGGTATAAGTCAAATATGCCCCCATTGAGTCACCCAGGATAAGACTGTCCATTGCGCGATACCTCCTCCAGATAGCAAGCAGCGTAGGTATGCTTATACACACAATTAGAATAATCATAAAATAATAGGCATTCCCTAAGCCTTATAAAAAAAAATTAGGGATTCACCCAACCCATGTTCATCTTTCTACACGTAGTATACTTCTCTTTACTACTTACGCAATTAACTCGATTATTCGCACTCTCGAAATTTCCAAGGTTAATTCACCTATCCAATACTTAAGGTATTATCCTAAGAATGCTTTCCAAATAATTATGTACGAAGCTAATATCAGTAAATGGTAGTTTTCTTAACACAATTAACTATGTAACCTTATTTGGGGAAAAAAAGGAAATTTATGGGTTTTTCTAGGACCTGTCATTCGAATGATTTAGCCAGTCATTTGAACGACTGTGACTTCTCGTTCTAACGAGACTCCATCTCATTCGAACGAGATGAGGTCTTTCTCTGGTTTGGCCAGACTTGTTACGTTTTACTGTTCAAACTTCGTTTTCCTTAAAATTTCAGTCCTCAAACCTCTAACTTTCTCAACCCCAACACCAAAACAACAATCCTAATTAATGTTCTAACATGTATAAATGATTTTCCTTAACTTTGAACCATTAATTAATCATAAATCAGTTATAAAATACAAAATCCCTAATTTAACAGTTGAAAACCCTAGTTCATCAAATTTCCATGCAAGAACATCAATTTCAATTTCGTCCATTATCAATACTCATCAATTTGGAATTTCTAAACTATCTACACGAGGGATTCATCTTACTTAAATCTCCAAATTTTAATAAATGCCATTAATCCTCCAATTTCATCAAAACTTATGAATCAAATAGTGAATATAATATACCTACACTAATATGAACATGCTCGTTGCTATAAATTGCAAGAATTAAACACTTGCCTCATTTTCGATGGTCTGATCAGATGGTGATATGGGTATGGTGCGTTCCTCGTCTCGCAATCTACACTTTGGTATAGTTTTTGGTGTGTGTTCTTGAGTTGAGCACGAAGAACACCAATAGTCTGCTCTACATTCCTCTGTGCCTCTCTCTTTTCTCTCTCGTAGGTTTAGAATTGATAACTCTTATCTAATCCTAGTGCATCCATATTTTATTCCCCAATTTTCGTCCATATTATTACCCTAAAATTCCAAAGGACAAAAATACCCCTACGGGGTACCGGTTAGGTCTAAAAATATTTCAGAGTCCAAATAAAATACCCGAGTAGAGTTTTCTGACTATCTCTACCCTTTCGGGCTCAATGGTGCACTTAAAATGACCATACGAGTTACTTAAAAATAAATTATCTTTTTATTCCATTCAATTAGTCCCGACACAACTCACACGCGCGTCCTGACTTAAAATATCAGACTATCATATTTCACCCTTTGACAATTTACAAAATTTCATAATTGCATATTATGTATTCACAGGGTAATATTCCATAATTCTCAACCATAAGTATTAACCCTTCGCACGCTAGTTAATATTTATTTTACTCCGAATTAATTAATTAACTAATTAATTAATCACCTTTTAATTTAATTAATCCAACAATAAAAATTAATCTCACCAAAAATAATAATTAATCTCATAATAATTTAATATCATAAAAATACGGGCACAATGTTACGTCTAGCTTGTTGCAGGAATCGTTGCGTATTTATCGTTACGCCCCTTGCCTATTTTTCGAGACACCTGGTGGCAGGCGCAACGCATCGCTTAAGGGGAAGGCCCTAGCATTAACACATGTATTGATAGGATTCACGTTCATATGGTTGGTGTTGTATTTGCTAATCGTTCCAGTCTTTATGCGATTTGTGTGATTAGGTCAGGTAGAGCTCGTAGAAACAACTGAGTAAATTATTAAAGGGCAATTTATAATTAGGTCCCTTGGTAATAATTTTTAAATATTTAAGGCAATTTACTATTAGGTCCACTTGTTATACCACTAGCGTGAACTTCTACAAGAAGAGAATTAGTGGCCCTGAGTGTTGATGTAAAAAACTAGATTGCTCTAATTATTCAATCACAGATAAATAAATAAGACAAAGATTTTTAAAGTGGTTCGGCTAGGAATAAAGCCTACGTCCACTGTTATGTTATTGCTGAGTGTTTGTGGAATTCTTGATTACAAATTCTCTCAAGAAATTCCGGTCCCTTTGAATGGGATTGATACAAGGTATTTATAGCCTCAAGGCTGTACATGAAAGGTCCAATACATTAAATGATATACATATGAATGGGTAATACATTTAATGCAGCGTGTGCGTCAAGAATCTAATGAATAGTTGAACAGTTGTCCGTCTGATAATTGATGACACGGCCGAGGTGCAGTTCGGACCGCCTTAGTTGCTCGTTGATTAAGAGTTCCTCGGAGTGCTTAGAGTATCTCGGGATGATGGAGTTCCTCGGATGGAGTTCCTCGGCATGATAGAGCTCCTCGGTGTATTCTCGTTGCTCGGTACCAACCATAGTTGTTCAGTAAATGATCTTCCTCGCTGTTATTGTGCCACGTAGATTGACACGTGTCTTCATACTATTCATCCACATCAGCATATTAATTTTGGTATCAACAGAAGCCCCCAATGTTTCATATTTCGAACTTTGAGGAGTATGGGACATTCTTTCTCGGTATATGGTAATATTAAATGACCTTCCTGGGTTTTAGGAGCATTGTATTCAAATTTCCTTCTCATTTCGCAGTTTCCGCCTTTTTATAAGCGCTTCGATCTTCGTGCAACTTTTGTCTTTTTAGCCGCCGGAAGTTTAGTAGTTTCTTTTTAGTAATCATTTCTTTCGCCGTTTCCCAATGTAAAGTATTTAAACCCCTTTGGTAACCATACCGTCGTCTACACTTTCCATTTTTCTGCCTTCAAGTTTTCTATTCTCTTCCTCTCTCTTGTGTGTTCATCATTGTTTCCGTTCGTTGTCAACATATCTCCTTTCTTTCTGTAAGATTTTCTTCCTTTCTTCTGCATCTCTTTTATTCAATATGGTTTATATTGTTGAATCTGCTGAGAAATTTCGTTCTGACTTTTCCATTCCTTCTTGGGTAACTCTAGAGGTTCTTTCTGAGCCTTTAGATTACTTTCGATTGGCTGAGGGACATTGGTTCCCCAGTCTTTTCATTGCTGAATGTGGTTTTTCTTTTCCCCCAAATCCATTATGTCTTCAGTTTTGTCAATATTTTGATCTTGTTCCTGCAAAAATAGCCCCCAATTCATGGAGAATAATTAACGGGGTGCACAAGTTAAATCTAACTCATGGGACTCGTATAGGGATCCCAGAAATCATGTACTGCTATAAATGGGCCACTTTAGATAATATTTATTATTTAAAAACTAGGTTTTTAAATAGAGCCCTTGTAGTTAACCTCCCTGATTCAAATAGAGATTATTTTGAGCATGGGTTGGTCATAAAAAATTGGCAACACGCGCCTTTATCTGGGAATGAAGTATACAACGGTCCCAGATGCCCCCCATACGGCAATGGGATAGGTTTATTTTTCATTTTTATTTTACTTATGAAATTGCGTTTTCATCATGTTTGACAAAATGTATGACTGAGATTTATGTATTTATTTGCAGTTGATAGTAAAAGAAAAACTCCAAAAGAGTCGGAAGTGAATATCAAGCATTTAAAACTTATCTGGAATTTGCATAAGACGATTGCAGACGAGCATATTAGATCTGCATCATATTTGCTGCAGTATAAGAGCTACACAACCTCTTATACTGCTCGCCCTGTTGAACCAGCCTCAACACCAGAAAGTTCATCTTCAGATTCTCATATTCCCCTATCTCAGAGAATGGGCAAGAAAAGAGCTCCTCCTGCTCTATTTGGTGAAATTTCTTCTGCTGTTGAAGCAAAGAAAGGTAAAATTGATGTCCCAGAGGGGACTAAAAAAGTAGATGTTAGTTCCTCCAAAGTTGCCGAGAAGCCCCCAGTGGCCCCGAGCAAGAAAGCTGATGTAATTACAATCTCTCCGACCAAGACCTCTTCCTTGGTTGATGCTGCTGACCCTCCTTTGAAGAGATTGAGGAAATCATCCTCGGTTAATCTTGCTGGAACTGCATCTTCTCTACCCGCTGGTGGTAGTAGTATTTCAAAAATCATTCTTCCGAGCTCTTCAACGAGCTCAGTTATACCCGAGGTTCTCGGGGTTGATGAAAAGATTCCTAGGGATACACTGACATCCCTAGCTGCTCGCCATCTTTCTTCAGTAAATTTCTCATACCTTTGGTCTTTCTTTCTTTTTCTTGATTTCTTGCATTTGTATTGACTTTATTGTTTTTCTTATCTTTCAGCTGGTGAACTGTTTCAATACCATCGTGAAGAAAGATCAAGCTATTAAAGCTTCTAGTTCCTCGTCCGATGTTGACGATGCCCTCTTGGGTTTAGCCCAATCTGTGAAAGAATCTCGCCAGCAGTACGTTGAGGAGAAAGCTGCCTGGGAGAAAAAATTGGCTGCAGCTGAGGCTGATAAAATGAAGATGGCTGAAACCTCCAAGAATTTGGAGGAGAAAGTGAAAAGCTTAGAGGTCAATCAGCAAAAGTGCGATGACCAACTGAAGAAGGCAGAAGAAGAACTGTCTATCCTGCGAGACATCAAAATCCAGAAAGAACAATTGGATGTCAAACTCTCCTCAGAGCAGTTGAAAAGAAAAGTTGCAGTTAGGAAACATTTCAGTGCTGGTTGGGAAAAAGGATGGGATAAAGGGATTGCAGCTATGACATCTCAAGTCAAATATGGGGAGTTGAAATACTTCCATGACGGTTGGGTAGCTGCTCTACAAGAGCTAAAAATCCAAGACAATTCTGAGCTATTCCAACGGCATCTCCCTGGTCCTCCTCCACTAATTGTAGAAGAAGAAGAAGATGAACCTGCATCAGATGAATCTTCCATGGCTGTGGATGTCCCCATTTCTGCTTCTCAACCCTCTGTCATTGAGGATATTTCTTCTATGCCTCCTCCTGCCGAGAAGATTTCTGCTGATCAAGCTGTTGTTATCACCGAGCAACCGAGCTCCTCGTCCCAGCCTCCCGAGAAAGTCTTGGGAGACAAGGAAAAGGTGTGAAGTTGTTCGGTATCATTCTTATCTTTTATCATTTGTAATCGAACACTGTAATCCTTTTATGATCTAATAAAATACTTCTTTACTCATCGCCGTTATTGATGATTCTTTGTTGATTGTTGTCTTTTTCTTGTCTTTAGTTTGTTGCTAGAATGGAACTAATCTCTTCTCATGATACCGAGCTGATGCAGCAATGTCACCAATACTATAGGGCTGGTCATACAGACCTTAGTTCTTCTGAAATTGCTGACATTCTTGGTCATGATGCTTCAGAACAGGCGACTGAGGCTTATCGGTACTTGAAAAATTTACTCGACCGAGCTGTAGCTAACAATATCGCTTATTATGAATTGATTGAAGAGCTGCATTGTTCCTTAAAGGATCTCCAAGGCCAGCACAATAAATCGATGGCTTCATTACACGAGGAATATGAAAATAGATATCAACAACTTTCCTCTGATACAGGTCATAAAAAGATCATTGCTGCATATGACATTAGGGAAAGGACCCTAAAAGGTGAAGTTGAAGGCTGCCGACAAATTGCCGAGATCCTGGAACAAGAAAATAATAGTCTGCAGAAAAGATTGGCTCAATACGAATCCGTTGCCTCCTCTTCCACTGCATTAGTACCAGTTACTGATGAAGGTTTTTCGTTTCTAGAGGTTGAAAACGCCAAACTAAGGCAAGAGTTGGATGACTTGAAAAAGTCTATTATCCCTGTGAATGCTCGGGGGCGAGGAAGGAGTTCTCGGGGACGAGGAAGAATCGTCGAGGAGCAAAGTTCTCCAGTTGCTTCTCGGAGCCGATCAAGAGTTCTTGGCCGTAGTGTTGAAGAATCTCGCACCCAATCTACTCTGGAAACTCAAGCATTCCAACTGAATGTTAAGGATCGTGCTCTGTCTGATTTGTCTAAGAAAAATTTATCTTTAGAGGATCAATTGGCTGCGATGAAGTCTGATCTGAATAATAAAGATGCTCTTATCAAGAACTTTCTCGAGCAAGTAGATAGATTAACTTTCCAATTCCATAAACAGCCTCGGGAGTTCTGGAATGCAGGCTATAATGAAGCTCTTTACCATTTGGATGATCGCCTTGAAAATGCTAACAACGAAGGTTATAAGCAGGGATGGTTGAACGCCCTGGGTGTATTAAAATTGGAACAAGGTCATTATTTATGGGATTATCATGCTCCTGGATTGCTAGACTTGCCTGTTCCTCCCTATAAATTGGATATGGCATGGATTCCTGCTCGCTCCATTCCTCGGAGTTTGATCTCTAAATATCTTGGTGATTATAACCTTCATTCTCAAGTTGAAGTATCTCGTCCTGAGCACCTGTTGGACACTCCTACAATAATGAATGTCAGAATGCTGAAGGACATGAACTTTATTAATTCTCCTCTTTGTCTAGAGGATCCTCCTGCTGGCGAGGAACCTGTCTCAAAGGACAAAGGAAAGAAACCAATAGAGTAGGAATCTTTAATGTAATAGTTAGCACATACATGTAACATGTAATACATTTTTATCTTAATGAAAGAGTTTCATTTTCTGTTTTGCCAATAGCTATTTTTCTGTTTGCAAATTATATGGTTCATCAACCAAATTAGAATTTATAATAAGCATAAATTGTTCAAAATTGTTTCCAACCAACCAAGGTGGATAAATAATGTTTGTCGACCAAACACAGTTGATGGGTTTCTATCCCTGACCAACCATACTTGGTTCAATTTTCAAATATAAACATGTGTCCGACCAACTAAGGTCAATACTTTTATCCTCGTCGACCAACTACAGTTAGTGGGTTTTTATCCCCGACCAACCATACTTGGTACAGTTTGGAATATTTTGTTCTTTAAAGAACTTTTTGTAATAATGTTACCTCCCGACAAACATAAGCTGTAATGCGAGAGTATATAAAGTCTTACCAACCGTAGTTGATCATGCTGGTCTACACCTCCTAATCAAAGGAGTAGTAGGGTTCTTTCGAACTTTTTGGCTCCTTGGAGCATGTCCTCCTAACCAAAGGAGGTTGGCTACTTATAGCACTTTTGCTCCGTAGAGCGCTCCGGAGAGCTTATCCTCCTAACCAAAGGAGGTTGGCTACTTATAGCACTTTTGCTCCGTAGAGCGCTCCGGAGAGCTTATCCTCCTAACCAAAGGAGGTTGGCTACTTATAGCACTTTTGCTCCGTAGAGCGCTCCGGAGAGCTTATCCTCCTAACCAAAGGAGGTTGGCTACTTATAGCACTTTTGCTCCGTAGAGCGCTCCGGAGAGCTTATCCTCCTAACCAAAGGAGGTTGGCTACTTATAGCACTTTTGCTCCGTAGAGCGCTCCGTAGAGCTTGACTCCGTAGAGCATGGCTCCGTAGAGCATGACTCCGTAGAGCAGTCTTCTTCTTGTCAAGCAGTGTAGTGTTCAACACTAATATTCCCCGAAAAACTTTCAACAGAAAGAAAATGGTGAACCATCCTCGTTTTATTCATAATGAAGGAAATACTTTACATTTTTCATTACTGATAATACTTTCGCAGGTGTTCAGCATTCCATGCATTCTGAAATTCTTCTCCTTCTAGAGTTGCTATTCTGTAGGTTCCAGGTCGAACAACCTCTGTAACTCGGTAAGGTCCATGCCAGTTTGCTTCCAGTTTATTCTGTTTCTGAATGAATTTCTTCAGCACATAATCACCCTCCTTCAAATCGCATTTCTTCACCCTTTTGTTGTAGAACAGAGCTGTTCGTTGTTGATAAGCAGCATTCCTAATGGCTGCCTCTTCTCTTACTTCTTCGAGCATATCCAAATCCATTCTTCTCATCAAGTCACTGATCGGAGAGTTGAAATTCAGCACTCTATGCGTTGGGAGACCCAACTCGGCCGGTATCACAGCCTCACTTCCAAATGCTAGCATATATGGTGATTCTCCAGTTGCTGCTCGGGGAGTTGTTCGGTAGGCCCATAATACTGATTGGAGCTCATTAATCCAATTTGCTTTAGCTTCACTTAGCCTCTTTTTCAACCCATTTAGTAATGTTCTGTTCGTCACTTCAGTCTGTCCATTGCTTTGGGGATGTCCTGGTGCTGAATGAAACTTCAAAACGTTCGACTGATGACAATAGGCAGCAAATTCTTCATTATCAAATTGTGTTCCATGATCTGTGATGAAAGCATGAGGGAGACCATATCGACAAATGATATTCTTCCATATAAACTGGTATACCTTCTCGTACGTCATATTGATAAGAGGCTCAGCTTCCACCCACTTAGTAAAATAGTCCACTGCAACTACGAGATACTTGAATCTTCCTCGGGTGGTCGGCAGTGGTCCAACCAAATCAATTCCCCACATGGCAAATGGCCAAGGGGAAGTTATTGGTGTTAGCAATGCTTGTGGAGTTCGTCGGATGGAAGAAAAACGTTGGCACTTGTCACATTTCTTGGCATAGGCTATACAATCAGCCCTCATTGTCGGCCAGTAATATCCCTGTGTCATCACTCTTTGTAAAAGTGTTCGACCTGCTACATGAGCTCCACAAGATCCTTCATGGATTTCTTCAATCAATTCTTTCACCTCGGTGGGATGTACACATCTCTGCAAACCTGCCATAATTCCTCGTCTATACAAAATACCATTAGTTAATACATACCGAGCAGCTTTATACTTCAGTTTCTTGGCAGCGAGTTTGTCCTCCGGCAATTCGCCCTCTTCAACATATTTCCTGATTGGATCCATCCAAGATGGTCCTAAATCAAGGGTAATCACATTCGTTGTCAGATCTTCATCTATGCTCCGACCTTCTAATACTTCAATCGGTATGGTTCTTCGCATCTCGGTACGAGTAGCTGATGCTAGTCGGGCCAGTGCATCTGCTTGTACATTCTCCATCCTCGGTATTCTCACCAATTGAATGGCCTCAAATTCTGTCAACAATTTCATCACCTTTGCATGATATTTGATCATTAAATCTCCTTTAACCGCATACATTCCCATCATCTGATACACAATTAATTGAGAATCACTGAATACCATCATTTGTTGTGCTTCCATAGTCTTTGCTAGATTAAGACCTGCTATCATGGCCTCATACTCCGCTTCATTGTTAGAGGCTTTGAATTGGAATCGCAAAGCATATTCCATGTCAATCTCGTCTGGAGTGATCAAAACAATTCCTGCTCCACAACCAGCTGTGCAGGATGATCCATCTACATATAATCTCCATGTAGGTATTTCGTCTTCAAATTTCTTATCTGTCAGAGTTCCTCGATAAAATATCTGCTGTTTTCTTCCATCATCCCCCGGTATCTTTCGCTCCTCGTCAGTCATCTGCTCGTACCCTTTTACCAACCGTGGCTGGTCTGAGTTTGAATATAATGATTTATCTACATCCACAAGTCCTTTTACCAACCTTGGTTGGTTTGGACCTATTTCTGCTGATCCTGTATCATCCACAGGTAGGTCAGTAAATGTTTCTGTTGATCCTGTATCGTCCACAGGTAAATCAGCAGGCATCTTTTGCTCCTCGGGGGTATCAGGGTATGTGAACTCTGCTATAAAATCTGCTACAGCCTGCCCCTTCAATGATGATCTGGGCTCATATACAATATCATATTCACCAAGTTCTACTGCCCAGTACATCAGTCTCCCTGATTTTTCTGGCTTATGGAGGGCTTGTCTCAATGGCATATCAGTATAAACGATGATGGTATGGGCTTGGAAATATGGCCTCATTCTTCTGCTTGCTTCAATTAGTGCCAATGCCAATTTTTCTAGCTTTGGGTACCTGATTTCTGCACCTCGGAAAGCCTTACTTGTGTAATAAATTGGCTTCTGGACTCCATTCTCCAATCTGATCAACGCTGAACTGACTGCGTTCTCTGATACTGCCAAATACAAATACAACTTTTCTCCTGTTATTGGTCTGGACAACAGTGGAGGTGCTCCCAAATATTTCTTCAAGTCTTGAAAAGCTTTTTCACATTCCTCATTCCATTCAAAGGTTTTTCGAAGTGTTTTGAAGAATGGTATGCATTTATCAGTTGCTCGAGATACAAATCTGTTGAGCGCTGCAACTCGTCCGGTAAGACTCTGCACTTCTTTCTTCGTCGTCGGAGATCGCAGCCCTAGAAGAGCTTTGATCTTATCTGGATTTGCCTCAATACCTCGCTGATTGACGATGTATCCGAGGAACATTCCTTCTCGTACTCCAAAGGTGCACTTCGTCGGGTTAAGCTTCATTTGGTATTTATCCAATTGATCAAAAGTTTGACTCAAGTCAACCAAATGATCAGCAGCTTTCTTGCTTTTAGTGAGCATGTCATCGACATAGACCTCCATGTTGCGGCTGATTTGTTCGGTAAAAACCTTGTTCATCAACCGCTGATATGTTGCACCTGCATTTTTTAAACCAAAAGGCATAACATTATAACAATAAGTTCCCCTAGGGGTAATAAAAGAAGTACTTTCCCTGTCTTCAGGTTTCATTTTGATCTGGTTGTAGCCAGAGTAAGCATCCATGAAGCTGAGTAGCTCGTGTCCCGAGGTAGCATCCACCAGTTGATCAATTCTGGGCAATGGAAAATGATCCTTGGGGCACGCCTTATTGAGATCGGTGAAATCGACACACATTCTCCATTTGTTGTTTTTCTTCTTTACCATCACCACATTAGCCAACCAATCTGGATATTTTACATCTTCAATGAATTGGGCTTTCTGGAGTTTCTCGACTTCCTCTTGTATGGCTTGATTCTTCTCGGGACTAAACACCCTTCTTCTCTGCTTTACAGGTTTAATCTCCTTATTCACATTGAGTTCATGACATAAGAAGTTTGGATCTATTCCTGGCATGTCTTCATGACTCCAAGCAAAAGTATTTTTCCTATTCTTCAAGAAAGTTATCAACTCCTCTTTTATTGACATATCCAACGATGAACCTATCTGGGTTATTCGTTCAGGATGTTCGTCGTCCAAAATAACATTTTCTGTAGATTCCATCACCTGTCCTTTTACAAGTTGAGATTCATCCCTGGGATCAAGAGTTTCAATTTCTGTACCTTCCTCCACCTGGTAAGTAGTAGTCTTTTTCATCGATCCTTCTAGTTCTTCTTGCTCGGCCGACGAATAATAGCATTCCCGAGCTACTTTTTGATCACCTTTCACCACTCCAACTCCAAAATTTGTTGGGAATTTCAAACATTGATGTACTGTAGAAGGAACGGCTTCGAACTTCTTCAATCCAACTCTTCCCATGATGATGTTGTAGGCTGACTGCACATTCTTATCCATCACAAAGAATCGTATTCTTTCTGTTCGACAAACAGGCCAGGTTCCAATGAATATATCCAACTTGATCGTCCCAAGTGGAAAAACTTTCTCGCCAGCAAAACCCAGAAGGGGTCTGTGATAAGGTTCTAATTGGGATAATTTCAAATTCAAGCTATCAAAGCATGAATAGTACATGATGTCTGCCGAACTACCATTATCTACCAACACCCTTGAAATGATCACGTCCTTCATTCTCATTTTGATCACCAAAGGATCATCATGAGGGTAAAGAACACCTGCCAGGTCATTTTTTGAAAAACCAATTACTAGCTTCTCTTTGTTTACCTTCCTCGGACGATCATCCTCGGCCAGGTTTATTCGCTGAATATATGAGCAAGCTTGAGCCTCTCCGAGATAAGCTTTTCTTTCTGCAGTAAGGTCTCCTCCTCCTGCATCTCCCCCTGTAATAACGTTACAATGAAATGATCCAAAACGTATGGAAAATACCTCTCGTTCAGGTTTTCTTGGCTTCTTGGGAAGATCGGGGTCATCATCTGGATCCTCTTCATGGTCCCTCCTCTTTTTCTCCTCTGCACGACGAGGAGATCTAGATCTCTTTCTAATTCTGTCCTCATTTGTCCTCTCACCTCTGCGATCTACATACTTTGATAATTTTCCTCTTCGAATGAGTGTTTCAATCTCGTTCTGAAGGGCTATACAATTTTTGGTCATATGGCCATGATCTTTGTGAAACTCGCAATATTTGGTCTTATTCCTCATGTCTGGATCTGTCTTCAGTTTCTCTGGCCATTTGATTTCCTCGTTATTCCTGATTTCTTCTAAAACATGATTAATACCCATTTTCAATGGAGTATAATTATCATACTTCTTTAGGGCTTCCAACTTTATCCTGTTATTCCTAGAATATTTGTCACCACCATTACCTTTCTGATCTTTCTTTTTAGAGTTGTCGACCTCCACTTTAACTTCTTTATCCATATTCTTCTTCGCAGTCATAGCCTCCTCGGCATTCATGATTTTGGCCGCCTTTGCCATCAATTCCGACATATTTTTAGGCGGATCTTTGGCCAGAGTATAGTATAGCTTGTTAGGCAGCAAACCACTCATCAAAGCAGTGATTGCTGTCTTTTCTTCATAATCTATGACTTCCAACTTCTCGTTATTGAAACGAGTTATGTAATCTCTAGTACTTTCTCCTGATTTTTGTCTAACACTTAGTAAGTGCGCTACTCGCTTTACTGGTTTTGCTCCAAAACAAAAATTACCAATAAACAGCTCGGCTAACTGAACAAAAGTTGAAATCTTACCCCGAGGAAGATTATTGTACCATATCTGTGCAGATCCGGTAAGAGTTCCCGAGAATGCTCTACACCTCATCTCGTCGGGGACAGCGTAGATATCTGCAGCAGCTTGGTATTGCTCTATATGAAGTACGGGATCCGTCTTCCCATCGTACTTGGGGGTCACTACAGGTGCTTTGAATTTCGACGGTGTGGGGAAATCCACAATGGCTTGCACAAAAGGTGTCCCTTGAACAAAAGTTCTCTGTAAGGGGTTCCTCGCCTTAGCCATTTCTCCCAGTCTATTCTCCAATCGTTGAATGGAACCTTTCCATGCTTCATTCCCTTCCTCGGGCCGCTTAGTCCGAGCAACTGATTGCTCTGACGTAGCTTCCTGAGATTTATCTCGACGAGTAATTGGTCGTGATTGTGCAGATCTTTCTCTCGAACCTGGTGGTGGTCGAAAACTTCCTGATGGAGCCCTAGGTGGACTCATGTTCCTCCTTGGTCCTAACCGACTGAAAGGAGACACCCTGCTTAATCTTTCTAAAGCGCTAGTTCTCTCAGGAGAAAGAGAGATATGTTGATCAGTATCCGTAGCCCGTATTGATGAAGTTCGCCCAGGTTGATAAGAAGAATCATTGGATTCCCCATTGCGATATGACCCAATACGTCTGGATCGTGATTGCCCATGATCAGTCCTTTGCCCTGAATGAGTAGGTACACCGCCTTGAAGAGTGTGAAGGAGTTGCCTCATAGATTCTTGCATGGCGGTTTGTCCCTGAGCCAGATTCATCATAATTCCGGCCAGATCTGGAGATGCAGATGGATTTGGAAGATTTCCAGTATTTCCAGCATTTCGATTACTGGATTCTGGATTATCTGCCATTGGTGACAAATGATTTTTATGAAAAACGATAACAACAGTCGTTTCCCACAGACGGCGCCAATCTGTTGATGTAAAAAACTAGATTGCTCTAATTATTCAATCACAGATAAATAAATAAGACAAAGATTTTTAAAGTGATTCGGCTAGGAATAAAGCCTACGTCCACTGTTATGTTATTGCTGAGTGTTTGTGGAATTCTTGATTACAAATTCTCTCAAGAAATTCCGGTCCCTTTGAATGGGATTGATACAAGGTATTTATAGCCTCAAGGCTGTACATGAAAGGTCCAATACATTAAATGATATACATATGAATGGGTAATACATTTAATGCAGCGTGTGCGTCAAGAATCTAATGAATAGTTGAACAGTTGTCCGTCTGATAATTGATGACACGGCCGAGGTGCAGTTCGGACCGCCTTAGTTGCTCGTTGATTAAGAGTTCCTCGGAGTGCTTAGAGTATCTCGGGATGATGGAGTTCCTCGGATGGAGTTCCTCGGCATGATAGAGCTCCTCGGTGTATTCTCGTTGCTCGGTACCAACCATAGTTGTTCAGTAAATGATCTTCCTCGCTGTTATTGTGCCACGTAGATTGACACGTGTCTTCATACTATTCGTCCACATCAGCATATTAATTTTGGTATCAACACTGAGATTTTAAAATTTATCAAAATTCTTTTAGTGTTTAAAATTTCTTTGTAAGGAACCCAAGTATACTTTTTCTATTATTAAATTTCAACTTATTTTCAAGGCTTGTGATTGACAGAAGTTACCGCTCTTGCTAATCATTTTCACCAAACTCATTAACTTTAGTATTAATTTTTGCAGACGCTCTTTCCGGGTTTGTGGTTGATGGAAATTACCGTTGATTCTTACAAGAGCAATTCTAGCTTGCCCGCTTGGCGACCGCATTGGGACCGCATTTCACCTTTTTCTTTTCTTTTCTTATTCTTTTGTTATAAATAAATGCTATAAAAAACAGTTTTTTATATTAAAAAAACAATTATTTTAACACTTTTTACATTTTAAACAATTTTTATATTAAACAGTTTTTTTCTTAAAACAATAAAAAGAAATTTGTTGAATGTGGGTCGGCGTCAGCGGTATCGCGATTAATTAGTGACACTGGCGCAGAACCCCATTCAACAAATGATGTGGGTCCGGGAATGTGGGTCCGCGCCAGCGACACTAATTAATCGTGATATTTTTTTTCAATAAAATATTGCGATTAATTAGTGCCGCTGACCCACATTCAACAAATGATGTGGGTCCGGGAAGGCACTAATTGATCGTGATATTTTTTTCAATAAAATATCGCGATTAATTAGTGTGGCTGGCGCAGACCCACATTCAACAAATGATGTGGCTCGGAAATGTGGGTCCGCGCCAGTGGCACTAATTAACCAAGTTATTTTATTCTAAAAATATCGCAATTAATTGGTGCCACTAGTGAGGACCACATTCAACAAATGATGTGGGTCCTGGAATGTAGGCTCGCGCCAGCAACACTAATTAATCGCGTTATTTTATTGAAAAAATATCGCTATTAATTAGTGGAGCTGGCGCAGACCTACATTCAACAAATCAAGTGGGCGCGGGAATGTGAATCTGCGCCAGCGGCACTAATTAATCGCGATATTTTATTAAAAAAATATTGCGATTAATTAGTGCCGCTGGCGCGGACCGACATTCAACAAATAATGTCGGTCTGGGAATGTGCGTCCGTGCCAGTGACATTAATCAATCGCAATATTATGTTAATAATTTTTTTTTATCTATAAAAAAAATATATTTTTGATTTTAATAAAAAAATTGTTTACTTAAAAAAATTGTTTTTTAATATTAATATAAAAATAATTTTTTTATATAAAAAATAATTTTTACATTAATTCTTATAAACAAAACATTAAGAAAGTTAAAAAAAAAGGAAAAAAAAGGGGGGGGGGGGTGGGGGAATGCGGTCCTAAGGCGGTTTCCTAGGCGGTTCACCTATACTTCCCCTTTTTCTTTTGCTCGTACCCTCTAAAACATTGTAGGCTATATGATCAATGAGAAAGTATAGGTGAACCGCCTAAGAAACCGCCTTAGGACCGCATTCCCCCCCTTTTTTTTCCTTTTTTTTTTTTTTAACTTTCTTAATGTTTTGTTTATAACAATTAATGTAAAAATTATTTTTTATATAAAAAAAACTGTTTTTATATGAATATTAAAAAACCGTTTTTTTATATTAAACAATTTTTTTATTAAAATCAAAAATATATTTTTTTCATAGATAATTTTTTTTTTATTAACAGAATATTGCGATTGATTAATGTCGCTAGCACGGACGCACATTCCTAGACCGACATCATTTGTTGAATGTCGGTCCGCGCCAGCGGTACTAATTAATCGCAATATTTTTTTAATAAAATATCGCAATTAATTAGTGCCGCTGACCAGATCCACATTCCCGCGCCCACTTGATTTGTTGAACGTAGGTCTGCGTCAGCTGCACTAATTAATAGCGATATTTTTTCAATAAAATAACGCGATTAATTAGTGTTGCTCGCGCGAGCGTACATTCCTGGACCCACATCATTTGTTGAATGTGGTCCTCACTAGTGGAACCAATTAATTGTGATATTTTTAGAATAAAATAACTTGGTTAATTAGTGCCGCTGGCGCGGACCCACATTTCCGAGCCATGTCATTTGTTGAATGTGGGTCCACGCCAGCCACACTAATTAATCGCGATATTTTATTGAAAAAAATATCACGATCAATTAGTGCCTTCCCGGACCCATATCATTTGTTGAATGTGGGTCAGCGACACTAATTAATCGCAATATTTTATTAAAAAAAATATCACGATTAATTAGTGTCGCTGGCGCGGACCCACATTCACGGACCCACATCATTTGTTGAATGTGGGTCTGCGCCACTGTCACTAATTAATCGCGATACCGCTGACGCCGACCCACATTCAACAAATTTCTTTTTATTGTTTTAAGAAAAAACTGTTTCATATAAAAATTGTTTAAAATGTAAAAAGTGTTAAAATAATTGTTTTTTTAATATAAAAAACTGTTTTTTATAGCATTTATTTATAACAAAAGAATAAGAAAAGAGAAAAAAAAGGTGAAGAATAAGAACAGAAAAAAAAAGGTGAAATGTGGTCCCAATGCGGTGGGCAAGCTAGAATTGCTCTTCTCACAAAGTTCTTGAGGATTCATAGGTTATTATTGTACTTTAACCACTTTCATTGATTTCTGTCATTATGTTTAGATTGATCCTTATTTTTTCTATATATATATAGAGGTAATTTATGGTAATTATTGTTGTTATTTACTTACAGGTAAATTAATCTTGGATCAAATGTTTTGTTTCATGGTAACATTTGTTATAGGCTTAGTTTGGGATGCTAATTTTAATCATGTGTTTATATTTCTATTTAGTGTGGTGAAAACATGTTTCAAAAACCGACATTGGTGTTGTGAGGGTGAAGCGCTTGCTGCGCGGAGTCAATTCATCTTCTTAGTACAAGCAATTCCTCCGAATTGAAGTGCTAAAGAAGAAAGTTAACAAATTTCAACCTCTCGTGTCATACAAAAGGATTGGTTTTTGTAAACCCCATTCTCACAACCCCTCTCAGCTTCAGGTCTCTTTTTTTATTTTATGTTCGAACTTTTTACCTTTTGTTTCTATGCTATATTTGAAACCAACTTCAATGCACTTTTAACTATTATTTATTTTCCCCCATGAATCATATTTGTTGCTTTTTTGGGGCTGATTGTATTGAGAAGGCTATCCACTTTGACAACTTGTTTGGGAGTTTTCTAGAGGAAGGAAAGGAAATGAAAGTTTTATTAGGAGAGAAAAGAAAATGAAGGAAAATTTATAAGAGAGAAAAGAAAGGAAGAGAAGACAAATGATTTAGGAAGGAAGATAAAATAATTTTCTTTTCTAGTGTTTGGGAGTTGGAAGGAAAATAATTTTTTTTAAGGGAAACAAGATGCATTCTTTATAGAACTTTCCTTTTTCTCCATTTCTTTCCGATTTGGAAGGAAAGTTTTGGAGAGAAAGGTATTAAAATATAAGCCAAAATTCAGTAAAGATCTGTTAGTTATCTAGTTTATTAGTCTGTTAGTCAGTTACCTGATTTGTTTTAATCTGTTGGTTATATTTGTTAGTTAGAAGGTTTGTTTGGAGTGCTATTAGCTGTCAATGTATGTGTATAAATAGAGGTGTGATTCATGTAAATAAGAAGTGAATAAAAAGGAATATGATGCAAGTGTTTTTCTCTCTATTTTTCTCTGCTTTCTTGCTACTCTTTTCTTCTTAGTTTGATATGGTATCAGAGCTATAATTTTTTCTTCTAATATGAGTTCTTCAAACACTTATATGTCCAACAATTCTATGCTTGAGGATTTTTCCAGTCCGTATTTTCTTCATCATGGAGAAAGCCCTGGTTCAATCTTGGTCTCTCAACCCTTGAATGGTGAGAACTATTATACGTGGAGCAGATCAATGTTGACAGCTCTCAATGCCAAGAACAAGGCGGGGTTCGTGGATGGAACGTTCTCTCAACCTCAAAATCAATTTGATCCTCTTTATATTCTGTGGTTTCGCTGCAACAACATGGTCCTCTCATGGATTCTTAATTCTCTTACAAGAGAAATTGCTGCAAGTGTTATCAGCACTTCAATTGCTGAAGAAGTCTGGAGGAATCTGAAAACAAGATTCACTCAAGGTAATGGTCCTAGCCTATTTCAACTCAAGAAAGATCTTGCTTCATTAGTTCAAGATCAATCTTCAGTAAGTTCCTATTACACGAAATTGAAAGCTCTATGGGATGAGTTTTCCACTATAAAACCAATTCCTAGTTGTTCTTGTAATCTGGGATGTTCTTGTGGTGCTTTAAAGACAGTAATTGATCGACATCAAAGGAATATGTTGTTCAATTTTTGATGGGTCTAAATGACTCTTTTACACACATTCGGGGACTGATTCTATTAATGGATCCAATGCCATCCATTGCCAGAGTTTTATCTCTTACCTTACAAGAAGAGAAGCAAAGAAAGGTGATGGGATCATCATTGATGACTGAAACGGCTGCTTTGTTCAGCAAGAATGCTAATGTACCTAACACAACGATCAAGAATTATCAAAAGCAACACCCTAAGCCAGTTTGTACTCATTGTGGTTTCACTGTGCATACAGTTGATAAATGCTACAAGTTACATGGATATCCACTTGGATATCGTCAGAATCCAAGAACCAAAACATCTTCTGTAAATCAAGTTTCATTATCCTCCACTGGTTTTGATGAAGCATCCATGGCTTCAGATTCAACTCCCCACTTCCCTTCCACCAAAGAACAGTGTCAACAACTTCTTTCCTTTCTACAACCTTCCCTATAGACAACTCAGTCTACTGCAATGAATGCTATGAGCAACTTATCTTCTGTTTCAAACTCTTTGAGTTTATCAGGAATGATTAATTCACCTGATTTTGTTTCCAAGGAATCAAATTACTGGATAATTGATAGTGGTGCTACTGATCATATGGTCACCTCTATTTCATATCTCACTACAATTACCTCTGCTGTAAGCACTTCAGTAAAGTTGCCAAATGGAGCTTGTGTCCCTGTCACGCATGTTGGAACTGTGCAACTTTCAAACACATTAGTTCTTCATAATGTTCTATATGTTCCATCTTTTTCTTTTAATCTCATCTCAGTCAAAAAGCTCACAGAAAATTCTTGTTGTGTTTTGTTTCTTTCTCATTCTTGTTTCATACAGGACCTACACTCATGGAAGACGATTGGAGTGGCTAAACAAGTAGTTGTGCTATATTTGTTGCAAGTATTTGTTAAGGAATCTAGTGTTTTTTCTGTTGTAAACCTTTCTTCTTTTGATCTTTGGCATTTTAGGCTAGGTCATCCCTCTCTCAATAAGATTCAAACACTACAAAAATTGTTGCCAGATATACACACTCCTTCAAACTTCAATTGTAATATCTGTCCATTGGCAAAACATAAAAGATTGCCATTTAATACTAGTCATTCCATCAGAAATAAATTTTTTGACTTGATACATTGTGACATTTGGGGTCATTTCAAAGTTGAGTCCATCACTGGTTTTAGATATTTTCTTACAATTGTGGATGATCATTCACGATGTACTTGGGTATATCTAATGAAAAATAAATCTGACACTCGTTCTCTGGTTCAGTCATTTTTTAAACTCATAGAGACACAATTTAATATTCATGTTAAAACTATAAGGACTGATAGAGGAGTTGAGTTTGAAATGCCAGAATTTTATTCTTCTAAAGGAGTCTTACATCAACAAACTTGTGTTGCTACACCTCAACAAAATGGTGTAGTTGAACGTAAACACCAACATCTCTTAAATGTGGCAAGATCTCTTAGATTCCATGCAAATTTACCTCTTGTATTCTGGAGTGAATGTGTTCTCACAGCAGCTTACTTAATAAATAGAACACCCTCTCCTTTATTATCCAATAAAACACCATATGAGGTCTTATTCTCAAAATCACCAAATTATTCTCATCTTAGAGTATTTGGTTGTCTATGTTTTGCATCAACCTTATCTCATAATCGCTCTAAATTTGCACCTACAGCTCATCCATGTGTTTTTCTTGGATATCGATATGGCACAAAGGGATACAAACTCTATGATTTAGAAAAAAATTACATCTTCTTTTCTAGAGATATTATTTTTCGTGAGTCTATTTTTCCATTCAGAACTGGACTTAATCTTTCCACTCAGTCAGTAGTCATACCAAATCCTCAAACAGATGATCTTATTTTGTTTGATACATTCACATCTCCTACAAATCATATTGTTCAAAATAATCTTCCCAACTCCATGAATGAATCCACAAATAATACAGCTTCAAATCACATACCTGTTCCAACTATTTCTCAGCAAAATTCATTAACCCCAGAGCCTAAAATTAGAAAATCCACTAGAGTTCACAAAAATCCTTCATATCTTGCAGATTATCATTGTAACTTAGCTCATGCTGCAGAGGCCACTTCATCATCTGATTCTTTGAGTAAAGGTTCTATCTCAGATATTCAATATCCAATATCTTCTTTTCTATCATATTCTAATCTTTCTTCTGCTCATAAAGCATTTGCACTCTCAATTTCTTCGCAAAAAGAACCAACATCTTTTAGACAAGCCATTCAAAATACTTAGTGGTGTGAAGCCATGGCTGATGAAATTAAAGCCTTGGAAGATAATAAAACTTGGAATATAACTCACTTACCCCCAAATAAGCAAGCTGTTGGATGTAAGTGGGTTTACAAGATCAAATATAAATCAGACGGTTCTGTGGAAAGATACAAAGCCCGATTAGTTGCTAAGGGCTATACACAGCAAGAAGGATTGGACTACTTGGAAACATTTTCACCAGTTGCCAAGTTAGTCACTGTACGGGCTCTCTTAGCCATAGCTGCATCCAAAAATTGCTTTTTGCACCAATTGGATGTCAATAATGCTTTTTTGCACGGAGACTTGGAAGAAGAGGTGTACATGTCTTTACCTCCTTGATTCCATTGCCATTCGAAGGGATCATCTGCTCAGGGGGAGTTTTTACCTTCTGCTCAAGATAATTTCACTACCTCTCAGTTTGTTTGCAAACTGAATAAGTCTTTATATGGCCTCAAGGAGGCATCAAGACAATGGTTCTCAAAATTTTCATCTGCTTTGATAGCTCATGTTTTTATACAATCTTCAGCTGACCACACTTTGTTCACTCAACAAAAAGATAATTCATTCATTCCATTACTGGTTTACGTAGATGATATAATCATTACCAGTAATGATGATAATGTTGTAGATGATTTAAAGAAATTTCTTCATTCCCAATTTAAACTCAAAGACCTTGGTCCTTTGAAATACTTTCTTGGTCTTGAGATTGCTCATTCCACAAAAGGCATTACAGTTTCACAGAGAAAGTATGCTCTTGAAATATTGTCTTATTCAGGTTATTTGGCATGTAAACCAGCCTCATTTCCTATGGACTAGAATTTGAGATTATCCAAAACAGAAGGAAAACCTCTTCCAGATCCACTTTGTTACAGGAGATTAGTGGGTAAACTTCTCTACTTAACCATTTCAAGGCCTGATTTATCATTTTTTGGTCAAATATTAAGTCAGTATGTTGCAAATCCAATCGAAGTTCATTTGGCAGCTGCTCATCGTGTCCTGAGATACATCAAAAGCAATCCTGGCCAAGGCTTATTCTTCCCATCAGCAAATGACTTACAACTGAAGGCATTCTGTGATGCAGATTGGGCTGCATGCAGAGATACTAGAAGATCTATTACCGGTTTTTGTGTATTTCTTGGACAATCACTCATTTCATGAAAATCCAAGAAGAAAAATACAGTGTCTCGATCTACGACAGAGGCTGAATACCGAGCTATGGCAACAACAACATGTGAAATTACTTCGCTGCAACACTTGTTGAAAGACTTATTTGCACCACAGTCCAAACTTGCTGTCCTTTTTTGTGATAATCAGGCAGCCATGCACATTGCAGCCAATCCAGTTTTTCATGAACGTACAAAACATATAGATATAGATTGTCATATTGTTAGAGAAAAATTGTTGGCAGGAACTATGAAAACATTACATGTTTCCTCAATTGGACAACTAGCAGATATTTTTACTAAGCCTCTTGGCTACAATCTCTTCTCCAATATTCTTTCCAAGATGGGTGTTATTAACATTTACACTCCATCTTGAGGGGGAGTATTAAAATATAAGGCAAAATTCAGTAAAGATCTGTTAGTTATCTAGTTTATTAGTCTGTTAGTCAGTTACCTGATTTGTTTTAATCTGTTGGTTATATCTGTTAGTTAGAAGGTTTGTTTGGAGTGCTATTAGCTGTCAATGTATGTGTATAAATAGAGGTGTGTTTCATGCAAATAAGAAGTGAATAAAAAGGAATACGATGCAAGTGTTTTTCTCTCTATTTTTCTCTGCTTTCCTGCTACTCTTTTCTTCTTAGTTTGATAGAAGAGAATTTTTTTAAAAATTTTCCTTCATTTTCTCTCATTTTAAACTCCCAAACGACGGAAAATGGGAAAACAACACTTTCTCTCCCATGTAAACTCCCAAACGACGAAAAGGAATCATAATTTCCCTTCCTTTCCTTTCTTTTCTCACCAAAATAAAACTCTCAAACAAACGGTGAGTCCCATTAGAAATTTAAAACTATTGAAAAAGAAAAATTAATCATATCTGTTGCTGTGAAGGATATCACCTTATAATTGAAGTTGCAATGAACATTGTTAATTTTGCCTACAAGGATTAACTGAATATTCCACTTACTTAGAAAACCATTCGTGATTAACGAGACCCCTGTTCAATATTTCCCAAATGATGTCATTTTTCCTATTATTAAACCAAGTAAATTTAGAGCTAATATACTCGAGATCCATCAAACCAACATTGTTAATTCATAGAAAGCCTGGAAATGAAATGCGGTTTCTTGTTGAAAGTGTACCCATATCGTCATCATCTTGTATTGTTCGATCACATTGAATTGAACAACCCAACCCAGACCCAATTTCCATTTTTGGAGACCACCATAGGTTTTGTAGTATATGGCCTGTCTCCACCGTTTAAAGTTATACTAGTAAATTTCACCTTTGTGTCAGTAATAATTGGTCAAAATATATCCAAAGCAAGTAAGGGATGGAGAAGTATATATATACAAAATAGTTTCGGAACCGAATTGCAGAATCAATATATGCAATAATAATGTAAAAAATTAGAACCCAATGAAAATTGAAATATTCGTGAATAACTATCCTCGAACAACTGTCATCAAAACCTTGAAACAGTTTTTAAAAAATGAAGGTGGGGTATATAAGCGATTTGATGTTTACTGACAAAACTGCAAAGTAATCCATAAATATAACGTTAAAATAACAAACTAAATCAATCATGAAAAAGACTAAGATCAACACACAATCAAAAGGCAAAAATAGTGTAGGATTCCCTTATTTATCCCCTTCTTTATATTCTTAGTGTCATGTTAGTAGGGATCTTGTAAAACATTTTTGGTGTTTTTAGCTTACCTAAGATAAATTTCCTTATTTATCAGGATTTTGCAGAATTTGCACCCTGCAACTCTTTATTTTGTCGAGTGCATAAATAAATCATGAATAAGATCCAAGTAATAAATGCACAATTTGCTTTTGAGTCCCAATTCCAATATGATCCACAGGCTTCATTAGTTAATACTTCTCCCGAAATAATACTTGCGACTAAATAAATAAACCATAGACTAATCACAAGATACCTTCAATAATCAAATTCTTGAATCATTGATACTAAGTGTGTAGTGATACGTAACACATGTGGAGTTAAAAAGAAAAGATTACAAATAAACTAACAATTCATAGCACATTCTCATTCATCATAAGAGAGAAGAAAAAGAAGTACGAGAAGAAGATAAATGTTCACATAAGTAAATTATCAGATGCTATGTTGATATATCAAAATAAAGAAAAATGTTAAGGAGAAGAAACATGTTTTCTTACACTCTTAATTCAATATACCAACATCGTAGGCTATTATGTTTAAAAAAATTACAAGTAAATTTATTTGTTAGGTAATCAAGTAGAAAATGCAACTCGTATAGCTAGTTTTGCTGATACTAGTATAAGATGAAGACGATTCCCCGAAATCCATCACTGGGTTATCTTGAGGATGAAAAATTGGTTTGAGAGGCATTTTTATCACTTTATTCTATCCTTTGAGATTATCCAAAAGCTTCATTTGTATGCACCATAGCGCTACGAAAGTCATTTTTCTCATGAGCATCATTTAGTCTTGGGTGGCATCTCCCAACTCCATGTCATCTCCTTGATAAATGCGGTCATAAATCCAATATGGGAAGTAAATTTGACTTGAGTTCTCACCAAACGCATTCACATTTTTATTTCTCCCCACCATTGATTGTGATAATACTGTGATAACAATTGACTATGATAACAATTGATTGGTATTATATTGTTTCCTCATTTTAAGTATTTCCTCATAAACCGAAGTTCATCTTCCTTCTATTGATCAGTGATTGGCAACATTGATACCAGTAGGGTGTTGATCTATGAGAATCTCCAGTGATAGCCTTTAAATGGCAGAATGATGTGGGTTTGAGATTGCGAGCAAAGGCTTTTTTTTGTGGTTACTTTGGTATCCATTGAATTGTATGTTGTTCCATAATCACATGGTAAATGATCACTATTAGGATTGTCTGTTATCATGTTAATATTAGCTGCTCCTTATTTTCTGTATAGGAATGTTTGTTAGCAGGTATGCTATTGTTCAACTGTTTGAGCTAAATATCTGAGAATTTGTTCTTTCAGTGATTTTTTTTAACAACACTATTGATATTATTACTTTCCAAACTAAAAATAGAAATCTCTTCATGTTAACAAGTAATCCCCAAGGGAGGAATTGAGACTTTTCTAAAATGAACTATAGCTAAAAACTTACAAATAGAGGGTTGCGTGATCATCACAACAAATTGCGTATTGAAAAATTTCATTGGAAATGTCTGTTAGATATAGGGGGTGTAGCCATATTGAGATACATCACTTGTTGTAGAGTACATCTTCCCATGGGTGAAGGTATAACGACTACTTTAATCTCTTCTGGTCAAAGGTGTGCCCGATGACACCATCCATGTTAAGAACCAAGTTAGTTGCCTTGGAGAGAGTGTGGTTTTCATCTTCTACTGCATACCATGGGGAGAATATAGAGAGATGTAGCCTTAGAGAGAGATGCGATTTTGGGGGATTCCTGGGGTTGCCTGGGGTTTACTTAAATTGGCCACTTTTTTTTAATCCCATCTCATCTTGCATCAACCTTTTGTATGTAGAATATCATTCAAACATAAAGTCTCATTCCAGTTATTTATTTGTGTTAATGATCCAATCTTCACATGTATCATTTTTCTATTATGGGTTGCAATTCAGAGGTTTGTTGTGTAAGCATCATGATGCTTTTGGGTGGTTTTAATCTAGTTAACTGATTGGATTGAATCTATATGTCAGGTTATTGTAATACAATGGATCATATATTTTATTTGAAACATATGGATAGTTTTATTATCATTTGTGAAGAAATGTCAGATTCAAGAGATATGTATGGGTTTTGGGTCCCACTTTCTTTATGTGGGTTCAATCGAATGAAGTCATGAATTCAATTTATGAGAATTTCAAGGGTAAATCAGGTGGGTATTTGATCCATTTTTGAGGTTGTTGGCTTCATATTCAATAATCTATATCATCAGATTATTAATGGTATTTGATTTGGATTGGAAATGGAATGTTCTTTTGAACAGTTCTTTTAGAAGATTTCGATTACACAAATGGGTTCACAGTAATGTTATTATGTAGTGAGCACCAGAAACACAGGGACCATGATCCGCATACAACATGATGCAAATCTCAACAAAATATGTACAGCAACATGATTCGCACAAATTTATTGTTTTCTCATGTTTAGCTGTAGGGTATTACTCTGTCACTTGCTATTATAACTGCAGTATGCAAATTTGATAGTCCTGTACTTTTGTTAAAGTTCCAGGCTTCTTAATGTTTTGTTGTTGTCATTTGTTATACTACAAGCATGCATTTTATTCTGAAAAAAAAAAGTTTGAAGAGTGAATATATGTTATTCCCCTTCTCGCTGTGATCATTTTCATTTTTAGTTAGTTGTCTGGAATTTAGAGATGTTTTAGAGAATTGATGTGTAATTCAGTTGGCTTACTGACCTTAGACTTGATTATAGATTGATACGTCACCATTTGAATACTGACTTCAATACATGTGTATAAATACAACATTTGTCTTAAATTCCTTGGTCTGGGTGGAAATTGTTTATTGATCACGTTTTCTCTCCCCGCATTTCAGCTAAAGGAATACATTGACGACGCATATGACTTCATTAACATTCAGCTGGTATGTGTCCTTCATTATTGGTCCTTCATTATCTGGTATGTGTCCATATTGGTGTTTTTCTATAATCTGAAATATTCACAGTTGTTTTATATCCCTCTGTTCCATTAGCATGGGATTTTCTGATTGTCTATCACTAGATTTGTTTTCCAATATGATTTAGCTATGATTTCTAATCAGACAAACTTTTTGAATACTAGCTCTGTTGTTTGATTGGTATATGTGCACGTTGTTTAACCTCCACTATTTGTGAAAATATCATTTAAGTAATTTGTTATGATTTTTTTCCCGTAACACATATACCCCACTTGGGCTTCTTTTTTGGCAGTTATATGAGCCTTGATTTATCTGATTACATCATATCCAATTGGCAGCTATATAGTTCATTATTCATACCATATATTCTTTATTATGTTAGTGTTATATATCCTTTAATCTAAGCTTTTCATTGTATGAAAATGTGTAAACATCAAAACTAATTTTTCATTGTATGTATGTTTTACTAGGTTCATCTTCCAAGAAACGAGTCCAAGGACCAACATGAGGAATCGGGTTTCAAAAGAAACTTTAAAGGGGGAGAATATCGAAATCATCATCTTGGAGGGCCGTATGTTGGGCTACTTCAAAGGCTGGAAGTGTATATGCAAGATGTTTCCAAGTTTTCGTTTACTACAATTTTTTATATAATAACATTATGTTAAATTATACATTGTTTAGAACTTTTAATAGGATGAGGTGAAAGAAATACTTGCATCACAATTTGAAGATGGTGTGGAGATGGATGATACAGAAGCATTTTAAAATGTTTTAGGGTATTGCTCTGGTTATGTACGTGGACGAGGGGTTGGTTCTATGACCAATCAACTTGAAGCCATGAAAAGGGAGAAGAAAGTTATTGAGAGGGGTAGACAAGTTGCTGAGGCCATGAGAGAAGCTAATGAGGCGATAAAGGAAGCTGATGAGGTGAGGAGCGAATCAAATGAAGCTCGAAGGGAGAACGCTGCAATGAAAGAACGAATGGATGGCCTTTCTGGAAGATTTGAGGAGTTATCTAAGAGAGTAGCTCGTAATAGTACACGAGTAGGAGAAGAGATGCATGAAGTATAAATGATAAATAGTCTCATATCTATTTCTTTTGTACTTGTTTTTTTTGTGAACGATGAAACGATTTATGTAATTGATGTATTTGACTTGATTTTGATGTGGAATATTATAAATACATTGAGTATATAATATTATAAATATATTTTGTGAAGCAATGACGTCTAAAGTTCTTACTAGATTGTCTTAACTATCTCAAATATTAAATAAGAAATATGAATGCATATAGTATTTTTGGTTAATTATTTTATGCATAAAATATGAATATTTAATGTAATAAATATTAGTGGAGGCAATAATTGGCTACAGAAAAATATTTTTAGTGGCAAATCTGAATTGCCAAATAACTATCTTGGCCTTAAGAAAAAACATAGTTTTGGTAGAAAATCTTGTATTTTGCTACAAAAAAAAATCTTTTAGTGGCAAATATGAATTGACATAGAATTATCTTCACCTTAAGCAAATAATTTGCCACTAAAAGTATATCATTTAACATTTAGTTGCAAACGCAAAACAATAGCCACTAAATGTATTAGCAGCAGGTCTTTAGTAGCAAAGTTGTGACAATTTTTTTGAAACTAAATGATTTAGTTGCAAATTTTTAATGATTAGTCATAATTTTGTTTTGCAACTAAGTTTTTTTTCTTGTAGTGTGTCGATTGATCACATTAGTACGAGTGATAATATTGCAGATCCTCTTATGAAAGGACCATCTCTGAAGACCCTTATGGAACATGTTAAAGAGATAGATCTCGATTAGTTAGATTATGATTGCTATTTGACTTAGTTGTTTGACACTATTACTTAAATTCAATAAAAGTGTTTCTTCTTTCTATTATTTTCGTCTCTTATGAATGCATGCATATGATTATAATTTATTGTTTGACAGAATTAGTCCTTTAATCAAAAGGACATTATGATGCCATTATGACACCCACTATTAAAGACTTAGTTGAATGAAACATTTGTGTTTGGTACATGGAAGGAACCATGCTTTTGAATAGCATGAAACCTCCATGACTCACATCCGTGAATCGTTTGATTTAGCAAACAATATTTATCAGTTATTGTTCACCTTATTATACCTAATCTAATTATAAGGATTATTAAGACCTAGTGGAAGACCGTTGGAAATTAATAATTAAGTCCAAAATTAATTTTTTACTTTTAATTATATTAAATTCTGAAATTATGAATTCCCCATATATGTGGTCTTGATAGATATCAGATAGTTAATTAGGCATGTGACAAATGCAAAATTAAGGGATTGAGCTTGTTCCTATTTTTAAGCCACTAGATGGTTCGTGGAAGCCTTGAAAAAAGGTCTATTTTGACTAGGATTTTTGGCCCTCTTTCCCTTATATATAGAGTAGCCTTGAACCCTTCAGGGTTATCTCATAACACATAATTATCTAAGGTGGGAGAGAAAATTCGAAATTCCCTTTTCCACATTTTCTCAAAATTCTGGGCACATATAAGCCTCCGAGCCGTTTTCAAGAGGTTCTAAGGAGCATTCAAGTCATCTTCCTCACACTAGCAATGGACAAAGGTTAGTGCTTGATCACAGTTATATATCATAATTAAAATATGTGATTGCATGAAGATAAAACATTTTGAATTCATGACAAAACTGTTTTATAAACTTGATATAACATATAAGTTTGTCTTTATTTGATCACAAAAGAGTCTTAATTAACACCTTAATGTCTTCAATGCAAGAAACTGGTCCCAATCTCACCTACTTTTTTTTAGACCTAGTCTTTATTGCATTGTTTTGGTTCATAAATTATTGTAGTTTTGTTCTGCAATTATATTCTTTTTAAGTGTTAAAAGAAAATATGTTACAATATGTGAAATGAATAAAACAGTTCATGCCATTTAGTTTTACATATCTGCTATTTTGAAAAATTTAGATTAATTGATTGGGCAGATGATTGTTGTGGTCCATAATCAATTTAAAAGGTAGAAAGGACTATCAATTTTACCAAAATGTGCATTATTTAACTTTGTTGGACTAAAGTAGCTGAGCAATCAATTATAGTCGCTAAAATTGCATTTTCCTTGTTGTATGTAGGTATCCCATTGTCCAATTATCTTCGGATATCGATAGAAAACTTTCCGACTGTGTGTGTCTGTGTGTGTGGAGAGAACTTCTTTGAAATTAAGGATTGAAGTGTAGACTATTTGATGGGAAGGCCATTGTCTGGCGGCGATTGCTAGTATAACATACAAAAAAATAAAATAAGGATATTTTGTAATATGATTGGATTTTTTGATTTTGTATTTATTACAGTAAACGTAATTGGGTTTTCTTATTTACTCAAACCATTTGGATTCACTATAAATAGTACAATACGTTTGTTGCGGTGGTTATCTGCAATGTACAGTTGTAAGACAATTGGATAGATACATGTAAAGGATTAGTTTTTCTTTCTTTCATTTTTAGTGATATCTGAATGTTTCCAGTGAATATAGTAGGCTAGTGTTCATTTCTGATAGTTTTCTGTTGATTTTTCTATCTGGTTCTAATGTTCCTATATTTCTTTGTTTATTCGTTAATAGAAAAATAGTCCTTATTGTATTGCAGCTTAAATTTCATCTCCTTAACACATTGACTCGTTGCGTTGTATTTTGGCGAGTGGATTATGCAGAGCTGAGGTCCCATAGATTATGGAGTATCGGGGTTCGGGGGTGTGGTCTCCCGGAGGTGAACGTGTCCACCGCGATTCGGCCCTTTTTTGATATTTTACACTTTTTGGGGGAAATTTCTTCATGTACCAGATAGGTTGTAATCCTAAAGTTCCTAGGGATTCGTATCATGTAAATAGTATTCATTATTAAAATCATTGGGAGGAATGAAATTAGAGAGAGATATTGTCTGTTGTAACCTTGAATATCCATTACAATAAAATCTGCCTATTCGCCCATGGATGCTGGTCAAATTGATGCAACTACATATATATTTTGTGTGTGTATGATTTGTTTTTCATTTATTATCTTTCTTGATTATGCTTTGTTAGGATTTGTAGCAAAAAAACGGTGTCAGAGCTATTGGTTATTTCGATTTGTGACGATGTTTAAATAGTATGATGTTAAGAAGTTCGATGGCACAAACGATTTTAATCTCGGGCATGTTCCTATGAAGGTCTTGTTGGTAACATAAGGGTTATCGAAGTCGCCATAGGGGATCACAACATTGACCGAATCAAAGAAGGCATGAGAGAGGACATCATGGAAAATGCAAAAAATAACATTTTGTTGAATACAGGCAACGCTATTTTGCGTGGAGTTGGGTATGAATATTCAATAAATCAATTGTGGATAAAGGTTGAGAGATTGACATATGTAAACTCTCTCATAAATCGATGGTACTTAAAGAATCGATTGTACACTATCTGAATGCATGAAGGTATATATGTTTCTAACCATCAAGATGAATTGAATGAAATTAATATGGATTTAAAGAATGTTGATGTTAAAATTGATGAAGAAAATCAAGCTATAATTTTTATTTGTACCTTGTCATCCTCATATAAGAATTTTCATTCACACGTTGATGTATGGTAAATATATTATTTCCTTTAAAGAGGTGAAATGTTCCCTAAACTCTAATGGGTTGGTGAATATGCAGAAAGATCTAGTGGAGGGTTATTTGTAGGGGGAGGTCAAATCAAAAGGGTAATGACAGTGAAGGGAAAAGTCTAGATCGAAATCAAAATTAAGGGTGCTAAAATGTTATAAATTATCACAAGGAAGGTCATTTCAAGAAGGATTGTCCAGCACACAAATGAAATAAGAGAAAAAAAAAATAAAAGATGGAGGTTTTGGTGTTGGTGATGTTCTCCTGGTTTCTACTAATAACTCTAAATATCAGTGTAATTATGGTTATACCTTACATATGTGTCCTACTAAGAACTGGTTTCGTACCTATCAGTCTATAGATTATGGTGACATCCTTATGGGAAACAACATTGCATGGAAGGTGAGGATAGGCGTAGTTCGAATACAGATATTTAATAGTATTGTGAGAACCTTAACTCATATAAGACATGTTCCTGATTTAAGGAAAAACTTAATTTCCTCGGGTACGCTTGATTCAGTTGTCTACCCATACAAAGAAGAAGGTGGAGCCATTCATTTTTCAATGGGTGGTCTTGTTGTGATGAAAGAGAATGAAATACACGTGTTATATACATTACATGGAAGCACAATTACAGGTACAATAACAATATCCACGTCAGATAAGGACACTACAAGATTGTGGCATACGCGTCTTGGGAATATGAATAAGAGAAGGATGGATGTGTTAAGTAAATGTGACCCACTTGGTGGATAAAATCATATTTTTATGAGCATTGTGTGTTCGGGAAATAGTGCAGGGTGAAGGCATTCACAAGAGCACATTGGACTATATTCATTCAAATGTTTAAGGTCCTTATCTAGTTTGTTCACACAGTTATGGTGGATACATGTTGACATTAATCGGTAATTATTCCAGGAAGGTTTAGGTGTTTGGCTCAAAGAGAAAATATGAGGTATTTATGAGGTTCGAGTAGTGGAAGACTTTAAGTGAGAAACATATTAGGTGCTTAAGAACTGATAGTAATGTGGAATTTTTCTCAGTTTCGTTGGATAAGTATTATAAATATGCGATTATTATGTGACACCACATAGTAAATAAGACAACACAACAAAACAGAATTGTAAATTTTATGAATTGAACCTTAACGGAGAGACCATGATGTATGAGGCTAAATGCAGACTTGCCCAACTTATTTTAAGATGAAGCTATTAACATAATTTTTTATTTGTTTAATTGGTATCCATCTATTACTATTGAGTTAAATACTCTCGAGGAGATATATACTTGGTCTCCTGCCACTTATACAGACATGGATGTATTTGGGTGTCCCACATATGGTCATATGAATGAGGGGAATATTCAATCGAGGCAAAGAAATGAATATTTATTGGATATCAAGCTAGGGTAAACGGATACGAGTTTTGGTGCCCAAGTGCTATAGGGAAGAGACCTTTTGTAAGGAGGAGGTACTTGATAGAGGCAATGCACGGGGTGTCAGCAAACATGTGGAGCTAGAAATCCCCATTGGGAGAAACACGACTAAGGGGTTTTTTAATATGTTAAATGATGAAGCAGAAGAGATTTCTATTCGTGATGATGACGGTCCATCATAGTAGTATAATTTGCCCATAGACCGAGATATGCAGGTGATTAAACCACCTTAGAGATATGCACATGCCGATTTGATTACTTATGCTCTTATTGTGGATGAGATTATCGATGCGGAGAGGCCGTGGACTTATCGCGATGTCATCAAAGGTGGAGAATCAACATAGTGGACTATTTTTATAAATAAAGAGGTGGAGTCTCTTCACTAAAACTAAACTTGTGAATGTGTTGAGAATCCAAAAGGTCAGAAGATCATTGGATGGAAATGGCATATGAACAAAAAGTAAGGAATTCACGGGGTTGAAGGTGTTATGTATTAGAGTTTTATTTAGCATTGAGGGTATTTTAGTATTTTCCCTTCTCCTATTATTATTAGGTGGTTGTAGTAGGTTATATATTTATTCTCTCTTCTTCCTTTTATCGTAAGACATTCTAGTGTATGGCAATATGAAACCCTAGCCCCTCTTTTTCTCTCTTTCCATTTGATTGTAGATCTTTGATATATTATCATGGTATCAGAGCGGGATCAAAGTTTAATCTCATCAACACAGTCCGCGGATCCAACTCCGCGGTGAGTTGGCTGGGGGTTGCAGGGGGCAGCGCGCCCCTGCCGGGGTTCGGGGCGGAGCCCCGAAATTTTTTTTCGGAGGTACTTTTTCTGTTCGCTCGACTGTTTTGAAGGTAATTATGGTCGTTTTCCTCCTGTTTGTTCGATTAATTGTTTAGTTCGTTTGATTTGGTTCCGTTTGGGTACTGTTTGATTGTTTATTTTCGCAATGGCTGGTGAACGAGATGATTCGCTGCAATCAATTAGTGTCAGATTAGATGGAAAAAAATTATACGTATTGGAGTTATGTTATGAAGAATTTTTTGAAAGGGAAGAAGCTTTGGGGTTACATTAATGGCGATTTAAGTAAGCCTAATGATAAGACGAATGTTGAAAAATATGCAGAGTTGTTGGATGTTTGGGAGGCAAACAATTCGAAAATCATCACTTGGATCAACAACTCCGTTGCACCTTCTATAGGTATGCAGTTGGCTAAGTATGATTATGCAAAGGATGTTTGGGATCATTTGGGCAGATTGTATACCCAATCTAATTTCGCAAAAAAGTACCAATTGGAGTGCGATATTCGAGCTCTTGAGCAAAATAAATTGAGTATTCAGGAGTTTTATTCTGCTATGACGGATCTATGGGATCAGTTGGCTCTCACAGAGTCGGCTGAATTGCGGGCCTTTGCACCATATGTTGCCAATAGGGAGGAACAACGCCTGGTTCAGTTTCTGATGGCATTGCGTGATGATTTTGAGGGTCTTCGTGGGTCGATTCTTCATCGTAGTCCACTTCCAACTGTTGATTCCGTTGTTCACGAGTTGTTAGCCGAGGAGATTCGTCTCAAGACTCAGTCAGGGAAGGTAATTTCTTCGGACCCTAATTCATCTGTTTTCGCAGCCTCCTCTCGGCCTCTTTCCAGTAATCAGAACAAGCCTTATTCGAGAGTTCCAAGTGATGAATGTAGCTACTGTAAGGAGAAGGGTCATTGGAAGTCTCAGTGCCCTAAGTTGCGAGCACAACAACAACAACAACAATCAAATAGTCGACCATCTCAGCAGCAGTTTTCTGGTTGGAAATCCAATAACCAATCTCAGCAGCGTTCATATAGGCCTTCACAGCCTAATACTGCAGCAGTTGTACCGCCATCAGACTCATTTGCATCAGGTTCTTCATCCTTAGCTCCATCCATGTCTTCTCTTGCTGAGCAGTTTCAAAAGTTTCTTGCCACACAGCCTCATGCCATGTCCATCTCTTCACCAGGTAAGTCCTCAGGTATTTGGATTCTAGACTCCGGCGCTTCTAATCACATGTCACCAAATTTGTCCTCTTTTGGTTCTTTTTGTCCCACTTCTTCGTTGCCCGTTATGACTGCTGATGGTACTCCCATGCCCTCAACGGGTATTGGCCTTGGCAACAGGCTATGGCTGAGGAACTCTCTGCTTTGCATCAGACAGATACTTGGAGTTTGGTCCCCTTACCTGCTGGTAAGCGGGCAATTGGATCTCGTTGGGTATATAAAATCAAAACCAGGTCAGATGGGTCAATTGAGCGGTACAAAGCAAGATTGGTTGCTCAGGGTTTTTCTCAGCAATATGGTATGGATTATGACGAAACCTTTGCCCCTGTTGCGAAATTGACTACTATTCGTACTCTTATTGCTGTTGCATCTGTTCGTCAGTGGCATATATCGCAAATGGATGTTAAAAATGCGTTCTTGAATGGTGATCTTCATGAGGAGGTTTATATGACTCCTCCTCCGGGTGTTCCACATGGTCCTGGTGAAGTTTGTAGGCTTAAGAAAGCCTTATATGGTCTCAAACAGGCACCACGGGCTTGGTTTGAGAAGTTTACTGCCGTGATTACCTCTCTTGGGTTCATTCCAAGTGAGAATGATTCAGCTCTCTTTATCAGGTGCACCTCCGGTGGTCGTATTTTGGTCTCTTTGTATGTTGATGATATGATTATTACTGGGGATGATGTTGGTGGAATTACAACGTTGAAGTCTGAATTATCTCGTTGTTTTGAGATGAAGGATTTGGGGCCCCTACGTTACTTTTTGGGTATTGAGGTAGATCATTCTCCAAAGGGTTATCTTCTCTCACAATCTAAGTACATCGGGGACATTCTTGAGCGTGCTCGCCTCACTGATACTAAGATTGTTGATACCCCTTTGGAGCTTAATGTTCATCTTTCCCCGTATGATGGTGTTCTTTTGCCTGATCCCACCTTATATCGCACTATTGTGGGCAGCTTGGTTTATCTCACTATTACTCGTCCAGATATAGCTCATGCTGTCCATGTTGTTAGTCAGTTTGTTACTGCTCCTACTACAGTTCATTGGGCAGCTGTTCATCGTATATTGCGCTACTTGAGAGGCACTCGATTTCAGAGTCTTTTACTTCCTTCATCTTCTTCTTTGGAGCTGCGTGCATACTCTGATGCTGATTGGGCCGGTGATCCTGCAGATCGCAAATCAGTTACTGGATTTTGTGTGTTTCTGGGTGATTCTCTTGTTTCTTGGAAGAGCAAAAAGCAAGTTGTTGTTTCTGTGTCTTCCACGGAAGCCGAGTACCGTGCTATGGCTTCTACCACTCGCGAAGTTGTTTGGCTACGTCGGTTACTTGCAGATATGGGTGTCTCTCTTTCTCAGCCCACTCCTATGTACTGTGATAATAAGAGTGCTATTCAGATTGCTCACAATTCAGTTTTTCATGAGAGGACTAAGCACATTGAGATTGATTGTCATATTACTCGTCATCATCTTACGCATGGAGCCATCACTTTGCCTTTTGTTTCTTCTTCCGCACAGATAGCTGATTTGTTTACGAAGTCTCATCCAGTTCAGCGTTTTCGTTTTTTGGTTGGCAAACTCTCAATGCTTCTCGCTGCAGCATCGTGAGTTTGAGGGGGGGTATTAGAGTTTTATTTAGCATTGAGGGTATTTTAGTATTTTCCCTTCTCCTATTATTATTAGGTGGTTGTAGTAGGTTATATATTTATTCTCTCTTCTTCCTTTTATCGTAAGACATTCTAGTGTATGGCAATATGAAACCCTAGCCCCTCTTTTTCTCTCTTTCCATTTGATTGTAGATCTTTGATATATTATCATTATGTACAAAGAACATTTAGTGGATAAAGGCTATACATACAAAGAAAGAATATAATTTAATGAGGTATTATCTCCCATTCTTAAACATAGATCTTTTTAGGTGCCACTTTCCATGGTTGCTTTTATGATTTAGAGATTGACCAGTTGTATGTAAAGATAAATTTTATACACAGAGAGATATAAGAGATTATTTATATGCATCATCCCGATGGATTTGTGGTCTAAGGAAAGGAATATCATGTTTTTGCTAAATAAATCTTTGTATGGCTTGAAACAGTCTCTTAGTAAGTGGAATAACTATTTTGCCACGTTTATGTTGGGGAACAACTACACTATGAGTGATTATGATAATTTTTTTTGACACTGGAGGTTAAATGATGGATCATTTGTTTACTCATTAGTAAATGTTTATGATATGCTGATAGCTTGAAAGAACACATCAGAATTTAAGAAGTTGAATAAATGTCTTCGCATTAATATTAAAATGAATGGTTGAGGGGCTAAAAAAAAGATTTGGGGTATGGATATTCAAAGGGATAGAGAACTGGGTATATTGTACCTATCACGAAAGAAATATAGTGCGAAAGTGTTGGAACATTTTTGTATTTAATAGTCTAAACCTGTGAGTACCCTCTACCAACTCATTTTAGGCTCTTAATGGGGTTATCACCATAGACAGTGGAGGACGAGATGTAGCAAATGGCACAGGTTTCTTATCATAGTATAATTACCAGTCTTATGTATCTCATGGTTTGCACAAGGCCAGAGATTTCACATGATATGAGTGTAGTTATCAGAGACATCCATAAACCTGGGAAAATCCATTAATAAGATATGAAATGGATACTTAGATACTTAAAGGGAAGTTCGACTTTAGTTTAGGATGTGATAGAGAAAATGATACATCAGGTAATGTTATTTGATATGTTGATTCTGATTATACTAGTGATCTTGACGGGAGTGCGTCATTGACAAGTTATGCTTTCACTATTTTTGGTAGCCCTATCAGTTGAAAGGAGACTTTGCAATATACAACTTCCTTGTACACCACGAAGGCTGAGTACATAGTAGAGATAAATATAGTGTGTGAAAATTTATGGTTACATGGTTTGGTTGATGATTTAGGATTGATGTAGGACCATATTATAGTATTTTATTATAGCCAGATTGCCATACATCTGACTAATAATCAACTGTACTATGAGAGGACCAAGCACAAAGATATAGGTTGTTGTTCCTTCGAGATATCGTGGTGGTGCCATTGTGGTGAAGAAGATTGCTACATTGAAGAATCCAACAGATATGATAATGAATGTCGTTCCCAATATAAATTTTAGGAGTTTCCTGGACTTGATAGGTATATGCAGTTATTATGGCATGTGACAACTTATGGATTAATTAACATATCTATCATTTCTATACATAAATAAGAAGATAGTTAAAACAACTAGTAACATTATAAGAATTACTGAATTAAACAAAAGTGAATTTAGAAAAACATTTTCGATTTGCCCATGGGTGACTATTGATTTTGACGAGGTTCTAAAAGACTACAATAATGTTTTTTTGGGGGGTGTACACTAGATTCACACCCTCTCAATGGCTGAGGGGTGAATAAATTTTCCCCAAAACAAATTATTTATATAGTCCTGTAACGATTTTGATGTGGTTCTTGCTCAGTGTTCCCCAAACTCTTTGAGAACCATCAATGGTGTTCATACGATCAACGAGCTATATAGGACCCAAAAATGAATCTAAAAAATTAGGTATTATTACTCGTGGTCCGACATGACCGATGGTGTTCTTTATTTAAAGGAAATAAAGGCTCATAGAGTCCTAGTCATTAACCTTCCCGATTCTAATAAAGGTTAGCGGATTCATGGCTTTATTGAAAAAAATTGGCAACATCCACCTTTTCCCAAGGGCAAAAAATATCAATAATACATAAGTCAACCCTATCTATACTCTCTACACTTTTAATTTTATTTGTTGATGTAATTATTAATAATGATCTTCTTGTCTTTTTATGCAACTCGATTGAAGAAGATAAAGCCCTATTACTCTCATTTTAATATTTAAGAACTTATCAAGGTTTGGAAGCTGAGAAGGCCATTGGTTGCAGGTGGTGATCACCCCAGATTGACATCCTTTATTCTTGAATACAATAATTCCAGGGGAAATTTCAATACTCGCCCTATGGACTCAACCCCTAATATGCCCCTTGCTTTATGAATTGAGGGATATTCCACCTCCTCCTCTTTTGAGTCACTGAATGTTGATATGATCTCTGACGTAGAGGAAAAATAATGGCCTTGAAGAAAAGGATTCTTTTGATCGATAAGGATGATATGCCAGTCTCCCCTAAGGCTAAAATTTCAAATAAGACAGAGGTTGGGGGCCCTTCAGCTCTAATATTTGTGTCGAATTCCCCTATCCAAGAAGAAATGAGAATGAGAAGACCATTTCTTCTATTGTCATCATCCCTCCTAAAAATGAGATGCCTAAAACCATGGGATGGGCCACCACGTAATGTCGGTGGCCAAAAATGCATCTTTGTCCCCTGGGTTGTTGAATGGGGGAAGTGCTTGTGCTTGGCTATGAGGAATTTAATAAGTTAGTGCATGATTAAATTTCTAACCACGTCGCTCCGGTGTAAACACAATTTTTATTTGATATTTATGCCCTCTACTTTTCCTGGATTGATGAATTTTGACATAATCCTCTTTCTTCTTTTTGCAGTTTGTGGAGGATTTTGTCTCTATCCCGAAAAAACTCTCTGATTATTCTAAGCCACTAACGATTTGTCAACGACCTTGACCAAGTCCAAAGAGGCTCTTGCTCCAGCCCAAAAGTTATATGCGGTGGAGAGGAAGTCCACCAGCTCAACGATTGATGAGATGATGAGTGAGCATGGCCATATATAGGTTATGTGCAACCAACTAAAGGTCAATTGAGACTAGGTATTGGTCGAGTGCGATTAGCTGAAGAAAGCCTAGGAGGACCAAACGAATGCTCTAACTGCCGCCAAGGATGCATGTTATGATACTGGATATGACGAGGCCTTTGCCAGTGAAAAATGTCCACTGACTTTAATTAAAAACTCTAACTTTAATAAAGTCTAGGATGTTGCTTTAACGAAGGCCAATATCCCAGCAAATTCTGGACTTTTTGGTATGCATGATCCGATTCCCCACCAAAATCAGAAGAATATGTTCGGATAAATGCTACTTCTGACCAAGGATCTTCTGAGGCCGATGAGGGAAAACACATGAGCAGGTGAAAGAAATGGATACCCAAAGCTAATTAGGAATAATTAGTTTGATAATCCTAGTGCTTTCTTTTGTTCTTGTTTATTTGTAAGGGCCTTGCCCCATTTTGTTATAATGAAAGATTTTACTAATGTTTGACTTTGTCTCTTATTGCTTCTATTTAAGTTTCTTTTATTCTTATAATTTGGACATGTATATGCAGGGATACCTTCCTTTGCTGGTGACCCATACACCTTCCTTAGTGGACGAGATAATATTCAAGCTCACCGTGTTTTCACTTATGCTAAAAAAATCTTTAAAAAATGACTAAGGCTTATAAAGAACAATTTATATTGGTTTCTAAGCTGAAAGATGAGGTAAAGGATCTTGTCAATGTTGATAAACTTATGTAAGATGAGAATAACTCTTTGAGGAGTTAGCTCGCCGAAGCTAAAGATACCGGTTATGTTAGCACATCCTTGTAAGAAGAGAATATGTCCTTGAGAAAACAGCTTGTCGATGACAAGGAAGTCTTGAAGAGAGATGGAATGATCAAAATGGGGCTAGGTCATACTTAACCTCCGTTATCATTTTAGGAAAGGTCATTATGAGACATGGGCTTCTGGTTATAATGAGGGGCGGATGGACTCTCCTCTTAGGCATGATGTAGCCAAACAATTTGCATATAAGCATGGATGGTTGAACACTTTAGGAGTCATGAAGGTACTAAAGAATTTTGAACTTTGGTATTAGTACCAAGTTAACTGTCCAACCTACCTCTATCCTCCATTTGGAAGTGAAGAGTGTTGGGTGCCTCTAGTTGTCGCTTCTCTTCAACTGGCTAAACATTATTTGGATTCATATAAGACTGATGAGGAGTTTAAAACAAACCTTAAAGATGGCCAAATAGATTCCATGGTCGAGGAGATCACTCGTCGGGGACAATAATTTTACAAGTTATTTTGTTCTTACACATATGTAATTTTGAGTTTTCTATCGATGTACACTTTTCCTTGTGTAATTTTATATCATAATATTCACGTAATTCCACATTCTATATTTTTTGATTTATTATATCGAGCATATTCATATTGTTTTTCTTACCTTTTAGGTCGTTTTGTCACACTTCCTTAGGCTTAAAGTAAACTTTGGAAAAAAATACATATGTTTTTAGGGACATCCACACATTCAGGATTTTTATCCTACTAAAGTCGAGTTTACTTAATGCCTAGGGATCACCTATATGTCTTTTGCTTGCATAGGAAATTCTTGAGGTTTTCATGATTTTTGTCACGAAACCCATTAAATCATAGCTTTTAGATTGAATATAACCAAACTAAGGTCATAATGGTTAATGTCTGATCAAAACAAAGTGTAAACCTATCATTTGAAATAATATTGAATGACTAAATAAACCACTTCATTACACCAAAACCGAAAACGGTTACAATAAATGGGTTACGATTTTGGATTGTGACAAGGAGGCACTATCCAAAATTGTGACCTTAAGCTCTTTACCATAACTAAAAAAGTGACTAGGGTTTAGTGTGGCCTAATTGAGGGGGTGGTCACGATCAAGAGTTTAAAATATTCCGAACAAAATAAGTTATTACCTAAAAACTTCATGAAATATGTAAACAAAATAGAAATAAAAATTTCTTAAGTTAGAAGTATTCAAAGCCACTAGTATCTCTCCACCCTCCATTATTTTTAGGTGGTAGGTGCCTTGCAAATGATCCCGAATAACCTTGAACAATCCTACCCAATTTGATCCCAACTTGCCATCGAAAGGTTTTTTGGTGCTCGAGAACCTGTCTGAGGACACAGTCTCTGATATGGAATTTCTTTCAATTTACGCCCTTATTTTACTACCCAAACAATTTCTGATGGTAGGAGGGTAACTTTATCAAGTCATGCTCCCTTCCTGAATCGGCCAGGTTGAGATCATTACTGATAATTTCTTCATTAAAACCCTATTCAGAAATGGTGGTCTTTATGATTTGTAGACTGGCTTCCAAAGGGATATAAACTTCTATCCCTTAGGCTAGAGCGAAAGGCATTTCCCACTTAGTATTCTATGCATAGTACGATATGCCCATAGGATATGGGGAAGCTCCTCCACCCAAGATCCCTTCTCCCTCTCTAATAGCTTCTTTATCCTATCGAGCATCATTTTGCTAGAGGCCTCATTTTTCCTGTTGCTTTAAGAATAGGTCACGAAGATGAAGTGGTGCTTGATGCTATGGCTCTCACAGATGCTTTGAAATGATCCACTTTCATAAATTTCTACCATTATCCTTTATGATCTCCTTAGGTACATGAAAGTAAGTCACGATGTTCCATCAAATGAACCTGATCACGTTAGTGTCACTGATGTTCGCTAATGGTTCTGCTTCAATCCATCTCTTGAAGTAGTTTGTGTCGACCAGGAGGTATTTACGATTTTCCGGTGCTGGTGGGAGTGGACCTACAATATTTTAACCCCATTAGGCCAACTACCATGGATTAGTTAATGACTTCAAATTATTCATTAAATGATGGAGCATGGGAGAGAACTTTTGGCACTTTAGCACTTCGTGACGTAGGAAAGCACATTTTTTTATATATACGACCACCGATACCCTTCTTTGATTGCTTAAAATCCAGA